>JAOWBW010000671.1:291827-477015 GCA_026119855.1 Campanula takesimana
AATCAAGAATTAACACCCATAATTCCTCATCATGGCCGAAACATGCAAGATCCTAAAATCCATTGATTTGATCAATTTTCTAGTTCTTTAAATTTTTCTAAATTCCCAAACATCAATATTATTCACAATACACTTAAAACGATCATTTAAATCAACAAAATAAATTTTTTTAATGATCTAGGCCATTCGGCCGAAACTGTTCAAAAGGGGAAATCCATATTTTTTCTTCTTTTGATAAACCCAATTCAACCTCAATGATTTATATGTTAAATTCCCAAGCATTGCATAATATAAATCAATTCAAAAACTTGAATATAAAATCAATCTTAAAATCAAATAGTATCAAGATTACTATGTTTTATTTTTTTTTTCCATACTATTTAGATCAACCCAAAATCCTTTAAATTTTTATCATCATTCACTAGCATGCAAAACCCTAATGTCATATTCTTAATTCATGCGTAGATTAAGTTTTAATAATCCAAAATCAATGAAATAAATTTTGGAGAGTAGGATTTAGTATTACCTTGAGAATGATCGGATTGGATCTCCAAAATAATGGCCGGAATTTTTCTTCTCCCCCCTCCTTATGCGCGGCCGGCGGCTGCTCTAGGGTTAGGGTTTTGTTTTTCTTTTTTTTTTTTTTTTTTTTTTTGAGTTTATGATAATAATGATTTCTAAGTGGACTAACTCATTAATTTATACTTTGGGTTGGTTCCTAATTGGGTTGGGTTTTACTAATACTATTTTCGGGCCAATTCTAATTCCTTGGGCCCACTTCTTTAAATTACTTTATAATTCTAATTATCATTAATTAGTTTAACCAAAAAACCGAAATTACATTAAATAATTAAATAAATTCCGGTTATTACACATCACTTGTAATTGTTTTACTTGCTGTAACTTGTGTTTGATTAACATTTGATTATGTCTTAAAAGATTCTAAGCTTCATTCTTTTTACACATTTAGATGGCGTCTCGTCACTTGATCTCGATGTTTAACCGCTCCCCACAGGCACCTTCTTCTAGTGTGGGTCACTCCAACAACCACCTTTGTCTAGTATGGGTCGTATGGCACGCACTCTTACAACTCAGTCTGTTCCGACACCACCAACTTCAGCTCCTGTTCTCCCACCTCCAGCTTAACTCCGGTTGTCCCACCTCCTGCTCCACCTCCGGTTGTCCCACCTCCTGCTCCACCTTCGGTTTGCTCCAGCTCCAAAATCTGCCGCCGTAAACATATTCAAGTAGCTAAGGCTCCCATGGTTGTTGGACAAGAATCTGATGATGAACATGTACCAGGTATATTACAAGACATTCCTTTGTCTTTTAAAAAAATTCTTACATGATTTAACTTATTCTATTTTATGTATAGAACGCCCACCTAAGAGAGTTCGTGGTACATGTCGGATGATAAAAAGCCAAAAGATTGTGCTTACAAATGGGAATAGAATCAAAGTGAATTATGATGACCGTTTTCTTGGAGCGGACAAGAGTCAAGTTCACAGCTTGCTTACACATGATATTGGTGCAATAGTTCGTACTCATTGCCCAATGAATGTGCCCTCTTTTGATGATCTTTCAAAGACCCAAAAAAATGATCTTCGTGATTTTCTTACGGTTAGTTTTTTACGTAAGCTTAGTATGTTGTATGAATGCAATTAAGTTGATTAATAGTATATTTTTATTTTTAATGAGGTTAATTGTTTATTTCATGGTTGTATAATTTAGGTCTGTTTCGACATCAATTACGACGACAAGCCGACATCACTTTACATTGACTCTATTTTCAAAACACGATTTACAAATTGGAAATATGATTGCCACTTGTACTTTCAAGAATTTGAAAAGCCTGAAGACGCTCGAGCTTCCCCCCCCTCTTGAGTTTCAAGACACAGGATCGACAAGTTATTTGGTGTGAGTTATGTGATCATTTCATGAGCCCAGATTTCCAAGTAAGAGTTAATTTGTTTATAAAATTAATATAGTAGATTGTTTGAAGTATTTATATGTGTGTTTCAGTATATATTTATTTTACTACCTCCGTCCCGGAATGTTATTCCCACTTTTTTGGTTGTTAGCTCAAGTCAACTAACAATATAATTTGTTCATCTTGTTTGTTTATATAGAAAAAATGTGGAAAAAACAAGATAAATCGTGGAAAGAAGGTGCTAAAACATCATGGTGGAGCCAAACCGTTTGTATATAGGATTGATGATCTAATGGTAAATGAATATTTGTTCATGTTCTAAGTTTATTATTTTTTTTTCTTTTCCTTATTTAGCTTTCTTTATTCCATTTGTAGGAAAAGGGCTCTAAATTTCCGGCAGTTGATAACTTTAAGGATGTTTATGTCACGCCAGATAATCCAGAAGCAACTCCTTTATATGTAAGTGTTTGCTATTTTTTGTTAATTTGTTTGACTATAGCTTGTAGCCATGTTTGGTAGCCCGTATGAATCGCTGATTGTACTATTAATATAGAGGTTAGCATGTTTGGTAGAAAATTAAACAACTGGTTATTCATCCCAATCTTCCTGATTAAGTGCTAAACACCTTTCTAATAGTATGAAATTCTATTTTTATTGGGTTGTTCAAAGATTCTTAGGATGTTCTGCTTATGAGGCGTTTGATGTTTAAATAGTCTCTCTTTCCATAGTTCCTTTGAGTATGAAATTCTATTTTTATTTTCACAATGCTACATATTAAGGAGTAACGATTGTGATACAAGACTGGGTTACTTCTTGTTATTATTAATTAGAGTTTGCTGGTGGTCTTTAGTCTCCATTTTTACCCGTCTTTTCGATCGTCTTTTGTAGTTCTGTGTCTGAATCATGTAATTTTTTACTTTTTGCCGAATGAATAAGTTGATTATTGCTGTTCTGGGTTTATATTGTGAAATCAAGTAGTAGCAGTTTTTTTTTCTTGAAAGGAAGTAGTTATGTTTTCTTTATTGTATTTTGCTAATGTGAATGTAATTTGATTAAAGATGGTTTGACTTAATTTTTCTTTGCATATACTGGGTGTTTTGGTAATTTGAGTGATTAGTCTATGATCATGCTATTTTTATGAAAAGTCATTTTCTTGATGGGAGCATGATTATTAATCATGCTGATTATTCATCCTAGTTTTTTCTTGAAAGGAAGTAGTACAAGTTTTCTTTTGTAGTTTTGTGTCTTTGAATCATGTAATTTTATTTACACTATTATTGCTTTTGAATTCAGGAAAAAATGCAAGAAAAGATAAAGGATTTCAACAATGACTATGAATCTCAGTTTACCGACACCCCATTGCATGAAATTCCACGCCCGGATCCAGCCATTGGAGTGAAAATATTGACCGAAACTCTTCAAGAATTGGGTCCGAATGTTGGGAGTTATGTGAGGGGTATGGGTCGTGGGATGGTACGTGATGTTAAACGCCGATTGCCACCTTCAACATCTCAAGAATCAGCAAATAAAGTGCAAGAGCTAGAAGAAAAATTGGGACATTCACAAGATGAAGTGAAGGGGTTAAAAGAACAAGTGGCGTCTCACTCAAGTATGTTTGATAAACTTGTTGGCATGTTGAAGGCTAACGGTACAATAGCCTCCGTTGAAGACTTTATCTCTCTCAACTCTTAATTTGCTCCAAATTTATCTTAGGTTTCAAAAAATTTTAGTAATTGTGATGAAGTTTTTGATGACAATATTTTGATGGTAGTATTTTGATGATGTACTTCATGGTAGTATGTTGATGATGCATTTCATGGTAGTATGATGAACTACTTGACTACAATAACTTCAATTGTAGTATTTTGATTTGAATATTATAATGCTATTAATTACTACATCTAACAAGTAATGTAATATGTTTAATTTGTGTTATTTTTATTTATTTGTATGTTTTTTTTTATATAATTTTTTTTATAAAATTTAAATTATAATTATTTAAAAAATAGAAGTGACAACATTAGGTGACCAAATAGTACCAGATCATGTGAGACTTTAGGTGACCAGCTGTTGGTCACACATGCACGTTTCAGTTGGCTAAGTATTTGGTCACGCAACACATATCTTAGGTGACCAGCTAATATTTGGTCTCCTAAAGTAGCATTGAGTGACCAACCTATTTGTGGCCTAAAAATTCTTAGGTGATGAGACTTTTGGTAGCCTTAAGTTGGTCACATAGACGTTTAAACTACCAAAACAACTTGGTCGCCTAAGAATTCTTTGGTGACCATTACATGGTCACCTAAGCGTTCGTCTCCTTGGGTGTTTTAGGCGACCAAGAGCAATTTTTCGTCCCCTAAAACTTGAGGGTAGGAGGTTCGCGTGACCAATCTTTGGTGACCAGTATTTGTCACCTTAAGTTTTAGGTGATGAATGTTTGGCTTAGGCGACCAGTTTTCTTTGTCTCCTAAAATGTGATTTCTAGTAGTGTATATCCCAGAATGAAGGCCTTTTTTGTGCCAAAATGAATGTATATTTTCTAAATAACTTTGTCCCTAAATGTTATCTCACCATTTCTTTTATCAAATTTCATTATATACTTGCAAAACAATACGTTTAAAAGTGGATAACAAAAAAAAAGTTATAATCTTCTCCATTAAATATTACATTGTCAAAATAACTCTTGAGACATTTATTTTGGGACGGAGGTAGTACAACATATTCAGAGAGCTGTACACTGACTGTTTAGATATCAACACCTCTAATTCTAAATTGAACCACTTAAAACAAGTAAGCATGCTCATATTTAATCATTATTGACCAGACGCTTCGGAAATGCAAGTTCTGGAATAAGTTCAGTGCACTCTTGACTTCTTTCTACCTCATTTGCAAAGTTTTAAGGGTTTCAGCTAGCCCCCTATCTTTCTTTCCCTCTTCTTCATCCTACAAAAAATCAACCAAAAGTGTTGAGTTATAAGCAATTCAAGTTGAATGAGAGTGAAACAATGAAACGCTAAATATGAAATTAATCAGCTGACCCTATATATTCATGAGGCCATCTGTTCCAGCATTGTTGCGAGCCAGATTAGCTTTATTCACGACCACAAACCCACTTTTACCACTTTCCATCACATGGGCCTTAATCCTAGCAACAGTCCAAGTGGCCAGACTAGTTGTCTGCGTCCCTTCCAGTTCCAAGGTGCACAATTTCATTATTGCGACCACCATTGCAGAGGAGATACCACTGTGATTGCAACCAAGATAAACGATCATATTTCAGTATTAGTGTCCAAAATAAAATGGATATGGTCAAGTTCTATACTTGCCTGCCCACGAGAGCCAACATTACAAAAGAAGTTGAGAACAGTCTTTGGTGGAACGGGGATCCAAAATGAAGTTGAAGCACATAGCACAAACAAGGAGTGGTTGAGCTCACTCCTTGGTTATAACTTCTCACCGGTCTCCCAGCAAGCCTTATCATGCTTCTCCTTCCTTCTTGATTTGATATCCCTGCATTGTCACAACAATGTGACAAGAAATTCGATCAGATCATGACTATCAAGGATTCAGAATTTTTAGAAAGAATCTTGCAATTAAGTACCCATATTGGCCAACTCACTTGAGGGAATGGAGGCCAAAACGCTTGCTTTATGTTCACATTGACATCGTAGAGTGCCAAGCCAACCTTGAGCCCCAAACATGAGGCTAGAGATAACGAGTGGCTTGTATAGTTGGTGCACAAATCTGTCGTCCACCTCAACATGCTCAACCCATGTCACCTATTAATCAAAAAGGAAGAGAAAGAAATAACTATGATTAAATAGGAGAAATACAAGAAAAATAAAAGAAGGAAACTTGATGGCCAATTATTGTTTCTAAAAAGTTATGAGCAACATTTATTGATGTTCATATTATTAATGGCTGGCTCATAAATCCTATAGCTGATCTGTAACTCACAACTAGGATTTTGATAACACAATTTTCTTTACTTTACACCATGATTCTCACCTTTGAGTATCCATTAGCCATCACTTCAATTAGGCATCCAGATGGTCGGCGATGAAACCTCGCTGATGGGCTAGGGTGTGAACTCCCGATTGACTCATCAGCATGTTTCTTACTGTATCTTGTGAAATAGGCAGAGCGGATTGGCACAATTGAAGTCGGGAGCTGAAACTCTGCAGCCATCTGATATAAACAAAACAGCGATTATCAAAGCAGATGAACTATTAGCTCTCATTTCATCACAAATTGATACGGAACATAATCCCAATGGTAAGAGAGGAGCACCAGTCCATTTGTCGTGACAATTGTTCTTGATTAGGGTTAGAACTGGTAAGAGAGGAGCACCAGTCCATTTGTCGTGACCAATTATTCTTGATCAGGGTTAATACTGATCCTTTGGGTATGAGGTCACTAGGGCCCGATAGTTAGTAGAGTCCCCTACCAATTGTCCCTACTAACCTCAAAACCAAATTACCACTCGGACAACAAAACGGACAAGTATAATTGATACATTCCGCACTCATAAACATCTCAACAAGGCTAATATGATTCATCATAAAACAGTGCTTGCTAATGAAGCTTCTTCATATTTGAACCCGGGCTATGATAGCCTAATACCTATAGTAAACATCGCCAAGTTCTAATCATGAAGTCATTCTAGACGTTCCCTAATCCATTGAAATGACTTTGGTTAAGATAATAGACAGCCTAGATAGAATGGAAAATATTTTAAAGTCGACAAGTCAGGCTTGATGAATTCCTGGTTGAATTTTATAGTCCTACCCAAAAGAAAATAAAGAGGGTGTGCAAGAACTAGAAGAGGATAACATTAAGCGTAAAGAAAATATTGAAGAGCCCACTGAGTATGCACTTGTATGCAAAACTGAAGACATGCCACAATAATAGGTGACTTCAGTAGCTCAAGTTCAAAGTAAAGATTTCTTGAAGGTGTTCATGAATACATTTGTCAACTATTTCCTAAAGTTGTGCTGATGGTTTCGATGCTCAAGCTTCGAAAGATGATCTCATGGATCTTTATTCTTCATCACATCAAAACTCGAGGACGAGTTTTCTTAAATGATGGAGAAATGATGCAGAACAAGCTAGGATTACTTCGTATGAATCCAACTTGAAAAGTTTTTTTGAAAATATTTTGGTTGATTAGGATTAATATTTATTAATTATTTCTTTTTAGAATTAATTGTATTTTATTCTATTAAAGTTTGAAGTTTCTTAGTTATTAAAATTAATACTTGTCCTAGCACTATCAGAATAGGTTCAATATTCACGTAAGACGGCAAGATCTATTCGGAGCTCGGATCAATCATTCAGCCTCGGCATGATGAGAGAGCTTCTTGATTCCGATTCTTCATTAAATCTCTTTCTAAATCTAAATTCATTTATACGCTTTTGTATTGTTCGTCATAAGGGACGGAGAGGGAGGGGTGATCAAGAAGCCATTCCAAACCAATTTTTCAGTAAGATTAAGGCAAAGAAGTAACGACTTAATTGTCAAAATGTTTGCTACGTTACATTTCAACACTTGAAAGTATATGTAAAACTAAACATCAAAAGACATAATAATATCATAACGATTTTGTTATTCAATTTTATCAATAACATGTGTACATTAATATTGCAGAGATAGCATTCAAGTGTACCTTGGTATTTGAAATGCAGAATGGAGCCATCTTCGGATAAGTCTCAGTGTTGTCTATGGAGACAAGACAATATCCTTTCTTGTTTATGTATACATCTATCACGATCCTTGACTGTGCGGAAACCCATTCATTTAATACAACCATTTCCACCTCCAGATCCTTGTAGAGCCTCCCTTGCAGCCTCAAGTCACCGTCACTCCACACACCTTTTTTTTCCATTTCATATTTGAAGTAGATCATTTATTTTTTATTTCATTCAAACTAAATAATTTTTTTGGTTCTCATTTAGATATAAGTGTTTTACGTTATAGGTTAAGAATGCTTTAAAAAGGTCTTCAAAGTTGTATTAATGTTCCACAATGTGAATGACTACTTCTAACTTATCCTGTGACATTAACTCTATGATGCAATTTCTGGTTTCTACAATCGTATATGCACCATATCACCAGCAATAAGATATTCCTTTATCTACCCTGCATAAAAAAAAATTCAACTCACGAGATAGAAAGCGGATTTATAGTCACTCCAAGGCATTCAACAACGAAAATAAGTAAGAATTAACAAGTCAAGAAAAATTATACTTTCAGTTTCAACTTTAAAAGAACAGGAGCTAAGATAAAAAAGAACAGGAGCTATGAGACAGAAGGCTTCTAGGCTATGATGCTCGGACTCTTTGGTTTATCCCGCCGGACACTTCTTAACAAGACTAAAATACAAGTGTCGGACACGGGTACGACGAGTAAACCAAAGAGTCCGAGCATCGGAGCTTCTAGGAACTATCGTTAAGTAATGATTATCTAATGGTGAAATAAACAACGAAGAGGACTTTAAAAATTAGTAAGTGGATATTAACATCATTGCCCTAGGCCTCCTTGTTTGCCTCATCGCAAGCAAGTGACAACCTGTCGGAATTATAAAAGGTCTGTGATTCGGAACTTAGAACTTTGCCCAAGTGATGCAATTAATGAAAGTAGTAAAAGATTTTTAAAGAAGAGAGTCATCAAAGAGAAACAAGATGTGCACATGATTGTATTTATCCTTTTAAATTTCAAAACAGAACACTTTAGGGCTTATGCGTGAGCAAATGAAAAGAAAATTTGGGTATTGACAATATGAATGCTGATTGGCATGTGAAAAACTGTTTGATCAGTTGGTGATTACAAGAACTTTTGACTGTTACAAATGGAAATGCAGGGAAAAGGGTGGCAAAAATAAAGTTGGAAGTGTTAACATTTTGTTTGCCGTGACAAAAAAATATTAGGAGAAAAATGTGCTAATACATTTGTTCAACTTCGTGCAACAAATCCACAACAAAATATCTCTATCATTAAATCTTGTAATAGCTTCAGTAATTATAGAATACCATAAAATGGAGAAAAAAAATTTAAAGAGCAATGGTCTTACCATCTGAGCCAACTCTTTTCCATCATTTCATATCCTCATTCATCGTGTTCGTAGTGAACCAAAGTACCTATCATGTTATCAAGGCAGAAGCAATCAAAAACCAGGGGATCGAAATTTGAAACCAAATAAGATTGCAGGTCATTTAGCCTTGCATGCAGTAAAAAAGATCATCAAAAAGGTTTTAACAGATTTCATGAAGGTAAGCTATAAGTAACTGTACAAGAACACCGATTCAGTCAAACATTTAGTAAAAATGAAAAAGATACGATGCCTCCTCATTCATTAACTAAGATGCATCTTGTGACTACGAATCAAATAAATAATACCGATCCTACTCGAATTTTATTACCAATGCATAAATAGTAGTTTTAGATCTAGAGTTAGCCTAAACAAATGCAAGACTATGCATTCCAGATTGCAATTTCAGATCAGTGAAAAAGATTGGAATCAAGACATGCAGCTACCTCGAACAGCAATTAAGTAAATAATCTACCAAATAAAGCAGTAGAGAATGGATGTTTCCTTGCAATCTAAAACAGCAACTGAATTCTGCACGTATCAAGCAAATAATTAACCAACGAAAGAAAAGCACAATACTTGAACCAGAAAAAATTGTCACAAATTGAAAGAAAAGAATCAACCTAGACAAAAATCATGTGATGCAAAGTTCTGCTTCAGGTTTCAAGCAAGCAAAATGATGATAAGAAATTACCCTAGCAACAAGATCAGAAATTCTTGTTGATCTTTACTGAAGTAGACGTTTATCAAACAAAAATTGGACGATAATTTCTATGTTGAGGAGGAAAAACAATTTCTTTGGCAATGCTTGCAAGAGATAGATCTCTTTTAAAGAGAAAGAAGGGGACAAAAGAGGCTCTCCATACCAAATGCATTCAAGTGTTTGGTAAGTTTTTAATGGATTTGTTACTTCAACCTCTCCATTTGGAGATACCATAAGCTTCCAAGTGTTTGGTAAGTTTTAAATGGATTTGTTACTTAAACCTCTCCATTTGGAGATACCATAAGCTTCCAAGTGTTTGGTAAGTTTTTAATGGATAAAAAACTTGTACCTTTGTCCTGAAACTTTAGCACCTTTTGCACCATGGGTGAACCTCGTTAATGTGTTAGCGGCTTTGCACAAATACAAGCTCAACCTCTCCAAATGTAGAGGTTATAGGTCCATCAACAACTAAGCAAAAGATTGAAAAAGTACATAAGAAATGAATAAAATCACTTCATTCATTTAAAGTGTGATGTAGTATACCAGGCTCATAGTGCACTCAAGAGTTAACTGATCAAATCAAAAGTAAATTAATTTCTATCAAGAAAACCAAAGAATTTTAATACTTGGCCTGCTAGCTAAATGGTCTTTGAGGCTGAAAAGTGGAGCAGGTCAAGTCTCATCCAGGTTGGAATGGATTGGGTTTAGTTTGGATGAAAAATGTGTTAGCACTCCAAAATAATTTAAATATATAAATCTACTCCCTCCGTCCCAGACTAAGTTTCTTACTTTCCTTTTTGGTCTGTCCCAGACTAAGGTTCTTAGTTACTTTATTACCTTAAATGGACAATGGGGCTCACTTGTCATTCTCACAACAAAAACTTTCTACCCACTTTCCCTCTCCTACTTTCTCTTACTTTACTTTTCATACTCACAACATTTAGTTTTTCTTAATTTCCGTGTAAAGTCAAACTAAGAACCATAGTCCGGGACGGAGGGAGTACTTAATTTTCTTCTGAGTCAACACCATAACCTTGTTAAACCTTATAAGCTCAGAATGGGGCAACCTAAAGTAATAGTTAGATTCGAGTTGTCAAGGTTCACTTCAAATACTGAATGTTCAAACCCATGATAAATACGTTATTATAACTTTTCATGGTAGTAATAAAATATTCTTATTCCTTTTTCCCCAATGCACTTCCCATCCATTTTCAGATAACCGGGCGTACTATAAAAATATCAATTAAGCCACTACACCTCCGCTATCACTATTGGAAATTGGATATTTCGCTTAACACCAGACGAGGAGTTTAAATGTAAACCTCTCTAGCCTTTTAAATGTGAAAGTTAGAAGTTATGCGGCTGATGTATGTAAGTAGTAACTAATAAGCACTTGTGATTTAGTCATCTCAAGGGTCTAGATGGAAAACCCTCGTCTAGGAGTCCAAATCAGAGGCGGAGCCATGCTTATGGTTAGGGGGGCAATTGCCCCCATTTACTTTTCAATTTGTACGAAATTAGTACTAGTAAATTGTTACCTTTGTAATTTTTACTATGAAAATTTGTATTTTGCCCCCATTGAAGCCAAGAAAAAAATAACACTATATCATATTTTTGCCCCCTTTTAAATTCTTGCCCCCATTGCAAAATTATCCTGGCTCCGTGTTAGGATTGGAGTCCTAAACTATGAGGAAGAAAAGGAGTCTAAGTCGGGGGAGTTGGTGGAGATCAAAAAGGGTTCAAACCAGAGGAGGAGTTCCTGGCGGAGGAGCAGGCGGGCGCTTGCCCTTGACCAAGCGGGCGCTCAAATGGACAGTGAGTTGATCCGCCTGGGGGAAATTAATTCAAGCGGGCGCTTGGTATGCCGACTGGGCTGATTTGTTTCCTATTTTGACACAATCTCTTCTTAATTTGATTTAGATCTTCCTTGTACTGCTATATAAGCATAGTCACGACCTAGGACACATTGTAGCAAATTATTAAGGTGTGATTAATAATATATTGGCTTGGCAATTGCCCCCGGACGTAGTTCATGTGTTGAACGAACCGGGTAAACAATTCTTGTTTTCTTGTGTGTGTGATTCTTCCATTATTGTGCTTGTGGGTTTGTGTTCTTTATCTAGATTGCAACGGGGCACCACTAAATTCCCAACAACTGGTATCAAGAGCTTTGGTTCGAAGGATTCAAAGTTTCATTAGTTGATTAATTTTGAATCACGTTCTTGGGGACTTTTGTGAAGCAATCAAAATGAAGAACTCAATCGAGAAATTCAACGGTGTGAATTTCACGTTTTGGAGGACAAGGGTTGAAGATTACCTTTATTGTAAGGATCTTCATAAACCCTTAGGTGCGAAACCCGAAGACATGTCACAAGGGGATTGGGAGACGTTAGATCGGAAGGCGTTAGGAGCGGTGAGGAGCGCTCTAACCGACGACGTTGAACGGAACGCGATGGAGGCCAAGACAACGGTGGGGTTGCTACAGATGCTGTCAGACATGTATGAGAAGCCGTCGAATATCAATAAGGTGCATTTGATAAAGAGGTTTGCGAATACGAAGATGTCAGAGGGCAGACAGCAGCAAGTCATATCAGCAGTTTCAAAGGTATGGTGGACCAATTGAAAAGTGTTGATATTACTTTCTCCGATGAAGTGTTAGCATGTTTTCTACTAAAATCGTTGCCTGATAGTTGGGAGGTAACTGTCACAACGATCAGTACGTAGAAAACACCATTAGTGTATACGGAGGTTCGAGATCTCATCCTTCAAGAGGAGTTGAGAAGGAAAGAGAAAAGGGGAGAATCTTCCGCAGATGGGGCTGCACTTAGGGTGGAGAGAAATAGGGGAAGGGGAGGACCGAAAAAGGGGGAAAAGCCGGTCAAGTGCTACAATTGTGGCGCGATGGGTCATATCAGTTATGACTGTCCGGATAAGGATGGTGATGCACACGTGGTGGATGATGGGGATGTATTAATCCTAGGTGAGGAGCAGTCAGGTGAAGATTGGGTGTTGGATTCTGGAGCTTCTTGTCATGCTAGTGGGGATGCAGAAACAATGGAGCGGTATAAAACTGGAGATTTTGGGGTTGTCTATCTTGGTGATGATCAACCTTTGAAGATCAAAGGTAAAGGGGATGTGTTGATGAAGACACCTAACGGGGCTGTTTTACAATTGCACGATGTGATGCATGTTCCGGACTTGAGGAGGAGGGTGATTTCTGTTGGACAACTTGATGATGAAGGGTATGGTGTGACCTTCATGGGTGGGTCTTGGGAAATCACAAAATGAGCTAAGGTGATAGCTCATGGGGTTAAGGAGAAGATGTTTTACTCTACCTACAATGTCGACATTCGCTCGGGTGGGAGCAAGAGGCTAAAGAACCGGCCTATTGGTGTAGAAAGGAGAGACATCAAGAAACGGTATGTTAGGGGGGAGAGGGACACAAAGTTGATCAACGCGGTGTGGAAGTCCAAGTGCCCTAACAGAGAGCGTGTTCAGACCAAGAGAAGACGATGCAAGAAACAAGGTGTGTCCATGTTTCAAGGGGAAGCATTGCGAGGAAGGTGGGTCTGGAGGGAGAAGGCGAAGTTAGACTTGCGGAGAGAAATCAAGGTAGAAGCTGATTTGGGGAGGCAAGAACTATCTAACACAGAGGGGTTGAAACGTTGCTTGGTTTCAACTCGCCTTAGTACTTGAGCGGGAGGCTCGGTAATGTCAAGTCAATATGGGGGTAAAATGTGTTCGAAGGAGTTCACTCCGTGGTGGGATTTGATGGGTGTTTCTATGCTTATGAGTTTAGTCTCCAGGTGGGAGATTGTTAGGATTTGAGTCCTAAACTATGAGGAAGAAAAGGAGTCTAAGTCGGGGGAGTTGGTGGAGATCAAAAAGGGTTCAAACTGGAGGAGGAGTTCCTGGCGGAGGAGAAGGCGGGCGCTTGCCCTTGACCAGGCGTGCGCTCAAATGGACAGTGAGTTGATCCGCCTGGGGGAAATTAATTCAAGCGGGCGCTTGGTATGCCGGCTGGGCTGATTTGTTTCCTATTTTGACACAATCTCTTCTTAATTTGATTTAGATCTTCCTTGTACTGCTATATAAGCATAGTCACGACCTAGGACACATTGTAGCAAATTATTAAGGTGTGATTAATAATATATTGGCTTGGCAATTGCCCCCGGACATAGTTCATGTGTTGAACGAACCGGGTAAACAATTCTTGTGTTCTTGTGTGTGTGATTCTTCCATTATTGTGCTTGTGGGTTTGTGTTCTTTATCTAGATTGCAACGGGGCACCACTAAATTCCCAACACTCCGCCACTGGTCCAAATCTATGCTTTTCAACCTTCAGTCTGTTTCTGAGGCTTTCTCATGTATGGGACTCATTTGAATTGTTGCAAATCACACACCAGTTTGAAGAAAAGCTGAAGGAATTATGCCAAAGCCATGAAAACTAAAGCATCTAGAGGGTTCAGACTGCTTTCTAGCCTTGATGTACGACTGTGCAACCAGTTTCCAAAGGGCGAGCACGTCACTAAAGAAACTTCATCAAGTAGATTTTAATTAAAAGAATTTGTGTCAAGGGTTAAAAGTGGAACGAATTCGAGCTGCAATAATATTTGATGCATGACAAACTAGCTTCAAGGACGTTGGAAATTGTGCCTGAAAGTTACATCATATATTAAGCTGAGTTTTATCATTTACTTTGTTGATGTATAGATATATACATTTGTCATTCAATTTGTAATTGTTTTACTTTTCCTAGTATTGCCGGGACCATAGTTACTAGGAACGTCAGATCTTTTAGATGTAGGATGGGTACGGGAGTGAGGAATGTTTGGAAACTAAGGGGATTATTGTACACTCCACTATGCATTTCCCAGAGTATGTATGGAGACCAAGGGCATTCTCATATATGTACTTCTAGGATGACTTAAAATTCAACTTCCTTAACCGACTTGGTTAAATGGGGCCCATAAACTCTAGGCCCATACATCATAAGGCTCGTATAATAAGGCCTATCTTCTCATAGGCCGAGTTAGATGACGGGCCGACTTACATCGTAAACTTCCCATTATCGTCGGGAAACCTCTTACAGAGTTATACTACAACTCTAAAATCAAGAGTCCTTATCTGAACCAAGATAACTCTCATACCAGATAACAGGATATCATCCATCCTTATCAGGAGTCTATCTCCAAGGAATATGAGTCCTACATCACCACGGGCTTCCTGGCTTTCCTAGCAAGTCAGAACTCATACACCCACGCCTATATAAACAGGTCCTCTACACAGGAAACGGGTAACGAACTTTTGGCTCTAATCTAGTCAATTGATTCTCTATTTCTAATCACCCATATCCTTATTCTTACACCGGAGGGCCTTCGCCGGTGAAGCCCCGGTGTAGTTTACGTTTATTTCGTGTGTGCAGATCCGGCCATCAAGAACTGTCGCTGGGATTATCCGAACCGCTAGACGAACGCTGATCCAACCAGATTTTGGCTTCATCAGTTTGGTTCCATTGCCGGGAAATTCGATTGGTCAGTTCTTTAGCCAGATAATTTCAAGCCATGGCAGGAGAATTGGTTGAAGGGCGAGAAGCCACCCCTTCTAAAGAAACCACAAGGGACGCACCGCCCCCCCGAAAACACAAACGCTGCTACACAGAACCAGAGGCTCCCACCTACGGCACCCACACAAGGGGGAGGAATGCATACCCGTTCAAAGGGTCCGGCCCCCAATTTTGTTAACCAATACGGGCGCCGCCGACGGACAGGATCCCGCAACAATGGGGCAGGACCATCACAGCCGCCGCCATTGGACAAAAGAACGTTGCTTCAACAGAACGTTCACACACTCCAACAGCTAGCCGAAGCCCAGCGGGCCCTGTTAGATCTTGACCCCGAAAATTCCTTGGCTAACCTACTTCAACCATCTGGAACGAGGGGGACAAATCTGGACGACAGAGTGAGCAGAAGGGAGCCCCCACAAAATTGTAGACGGGATGTGCCTCCCAGGAGCCGGGTAAGTCGCCAAGACGGACGGTTAGGAAGACCCAATCTAGATGAAGATCTGAGGGACCACATTAATCGCCGTCGGGAATAACAAGAAGATGAATCCCCTGGAGTGAGAATTATAGAGGAAAGACGTCGTGGGGACGCCCGACGCCATTCAACTCTCAGACTGGATCCACCAAGGCGCACACCACCTCGGCTAGATCCACCCCGACATACTCCACCTCGCCGTACTCCTCCAAGGCATCGCCTTGATCCAATCCAAGGTGAAAGGAGACGCCGAGATCGAAATATAGTCAGTTCCAGTCATACCTCGGCATTCAGCACAAGGGACATTGTCGACCTTAGAGAAAGGCTCAACAACATTGAGATGATGAATCAGGGGCACAAGAAGCCCAATAATGACTACGATGCTATGCGCCCTTTCGCGCAAAGGATTAAGGATGCACCACCCAATCCGCAGCTAAAGCTCCCACATCTGGACAAATATTCCGGCAACGCCGATGCTCTGGATCACATCCAAGCCTTTGAGGCCACCATGGCCCTAGTGTCCAATCAGGATGACGTGCTGTGCAAGGCCTTTGCAAGCACCTTAACAAAAGCAGCTCGGTCCTGGTTCATGGACCTTGAGAAAAGCAGCATCAATTCCTTTGCCAAGTTGAAATCACAATTTTTGGAATATTTTGCTACTGCTGGTGCTAGAAAACAAAGGTTGTCTGACCTAGCCAACATGGTCCAGAGCAAGAACGAGTCCACCCTGAGTTTCTACAACCGGTTTAGGGATCTTGCCGACTCAATAGAGGAACGCCTGACCGACAGGGAGATAATTGTTTGCTTCACGAATGGTCATAGGTCAGAGTAGCTAACTTATGAATTGTCGGTCAGAGAGCCCCTCACCAAAGCTGAGTTATACCACGTTGCTTATGCCACGGCCATCGCCGAGGAGAAGAAAAAGACGTTATATGGTCATAAGGAACGACACCGAGATCATGACAAGTTACATAACGGGAACTCGTCCCAGGGGACCAACGGGGGAAACGGCAAGGGCAAAAACAGGACCAGGGGGACCGAGACATTCACCACATTCAATAAACCGATCTCTGAGATCATGAATCTGGTGGATCTCCCCAACCCCAAGCCTCTAAAAGACAACCCGAAATACCCAAGGGATACCACAAAGTATTGCTCCTATCACAGAGATAATGGTCACGACACCGAGAACTGTTTTGCCCTGAAGAAGATTCTGCAGAAGTGGGCCGACCAAGGCAAGCTCAATCAGTTCATGACCAAAAACAATAAACGCCCAAGGGAAAAGACAAAAACAATGACCAGGTCGACAGACCACCTCGGGCTAGGTTGATAGGCGTAATCAGAGTGGAAATTCCATCAAACAAGAAACTCAAGGAGCAGATTTACGAGCTAAATAAAGTCTTCCACATCCCTCCCTGGATCCATGAGAGGGAGGAAGTGATCAGTTTTTCTCCGAATGAGTTGGCGGGAAACCGTGTCATGAGAGAACAACCATTGGTCATCACAGGCCGCATTGATAATTGCGAGTCGGACAGGCTCCTCATAGACTCCGGAGCAGCCAAGTATGTGCTATACTATCGCACCTTTAAAGAGATGGAACTTCCCGATACAATGCTGACCCCATATAATGGAAGGCTAGAAGGGTTTATTAATCATAAGGCCGATGCAAAAGGAACCGTCGACTTACTCTTAGAAGTCGGCACTCTCCCCTACAAAACCTCGGCCACGGTCACCTTCATAGTCATGGATCTAGACAGTGATTACCATGCTATCCTAGGTGCACCCAGTCAAGGAAAGTTGGGTCTGGTTGCCTCCCTCCCTCACCAAAGGGTGAAATTCCCCACCCCGGCTGGAATTGGGTGTGTCCCGGGATCGCCCAGAGATTTTTTGGAGCATGTGATGAAGTCCAGGAAAGCAAAGGCCAAGATGGAGATTGATACTCCTGATAAAAGAATCACGGTTTCAAAATCAACCACGGTTACAACCTCGACGCCACATATCGGTGTTATATTGGCGACTGTTGAAGATGAACCTGAAGAGTGCGTTATTCTTGACAACGACGTCCCAACTAGGGCCGAGGTTACCTACGGTTTAGACGTCTTTGGTTGCATCTCGATGAACACAGCTACAGACAACTTGGCTCTCGCCATCGTCCCTAGCTCGGGGGCCACACAGCCGACTGATATGGAAACCGAGATCGAGAAACTGTTGGACATAAAAAACCTAAGTTTGGAAGGGGAAGACAAGGAGAAGGTCAAGCAGATCTTTGTCGAGACCCTAGAGTTCAGAGACGGCCCCGAACTTAAACCAGTGGATCAGTTAGACGAGGTCGTCATCAACCCAGACTATCCGGATCAGAAAGTGAAGATTGGGAAGCAACTCTCCCAACAAGAACGAGAAGAGCTCATTTCCCTACTCCAAAACAATTTGGACGTATTTGCCTGGAAAGTAGATGACATGGTGGGAGTAAAGGAAGCTGTTGCTCTCCACAAACTAGAAGTCGACAAGTTCTTCAAACCGGTCAAACAGACAAGACGAGTCTTCTCTACCGACAAGGAAAAAGCAATTGAGACCGAGGTCGATAAACTCCTCAAAGCCGGCATCATAAGAGAGGCAACATACCCCGAGTGGCTTGCAAACGTCGTTATGGTAAAGAAGCATAATGGCAAATGGAGGATGTGCGTGGACTTTACGGACCTAAACAAGGCCTGTCCCAAAGACAGCTATCCCCTCCCCAGGATTGACAAACTCGTAGACTCCATTGCCGGCCATCAAACCCTCAGTTTCTTGGACGCCTACTCTGGCTATCATCAAGTTAAAATGGCCGAGGACGACATAGAAAGGACGGCCTTTCAAGCTGCAGGCGGCGTATACTGCTACGTCATGATGCCTTTCGGTCTAAAGAATGCAGGGGCCACGTATCAGAGGATGGTGAACAAGGTCTTCAAAACTCAGATAGGCCGGAACATGGAAGCCTACATTGATGACATGGTGATCAAGACCAAGATCGGCAGCCATATAACAGATCTGGAAGAGACAATTGACAACTTGAAAGCTAACGATATGAAGCTCAACCCTAGCAAATGCGTCTTCGGGGTTACAGCGGGCAAGTTTCTAGGTTTCATGGTCTCTCAGCGAGGCATCGAGGCTAATCCGGAAAAGATCCAAGCCTTGATCGATATGAGGGAGCCGACTTGTATCAAAGAGGTTCAAAGGTTGAATGGGAGAGTAGCAGCACTCGGTAGGTTTATCGCTAAATCGGCAGAAAAATCCCTCCCCTTTTTCAAAGCCTTGAAGGGAACAAAGGATTTTGCTTGGACGCCAGAATGCTCAACCTCGTTCCAGCAACTAAAAGACTATCTCGGCTCTCCACCCCTACTTAGCAGCCCGGTCATGGGTGAGACATTGTACATCTTCTTAGCGGCAACCGACCGAGCCGTAGCAGCCGTGCTAGTCAGAGAAGAAAGCGGTATCCAGAAGCCAGTCTACTACGTCAGCAAGGCACTGTCAGATACCGAGAGCAGGTACTTCAATGCCGAGAAAATTGCTTATGCCTTGGTAATTGCAGCCAGAAAACTACGAGCTTACTTCTCGGCTCATCCCATTACGGTCTATGCCAATGCTCCTCTTAGAAAAATACTTCACAAGATGGACAGCTCAGGACACGCCTACTTAACTGGTCGATCGAACTGACCGAGTTCGATATAACCTACAAGCCGAGGAAGACTCTTCTGGCCCAACCTCTTGCTGACTTCTTAGTCAAGACCGCCTTTACAAGTGAACATACGGCGACAACCCGAAAAAGGAAGTTCCCTATGGATAGAGAGCCCTTGGAAGAACTACCGCCCAACTGTTGGGTCCTATACACCGACGGGTCAACTACCCAAGGAAGAAGCGGCGCCGGGGTCTACTTGACTAGCCCTGCTGGTGAGCATGTTGCACGTGATTTTATCAGGTTCAAGTTCCCTGCCTCAAATAATCAGGCTGAATATGAGGCCCTAATCCTGGGACTTGAAAGTGCCAAGTTCTTTGGTGCAACAAGACTGGTAGCATACAGCGATTCCCAACTGGTGGTGAACCAAGTTAAAGGGGAATACAACACCGAAAACCACATGCTGACCAAATACAAAGACCTCGTCCTAAACCTGACCAAGAACTTTGAGTTCTGGGATATACGGCAAATCGGTAGAGAATACAACCTGGAAGCCGATCTGCTTTCAAAGATGGCAACAGCTGAGGACTCGGACCCCCTGATCATCTACACCGACCAGCCTGCCTATGTGAGACTGGAGATTTTGCTCCTAGATGACGAGGAAAGGACATGGATTGACGACTACAAGGACTACTTGGAGAAGGGACAGCTTCCTGAGGACGAATTAGAGGTCAAATCGATCAAGAAGAAGACGGCAAGATATATGGTCTGGAATGGTATCCTGTACAGAAGGTCATTCTCTAGACCTCTCCTAAGATGTGTTGCGCCAAAGAGCACCGAGAAACTCCTCGCTGAGGTATATGGGGGAGTTTGTGGGGGACACCCGGGGGCCAGAACCCTTGCCGACAAAATCTTCACACTTGGATACTATTGGCCAAATATGAGGGAGGATGCCCAAGCCTACGTAAAAAGGTGTGACAAATGTCAACGCTACTCCGACTTACCCAAAGTACCTGCTGTAGAGCAAAGCTTGGTCATACCGACATGGCCATTCGACATGTGGGGAGTCGACATCATTGGACCGTTCCCATTAGCCAAAGGAAGCAACAAATATGTAATTGTGGCAGTTGATTACTTCACCAAATGGGTAGAGGCAAAACCACTAGCAAAGATCACTGAAGAGAATGCCATCAACTTCATCCATGATTACATATGGTGTCGTTTTGGCGTGCCGCACACTATAGTGACAGACAATGGCCTACAATTCTCTGATGCCTTCACCGAGGAGTTGAATAGGTTGGGAGTCAAACACAAAAAGTCGTCGGTCAGCCATCCTCAAGGCAATGGACAAGCCGAGGCCGCCAACAAACTCGTCTTAAGAGCACTCACAAAGAATTTGGAAGGCAGTCAAGGAAAGTGGCTGGACGAACTCCCCCTAGCTCTATGGGCCGTCCGTACAACCACTCGGGGGCCAACTGGGGAGACACCCTTTGCTATGACTTATGGTTCAGAAGCGATGGCAACAGCCGAGATGGCCTTGCCGACTTTCAGAGTAACCAACTATGACGAGGTCGTCAATGAGTACAACCGACTACTGGACCTAGATCTGGTCGACGAAAAAAGGCTGACCGCCCAACTCAGAATGATCAATTACAAGCAAAGAACCAAGGCCTACCATGACAGCAAGGTAAAAAAGAGAACCTTTGAAGTCGGTGACTGGGTACTCAGAAAAATTGAGTCGACACACTTGAAGGCACAACAGAATAAGCTCTCGCCAAACTGGGAAGGCCCTTACGTCATCACCCACATTATACGGGAAGGAACCTACATGCTCAAAACTCCGGAAGGAAAAGAGCTTAAACACCCATGGCATTCCGAGCACTTGAGAAAGTACTATCAGTAGCATCTCGGTTAGCTATTTATTCTTTTTATCAAATTTTCAGTCTTAGATTTCTATAGTTGATATCTAGTTGTCTTAGTTTGATTTTATCAATAAAATTTCCTTTATTTCATTTACATCAAGCTTTGATTATAGTACATGACACGGTCTGTGTTATTTACAATGCCGAGATCATCTAACGAAGTCGATGAGCACACTTAAAGCATGACTTCTAAAGCCTAGTTCAATAGCTAGCACCCTAACGAAGTCGACGAGCACACTTAAAGCATGACTTCTAAAGCCTAGTTTCAATAGCTAGCACCCTAATAAAGTTGATGAGCACACTTATGCATAACTTCTAAAGCCTAGTTCTAACAACTAGCACACAAGGCGACTTAAGTCGATCCTCACATCCACTCAATGTATCGAAACCGAGCACCGGATATTCGTCAGAGCTCAATGGTAGACCATCTCGTCCCAAACATATAAATTATGGCTCTCAATATCGGCGAACGACCACGGCCTGCAAACAGCGTCGATGTTAAGACGTCTCAAACCAAGATAGAACGTTAACAAATGACGAGGTAATACTTAACTACGCAACGGTAAAGAAGACCGGGGATAACATACGCCTCAAACGAGGTAAGCAAATCCCTACAAATAACCAAGTGTTTAGACTCCCCCAAATACTACGGGCCGAGTCGTGGGAGTACTTAGGAAGAACAGTGTTTAAACTCCCCCAGAAAACTCTGGGCCGAGTCGAATAAATACAGGTATTACAAAAAAGGAACTTCGCCGGTACTACATAAGAAAACCAATCCAGCCCGGCTTCACGATCTGCCTCGGCCTTTTCCAAAAGCTTCTCGAAGTTGTTGGGGTCCAATGCCGGTGGGTCCCAAACAGGTCTGTTGGTGCCCCTGTCTTTAGCCTTGATGATCCTGAGAGCACCCTCTGAAAACGGAACCATAGAGTGAGCCGCCCTCGCCTCCACGCTATAAGCATCTTGTTGAAAGAGACGGGCGCACTTCTCCAACGGGACGTCAACCTCCGGGTCGATATAGAGGAGGCGAGTTAGGTTAGACCATGCGTCGTTGTACACCGTGCCGACGCGATCGCTCAAATCTTCCCTAAACTGGGGCCCCCTCTTATACGCTTCTACAGCAGCCTTCTCTTTCTCCACCACGCTTTCTTCTAAACGTGCATACTTGTCCTCCAATGAAGCAAGCTTTTCTTCAACTGTGGCCTTCTCCCCACCAATCATCTTGGCCTTCCTCTTCTCCCCTTCAACATCGGCTTGAGAAGTTAGCAAGGAATCCTTCAATCTTTCCACCTCGGCTTGGGAAGCACGGTACAGCTCATCAAGGGAAGCCTTGTCTTTCTCCAAGGCGGTCTCCTTTTCAATCAAGTCATTGTTGGCATCTCTGAGCTTCGCGACCTCGGCTTCCGTGCTCCTCAAAAGTTCGTAGGCCTGTCGGTACATAGCGTAGTCCTATTGGGCAAGGGAGGCAAGCTGCAAACAGAGGAAAAGATTAGACAAACGGTGAAAAGGAAAACAAAACAGGACCGAGATAATGGGAACGTTACCTCGCTAAGGATTAAACCCTTGCGGTTCAGGAGCTGGAGGGAGGTAGGTTTCTCGAAGACTAGCTGCTCAAGAGTCTCGACATTCATGGACCGTCTGACGACCACGCCCCCCTTCTTTAAGCTCAGACCGGCACAAACCGAGACATCAAGTCCGGATAGGACAGGGGCTCCGCCGTGTTGTTCCAACCAATTCCTAACCTCCTCATCCGGTGAAACTGAGGCAGAGGCTGATGCTTGAGTAGGCAGAGGGGTTCCTTTCAAAGATTGATCCGGTGTTTCCCTTGTTTCCACCCTTGCTCTCTTCGAACGATGAAGGGTATCATCCTGGTTCACCTCAGCACCCACATCGGCATTTTGATCTTGGCCTTGGCTTGACATCTGGTCGTCAGGAACATTCTTTTCGGTCTCATGAGCTATTTGATCGGTATTCATACTCGTCCCCTCAACGACCCTATCCGCCATTGGCACTGCAGAAGCATCTTTGTTTTGCAACAAGAGTTGCCTATTATCCATATCTTGATGGCGTTGTTCCAAGGCGGCCAACCGAGATCTTTGTTTCTTGGCCCTCGCTGCCGCAACGGGATCAACATAAGTGGAGTCGATCTCATCAGCCTGCTCCATAGTCAGATCTGCACGAAACAGGTAAGCGTCAGAATGGGACGAAATAAAAGGATAAATTCATATTGAAAGATCTAGGAATTACAGCCTATTGTGTCGACAGCCTTAAGACAGATGTCGTTCTGCTCCTGGCAATGGGTACATTCATGATGAAAGAGAAAGTTGGGATGAACAATCCAGTTCGGAAATCTATTCCCTTTCTTAACGATGACCTTAGGGATAACGCCGTCAAGGGGGCCCGCCATCAACTCGGCCTGAACATAATAGCGGGGATCCCTTTCCAATTCACTCCAGTCAAGGGTACCGAGACTGGCAAACTCCTCTAGCTTTGCAATCAGGCCATCACTCCATGTTGGTATGTGAACCTCTTCGGGACGACAAGGACCGAGTTCGGGAAGAGTGAACTCCCAACCACTACGAGATTCAACCCCAATTACATGTTTGTTCCACCCCGATACTTTGCTGATGGTGGTAGAGATGGGGGAGATAATTTTGGGTTTAGCTGGGTCAGACTTGATGCTTACAGTCCTAGACGTCCTATTGTAGCTCACATTGAAGAAATGATCAAAGGCGGACATACAGGGTTCGAAATTGAGACTACGGCACAACACTATGAAGCTGATCAAATATCTGACGGCATTGGCGCCAATATGGGCCGGAACAATCCCCCACGTCTCCAAGAACTCATTTATAAAAGGGTCAAGAGGAAGTCTTAGCCCTAGTTGAATCTGTTTGTAAAAGAAAGAGACGACGGATTTATTATAGTAGAAGTTCTGGATTTTTTCCTCCGAATCTAAGGGAACGACCTTGCTATAATTCAAGCAATACTCATCACGGTCTATCCCATACCGAGAATACAGCACCTCAAGCATCTCTTTGCCCGGCTTGGGATGTTTGCTCGTGGCTGGCCCCGATTTCCCTTTACCCTTAGTTTTGGCCCCTCGTCCCTGCCTGACGACGCTTGAGTCAAACCGATCCACAATTCTCTCAGAGGTACTTTCCCCGGCCATACCTGTAGAAGAAACAGAGGGTTTAGACTCATCGAGAAGCCTTGTAGAGGCCATTTCCCCCCCCGAATCGACTACTGGGGCCGAGGAGGTTGCACTCATATGACGAGACCGAAACAAGGATTTATCCTTGACATAAAACAGGTAAATATGATCAAGGACCTCGCTCAAGCTATCAAGAACGACCATGTCGGCATCCTCGTCAGCCCTAACACTCGTCACGTAAAGACCAGAAGGATATCTAAGGTCCTCTCTTGGCGACCCATTTGAGTACAATATCTCTCCTACGGCAAGCAAAGACAACAGCCCCCAATACCCGTTCGATTTAACATAAATCCTATTGTTTCTTTGATAAAAACCATACACAAGTTTGACATCAGGAATTGATAGGTCCGACATTGGGGGAAAATGAAGGTCTGTTTCTTGGTCAGTAAAAACAACTAAATCCAACGAAGAATGATGTACTGTTCGAGGAATTAGTCTGAACCCTAGAAATTGACAAAGGGAAGGAAAGCGAGAAAATACCTTGGAAATGGAAAAGGATCGGACGAAATTAGTCGGGAAGTTGTTCTGAGCACTTTAGACGGAATAGATCGACGGAAAAGCTCAGCACCAGTTGGAAATGCAGGCCAGTGAAATGCAAAGCTTTGGGTTTTTCCCTTTTGAAATTCGAAAAGTGAAACAAGGAGTGAAAATTTGAATTTATATCCCGGGTGGAGCGGGTCGGATCCGAATTTGACCCGACCATATCCTTGTACCCACGGGTTGGCACGTTTCCTACTAAACCCCATCATTATTCCTAATTAGTGGGCCATGTTTTTCAAGGTAAATGTCCCATCACTGACGTGCGCCGTACGAAGAGAAGAGTAAACGATTGAACTAACCGTCGTTTGAAAAACACGGACCGCCAAATGCTAGATCGACACGTGGCAAGCCGAGACCTACAGCAGGAATGCCGGTCGGCTTCAAAAATCACACTTTTCGGATGCCTGTATCGATATTAAAGGGTTCAGCACGTAGGTGTAGCCGACACCCCTACGACGGACCGATATCCTTAGTGGTATCCAAGAACGGGACGAAACTGAGATGAGGAAAGGTCAAGTCGATGTCGGGCGGAGATTGAAGTTATGGTTAAACGACAGGTCATACGAAACGTAGAGAATTCAAAAACGGAGCAAGGAGGGCAAAGGAAAGAATTCCAATATATATATATATTCAACAAAAGACCCCCACAGCAAGGCCGGGGGCTTGGCCTATACAAAAAAGAAAGAGAAAAAGGTTACTACTATCATTAGGCCAACATGAAGCTATTTATTTTGTTTCTCTCGGTACAACTTCATCTCTTTCTGGAAAGCTTTGAAGTCTTTTTCTTCTTCTTCGTCCTCTTCATCCACCTCGCTGGAATTGCTGTCCTTGTCATCACTTGAGTCTTCATCGCTACCTTCGATGCAGGGCTCCTCCCATTCATGATTGCTATCATCCGAGTCTTCACCATCCTGACAGTGATCCTCAGGGGGAAGTAAGGAGCCATCAGCAGATTTTTTGTCATTCAGGACGGGTGAGTCCTTCGCATCATCTGAGGAATCACATTCCTCTGGGAAAGCATTATCATACTCTCTTTTTGGCCATGGATAAAGTTTGGGAGAAGAAAAGAAGGCAAGAATAATGTGGAAAATTAAAACACAGATCCTCTATTTATATTACTTAGGATGGAGTTAGTTGAAGGGTAATTAATATTACTCATATGTGGAATCCAACTGGAGTTTTCCCCATTCCAAGAAGAACAATGATTCAATTGGCATTAAATCCTATTGGCATCAGCAAATCAAAGCGAGGATTTCGGCGGCTACAACTGTCACATCAATCAACCAGAAATTAAATACCCAACAATTTCTACTCGGCATGCCGAGATAGAAACTCGGGGGCCACTGAACGACATAAACCGACTTGGTTAAATGGGGCCCATAAACTCTAGGCCCATACATCATAAGGCTCGTACAATAAGGCCCATCTTCTCATAGGCCGACATCAGTAAGGCCGAGCAGGCAGTCCTTGCCTAGGCCGAGTCCGAGAAAGCCTAATCCCTAGCCGGCCTCTATGACAAGTCGAGTTATATGACGGGCCGACTTACATCGTAAACTTCCCATTATCGTCGGGAAACCTCTTACAGAGTTATACTACAACTCTAAAATTAAGAGTCCTTATCTGAACCAAGATAACTCTCATACCAGATAACAGGATATCATCCATCCTTATCAGGAGTCTATCTCCAAGGAATATGAGTCCTACATCACCACGGGCTTCCTGGCTTTCCTAGCAAGTCAGAACTCATACACCCACGCCTATATAAACAGGTCCTCTACACAGGAAACGGGTAACGAACTTTTGGCTCTAATCTAGTCAATTGATTCTCTATTTCTAATCACCCATATCCTTATTCTTACACCGGAGGGCCTTCGCCGGTGAAGCCCCGGTGTAGTTTACGTTTATTTCGTGTGTGCAGATCCGGCCATCAAGAACTGTCACTGGGATTATCCGAACCGCTAGACGAAGGCTGATCCAACCAGATTTTGGCGTCATCACTATACTATGAGGGTGAGAAAAGAAGGGAAACTATGAATTCTATATAAACGAGTAAAGCATACTACTTGCGAAACATCATTCGAACCCCATACTATATTTTCACTTAAGTTAACCAGCATATTATTAATAAATATTAGAATCAACCTAGATGATTAAGAGCCATTAATTGATGCACGATATGATCACTACCACCCCGCCACTACCATACCCCCCACCTTCACCACCAACGAGTATAGAGGTTCAAACGATTTTTGTGAACGTATAGGGGTTAAGAAATTAGTTTACTCTAAGCAAACATATAAAATCGAATTTAAGAGTTTTCTAATTCAAGATTCACTACCTTGATCCTCACAATTTTAAAATCCATCAAACCACGAAGGAGTTAAAAGTTGCCCGAACAAATTAACACTGAAAATGCCAGAAATCATTACACTATATAGTTCCCAAAAAGTACAATGATAATATAATCGGTTCAAAATACATATAATCATTAACTAACAATTTAGGGCAATTGACCCAGAAGTTGAAAATGAAATTGAACCTTAAGATCAAAAACCTATATATATAGCAAGCACACATTTGGATTGGCTACAGATGCTTCAATTGGATGGAAACTCGGATAAGAATGGAGGGAAGACATACCAGTGACGGAAGGAGATGGCAACGGAGAAGATAGAAGCAACTGGGCAGTGTCGCAATCGCAATCGCATTTTCATTCTTAGGTTGGTACCAAACAATTAGAATTTTTATTTTTATTTTTGAATACTAATCCGCTTTATAAATGGATGGGAACGAGATTATGAATGACATAATTCTTCTAAGGTCCCTTAGTCTAACATTAATGCTTTATAAGCTTCTATAATTTCTAAAAAAAACCTTTTAAAGCTCTTAGTAAGAAAATACCCATGCTTCTTCATTAATGAATTTCGCGTGCACTCTTCCTTGTCTCTGATTCTCAACTCTTAGACGGGTTAAAACTTTGAGTAAACTCTCAAAGGCAAAGAGGTAGATTAGGGGTCACATGATTCTTAAACTTAGGACGTACTAAGAGTTATCTCTCGTACTTAAAATGTGCGAGACTTAGGGGGAACTCTTTGAGTTATCTCCTAAGATCAAATATTTAAAAATAAGACAAAACACTTAGACTTCTAATTTCTCCATTTTTTGTCTGAACCACCAGTATCCAAACACTACATTGAATACCTATTAATCTGGTTCGATCCGCGTAAGACCTTAAGAGCGGCTAAGCTCTTCCAACAAGTTTTAACGATGTTGCATTCTCAAGTCTCGAACCTGAGACTTATGGTTAAGCTAGACCACCCACACCCCACAAGAAAGAAAAAAATACAAACAAAAATGGCTCTATTGAGAACTTTCTCCTTGTTTTTCTGTTTTTCTTTCTTAATCTTTACCACTAGCTCAGTCCTCGCAACCTTCAAGAGAAAGATAACAATAGTCCAAGTCAACCAATTATATTCTCATGCAATAAACCCCAAATTATGCAAAAATGTCCTTACACATGACCAATACTAGCCATGAAGACTATTGTGGTATAGCTGGAATCGCGCTTGATTTTTCAAGCTCTGGTGTAAAAAGTACTTTAGGGTTACCGCAATGACTTGTTAGTCAAACCTGTTGGAGATTATGCCCTAGGCCATTGAGAAATGCTTTACGTTACATCATGTTCTCATTTGTTATAGAGATAATAACTTTGATTATTATATGTTTTGCATGTTTATTATAATAATCCTCATCCCTAGTACTTATGAAGAACTAGTATAAGTTTAATTGATGATCATGTGTATGTGATACAAATTAAACTTATGGGTACTTGTTGGTGAACAAGTACTGGACTTGACCCACTATGAGATTTATGTCATGGTCAAATGTCATAATTAAATCTCATTTAGTTATATCATTGAAATCCTTAAACCTGAGATTATCATCGTCT
Source organism: Campanula takesimana (assembly GCA_026119855.1). Lineage (NCBI taxonomy): Eukaryota > Viridiplantae > Streptophyta > Magnoliopsida > Asterales > Campanulaceae > Campanula > Campanula takesimana. Next base: position 320,861 of record JAOWBW010000671.1, read on the forward strand.
TCCACATGATGAACGTTGTGTTTGATGTATTCAAACGCTACCCTTAACCAGGTAGTTATAAAGGCTACGATTGACACAATCAGATTCTTGTAGGGAAGAATGATAAGTCAAGATGAGATGTTGTCTCTCTTTATCTCAAAGAGAGATATCTTCTTGGCCACTCGAGAGTGAGATTGATGATAGTGTATGGCCATACCCAAATGAATTGATGTGTTCAATGTCATTTGCTCATATCTATCTACTCGGGATTGAAAAAGCATTGGACACTTAAGTTGACTTAGACCGTGGCTTAAGTTCAATATGATATCGCGTGACAAAAGGATTGTGATATGTTCTATGATGATAAACGAACTTCTTTAATTTATATTAATTGGGTAGTCATGATGGCTTGCTAGAGTCCGCTCATAATTTATGAGTTTGACCTTGGTTGGACTCATTGCCAACTTAATATAATCCCATGGGATCACACACAAAAGAACGAATTGATCAAAAGTCTAAAATTGGAAAAGCTGTGAAAACCGTCTGGCACGGCCGTGCCAGTTATAAGACACGACCGTGCCGTTTGGAACGACCGTGCCAGCAAAAGAGCTCGACTGTGCCGTAATTGATGTAAGCGTTACATTGGCTCAAAACATTTGGCTGCCGTGCCACTTTGTGAGTACGACCGTGCCGAGCTGTTTGGGGCGGTTTTGACAAGAATAATTAGGGTAACGGGATTAGGTCTCAAGGGTCCTTAAAGGTTAAGGATTTTAGAGTATAAATAGTCCTCTTTCACCAGCCATTATTCATGGGTAATCCATATGTTCGAGAAACATATTCTTGAGCCTAGATTAAGAATCAAAAGCTCAAGAACACCAAAATTCATATAGCCTTTAAAGATTAGAAAAGCGTGTTTCTAATAGATGGATCTAGCAGTCCGGATTTAGAATTGTTCTAGATATTCGTTCGCGTGTGGATACATATAGAGGGTGCTTCCTTTAGCATCTCAAGTTCGTATTCCTGTGATCGTGATTCGAAGAACGTGGAGAAGATCAAATCATAAATCTTGAAGACTTGAAGATTTAAAGATCCGAATTTAAACGCACAACAAGGATTAGTATTCTAAATTCATCTTTTATTTAATAAGAGTATGTTAGGCTCTTTCCTTTCTTGATATCTAACTTTGGTAGTCTATATTTCATGAATAGTTAAGGTTATTAATCTAATCTAATTAATCTCTCTTTCAATTAAAGTCTATTGACGTTTACAACAAAAAGCATTTAATCAATGTCGTTCCTTTTCTTTTATAAATATTTATTTTTCTCTTTTAAACACACATTTAATATAAACACACATAATTTCAAAAGGGTAGGAAAATTCATGTATATAAAGATTTTCGGGTGAATACAAAATGTTTTTCCTGCGACGTAACTTGACCTCCGGGCTCGGATCCTATTGTAGACACCCTGCCTTGGATCGCTCACCCCGATTGCACATTTGATTTTGTGTTTCTTCCTATTTTATGTGTTTTTCGTTAGTTTCTGTTAGTTTCGTTAAGTTCCTGACTGACTCTGTTAAGTCCAGGGACTAAACTGAATAGCAGTGCTGACTTTCTAGTCCATTCTGTCAAAAAAGTCATTTCAAACTCGCGAGCCTCCGCCTCTATAGGCCAGACGCGCGCGCATCCCGCCTTCAAGGAAGGAAGCGCGCGCATCTAGGCGTCAGTTACAGATTCTGTCCAAGAATCTCTCCCTTGCTCATTTTACATGATTTTGCGTGGGAAATTTATATTTGTGACTTCGTTTTGGCACCAAAAACATCTGTTTTACACCTATATAAACCCCTCTAATTCACCATTGAAGAGGAGGACTTTTTATGATTTAGAAAACTATACACACACACTTTCAAGGCATTTTCAAGGCAATTCTCTAAAGAAGAACTTGAAGCTTCTTGAAGTCTAGGTAACACTACTCTTTTCTCTCTTTTCTCTACTTCATCTTTATTCTTCTTATTTTATTTTATCAAATGTGCAATCACCCAAACCATTTTAGGACATGACACCAAAGACTACTTCATCCCATTGAAGTTGGTCAAGGAGTTATCTCCCCATATTCAAAACACCCCTTTTAAACCCCTTTTATCATTATCAAAGAATAGGAAGAACATTTTTTATGTAGACTATGAACAAGAAAGACCAACATTAGTTGGGCGATATGGGTGTTTAAGTACTTCCCATCTCGTAACATAACCCCCGAACCTCATAACAAGAATCTCTGGTTTTCATATCAAAACATAGGCTTAATATTAGGTTTTTCTCATGTTCCGTTAAAAACATAGGTGGCGACTCTAAAACAATCAAAACCAAGTTAGACATCCCAGGATCCCCCCACCCTAAGCGGTGGGCCTTTCCCGGGGCATCTACAGTGGCGACTCCGCTGGGGACTGCTTGAGGGTTAAACTTGCATTTTGTTCATAGTCTACATTTTCTGGGCATTCTTGTTCCTGATGGTGGGAAGCGTGCGCCTCTGGCCTTCTTGGCCTAAGGCACGTGCGTCTCATATCAGAGACCAGAATCGCCCGCCTCTCATATGTTCTTCCTATTCTTCTTTTTTCTGTGCTAATCATCTTTGCAGGGGTTCCAAAATACATTCAGGACCAGGGCAATCCCCTGAGTCCAAAGTCTCTGACAGTCTGACAGGTTTACCCAGAAGCAGGCGCCTCCCAGACACTCTGCGCAACGCGCGCGCATACCATGACATAGGCCAGAGGCGCGTGCTTCTGGGCGGTTTTCCAGAACAGGAACAGGTTTCCAGAACAGAGCAGAATGATGGGGTGTGGGCACAGTTGCCTGCATCATGACTGATTTGGACCATTTGACTGTTTTATTTTGTGTTTTTTTTTCATCGGTCACACGGGTTATTTGAGAGTTATAAATTATGTGCTTATTTGCTTTTCTTTTGTTAAAAAAAAAAGTAAAAAATATTTTGTCACTTGTTGAACCTCACACTACGTGCACAAAATTCTTATCAATTGCTCACTATCGAGTCGCACAAGTTCATAACCCTAAACCCGTCGAAGCCCGTCCTAGAGAGTTTCAAGCTCCACCCGACCTTGACTCTCTCGAAGCGGTAAACCTCAGCCCGTGGCGTAGTTCATGACTATATGCCGGGGGTGACCTTTAAGCGTCTCTTTAGCCAAGCACAAGCCACACAATTCTAGTTAGGGTCAAGTCGGTTTTCATGTGCCGAGATTTCCCTAAACTAATGTTTTCAAATCATACATGCCGTTTCCAAAAGAAACGAGTGGTTATTATGGGCGAAATAAAACTCCGTCCCCAAGTGGTTATTATCGACAAAAATAAAAATCCTTCCCCACATGTATGCTTTACTACATTAATTTAGTTTAATCCCGTCACATATAGGTATCACAAACGTGGTGGAATCCGATGAGTATATGGGACCACGAGAAGGTCTATATACTAGTGTGACAATTCCATTATTTTCTTAGAAACCCCAAAATGGACTCCGTCCCTCCGACTTATAAAAAAAAAAAAAAAGTGGAAAAGCAAATGGTTCCCGGAGAATCAAACACGGCACTTTATGTTCAAACAAAAAAACGGAGTCGCCACGTTAGTTTAACTTTAAACCCAAACTTAACGAAAAAAGGTTAGAGAAAAGGATCCGGAGGTCACGTTACATCTTGGGAAGAACTTAATCGAGGTTCACCCAAAATACCTCGGAAACCGAGTCTCCCTAAGTTTGTTGACCAAAAAAATGTGCAAGTGTGTGTGTATGTTTTATAAAAGTGGGAGAAACTGACTTTTTAACAGAACCAGTAGAAACTTAACGGAATAGAATGAGTAGTGCGGGGATGGTGCATGAATTGACACACTTGGTTGACCCAAAAAAGCGATGTCTGGCCGAGTCAAAGCTAGATACTGCAGTCCACCAACGAGACTACGGTACGTGGTAGGATCAGGAAGTACTGCACCGTCATGAGTGGACAGCCGAGAGTGAGGCACAGTCGGAGTAGAAGAAGGCTTGCAGTCAGTCATATTGAAGTGAGCTAGGAGATCACGAGCATACCGAGCTTGACTAAGGCACAAGGTAGTGGATGTGCGTTTAGCCTCAAGTCCCAAGAAAAAATTTAGATCACCCAACCGTCTACTATCAAAGGTGTTGCATATATTGTCAATGATGGTGTTAACAGCGGTGGGAGAAGAGCCGGTAATGATGATGTCGTCGACATAAACGAGAATGATGGTCGTAGAATCTGTAGAATGTCGAACAAATAATGAGGAATCCGAAAGGGTTTTAAAAAATCCACAACGAAGCAAGAAATCGTGTAGTCTTTGGAACCAAGCTCGGGGAGATTGCTTCAGACCATAAAGGGCTCTTTGAAGTTTACAAACATGGGTAGGATGTTGGGGATGAGCAAATCCAGGAGGCTGTTTCATATAAACTTCTTCATTGAGAAACCCATTCAGAAAGGCATTGCGTACATCAAGTTGCTGAATTACCCAATCACGGGAGTGAGCAACGGATAGTACGACCCGAATAGTGGATGGATTAACGACTGGACTGAACGTTTCATCGTAATTGAGGCCAGCTTGTTGCGTAAAGCCCTGAGCAACTAAGCGAGCCTTGTGACGATCAAGAGAGCCATCGGCCTTTCGTATGACTTTAAAAATCCACCGACACACTACAACATTCATGTTGGGTTGACACGGAACAAGGGACCAAGTCTTGTTTCGGTGTAGAGCGGTAATTTCTTTGGTCATAGCAGTTTGCCAATGAGGATATTGAGAAGCTTGTTTAAAAGTTTGTGGTTCATAGAATGGATCATCATTAATGGCAACAAGACTATAATCGATGGATACGGGAGATGTAGCATCATAAAGGTCAGTCATACCTCGATACTTGAGCGGAGGTGAGGAATCAGAAGGATTAAGATGTGATTCTGGGGTTGCGGAAGCTGCAGGTACTGTAGAAGGCAGTGCAGATTGGGAAGGGGCTGCACTGGAATATTGTGGAGGCTGGGGGGTGACAGGAGAATAAGCACCAAAGTTGAGGGGCACAGGAGAATGCCGGAAGGTAGGCCTGCCACCCTGGGCTTGACCAGGCCCATATAAACGCGGCCCAGAAGGAGAGAGAGCCGCTGGCTGATGAGCAGAAGGGCCATGGTCTGTATGAGGTCCAAGGCTGGGATTGAACTGGGCTGGTTGATGTTGAGTATTGGAGCGAAGCCCATGTGGAGTGGGATGCCCAGGAGAACAGCCCAATCGGCTCAACGGGCCTGTGGCTGGAGAAGGATGAAGTTGCTGAGGTAAGTCTAACTCACGAACATGTGAACCTGTTTGGGTGTCCTTATTTTTCCATGGAAAAGAAGTTTCATCAAATACCACATGGCGAGAAATATAAAGTTTGCCATTAGCAAGGTCCATGCAACGATATCCCTTGCGAGAATTATCATAACCAAGAAAGATGCAATGTGTTGATTTTGGCATTAATTTGTGAGCATTGGTAGGGACAATGTAGGGAAAACAGGAGCAACCAAACACTTTAAGAAACCGATAATCGAGAGTGCGTTTCCACAATTTTTGATAAGGAGAAAAATAATTGTGTTGATGCATTGGATGACGATTGATTAGATAAACAGCAGTGTTGAATGCTTCAAGCCAAAATTTGTGGGGAACATTAGCATTGGACATGAGGCACAAACCCATTTCGACAATATGGCGATGTTTACGTTCGACAACCCCATTTTGTTGTGGGGTGTAAGGGCAAGTGATTTGATGTTTAATGCCAACAGTAGAAAGAAAACAAATAAAGGTCCGACTAGTAAATTCACCCCCCCCCCATCAGTTTGAATAGTTTTGATTGTGTGAACAGCAGAAATACGACGAGATAATTGGTTCTCAATTTGTGTTTTAAATGAACGAAAGATATCCGTAACATTAGACTTATGAGTCATAGGAAATAGCCACACAAAACGAGAAAAATCATCAACAATAGAAAGATAATAACGAAAGCCATTCATAGAAGCAACAGGGGAAGGACCCCAAACATCTAAATGTAGCATATCAAGAGGATTCAATGCATTAAATGTTTGAGAAGAAAAAGAGAATCTACTAGACTTGCCTAATGGACACCAATGAAAACAGTGTCGATCACTAATTTTATTACTAAACGGTAAATGAAATTTTTGACTCAAAAACAGGGATAGATGGATGACCCAAACGGTAATGCCAAGTTGCTTGACTCGATCTTTCTCCAAAAAAATTGAAATAGAGATGTTCAAACTGCTGAAATTGAAATAGAATTGATTTAGTGTAACTTGTTGCTTTAGTATAGTAACTTGGTGTTTTGGTATTGTAACTTGATGTTTTAGTACAGTAACTTGGTGTTTTATTAGTGCAACCTGGTGGTTAATCAAGTTATGTTGTATCAGATCTATAGTTGGTATTTTAATAGTGTAACTTGGTGTTTGAAAAAACAAACTTGATATTATAATAACCATGCAATTTCTATTGAAATGAGCATTTTGAACATCAACATATAATATAACTTGGTATTGTTTTAGTATTGTAACTTGGTGTTTTAGTATTATAACTTTATGTTTTAGTACAGTAACTTGGTGTTTTATTAGTACAGTCTGCTGATAATCAAGTTATGTTGTATCAGATCTATACTTGGTATTTTAGTAATGTAACTTGGTGTTTTAACATACAAACTTTATATTATAATAACCATGCAATTTCTATTGAAATAAGCATTTTGAACATCAACTTATAATATAACTTGGTGTTGTTTTAGTATAGTAACTTGGTGTTTTAGTATTGTAACTTTATGTTTTGGTACAGTAACTTGGTGTTTTATTAGTGCGGTCTGGTGGTTAATCAAGTTAAGTTGTATCAGATCTACACTTAGTGTTTTAGTAGTGTAACTTCGTGTTTTAACAGACAAACTTGATATTATAGTAATCATGCAATTTCTTTTGAAACAAGCAGTTTGAACATGAGCTTATAATACAACTTAATACACATGTTTATACATAAAAAACAACAAGTTAAGAACTTAAAACAATAAGTTTGGACTTAAAAACAATAAGTTTGGATTTCAAAACAAAACGTTATAATTTCACTGATTAACACACTTTCTAGACCTAGTTTGTCTAACATATATGCTGCAGTCGAACTACCAGCTTTCTTCCTCTTCTTCTCCTCTTTGTCAATGTGATCATGTTTGATTGTCGGAAAGTCTTCAACTTTATTCAACATAGACTCCTTTTGCTTGTTTAAATCACTGAGTAACAAGTACCAAACTCAAAATGCCTAATCAAACATCACAAAACGGAACAAAAAAGGCTTGAAATCAACACAGTAATCGAACAAAATAGAGTGAGAATCAAGCGAAAAAACTTGAAATCAACACATACCTCCATCATGCCCGTCCTCTCCATCATTAAATATCTCTTTGCTTTGGGATTCGCTGCTTTTTTCAACCTCATTGTGCTTGAAATCGAGTGAGTATGACCGGAGGTTAGGTCTGAGAGAGAGTAAGATGGAGATAGCGACGGCGACGGTTAGTCGGAGAGTGAGAGAGATGGAGGTTAGGTAGGAGAGTGAGAGAGACGGAGGTTAGGTCAGAGTGTCGTGAGAGAGATGGAGAGAGCACGGTTAGAGATGGAGAGAGAAAGAGTCGTACCTGGTAAGCCGCATAAAGGCCGGTTCACAAAAAGGAATAAGAGAATTGTATGAACCGGTTTAGAGGTTTATATACCCACTTCCAAAACATGTCTTTTTTTAACATTTTTCCCGCAAAATTTTCTCAATAGATAAATGCAAACGGGTTGAACTTGAACAAATGTATTAGCACAATTTTCTACAAATCGCTATGGGCAAACCTTCTGGTTAAACCTAATTTACCGAGTTTCTCCTTTTTTTTCTTATTTAACTGCACACAAAATTTTAACGCTGCCCCATTTTTTTTTTTTTTTTTTTGGCTCCCCTTTCCCTTTACATATACATTTGTAACGATGAAACAGTTCTCTTGATCCCCAATGATAATAGCATCTTCACGTGCCAATCAGCGCAATTTTTTTCTCATTTGCGTGCGCATAAGTCCTTAAGCGTTCTATTTTGCAATTTAAAAGTATAATGTGCACATCAAACATTAAGAAAAAAGGCATCCAATCTAAAGAAATGATCAATTTGGGAAAACCTATGCATTATTCTTGTAGAGGATGAATCCATAAAGTTGTGATATTTTCTTTAAAGTAAGATCTTTCATCTTGTTTGTACTGAGTCCTATGGGGTTGAAAAGGGGTTTGGCGTTACACAATCAACCACCAAGAAGAAAATGGAGCGGGAGCGAGAATAGGAACTAATTAACTCAGGAGAAGACAAGACTTGCGGATTAGGTGGGATGTTACTGTAGCTGGTCTCAATAAATGAGCCTGGTATTTATAGGCGTCGAAAACGAGCCCTCGTGACTTTGCACGTGACATCCGTACAGTGCGGTGTTGAAATACCATTGGTCCACGTGAATCGAGTGGGACCGATCCGCAACTCTCCTATGCAAGCTAATTAGGCCAAGTGTGGTCCATTAAGTGGGCCACGTGGCGAACATCCTATTCTAGCCTCCATTCCACTACTCCCTGGCAGTCCCAGATTAAGCGGACCAAGAGAACGCAGTTGTGCGAATTATACTCTTGGTGTGCGCATGGGCGGATCTACAGTGTTAGTAGGGGGTACACGTGCACCTGGTCAACCCAGTTTTTTAATTATTATATTTTTTACTAAGTGCACCCCCAAAAAAATTAATTAGAGTGGCAATTTAACTAGAAGGGGTATGAACTTAGTAGCAGGAAACTTAAAACAACGCTGCTGAAGTATACCAGTAGCCACACATCACAAAATCAGGGGAAAAAGAAAAAACCTTACCGACCGTGGACGAGAGAAAGAAAGAGCGCAGAGCCGCAGATTCGCCTGTTCGAAGTGTCGATCTTCATCACCAAGCTTCTTAATCCTTTGCACAATTGCACTCTTCACTCTTGTAAGCACCCTCAATTTTTTTTTAACTTATGTACTTGAATATAATTGCGTTTTGAAATTTTTTGGTATGAAGTTATTTAGTGTAAATTGTGCACCCGGTGCTTGGAAATCCTAGATCCGCCACTGGGTGTGCGAATGAGTTTTCATAACCTTGTCAAATTATGTTAACTCTTTAGTTTTTATACGATTAATTGGTGTTCTGCGCGAATAGATATAATTATGCCCGATTAATTAATAAGTGTGCGAAGCTTTTTATGTGCGTGCGGACAAAGTGGGCGAAGCACTATTTTGTGCACATTATATGTTTTAGTTATGTGCGGAGAGATTGAATGCGAACTAAAGTTATCTTGTGCGGACCAATCACGTGCGAGTTTAAAGTTGTACCATACTACATTAGTCCCCCTGCGCGGTGAATTTTTTTTATGTGAAATTCAGCGGGCATAAATATGAATAAGAGATTATTAAATAAATAAAAAGAAAAAGAAAATACTGCTTTTCTCGATTTGTGGCCAGGACGTGGAACCATTAGGTCCACTTATTTTACTAACCTCTCTAATATAAATAGTGATTGTGGGCCACTTCCTTTAAGATTCCAAAGACCACGTTTTTTTTTATTCAGTAAAAAAAAAGATAAAAGCGGTGGCCGCATTTAACTTGGGCAAGGGAATAAAAGAAATTACAATTCACGGCTGGGACCAGGAAAAGGCTTGCGCGGGGGTTAGTGTTTGCGCACCAAGGAATTTTTGGGGGTCCGAACCAGGGAAATTCGCGCAAGGTTTGCCTTCATGAAGCCGGAATACAGAAGGGGGTGGTTAAAACTTATCGTCACTTCTATGGCGTCTCCAAAATCGGCACCAGGTAAGGGTAGCTCGCGCTCGTCAATGGTGGACAAGGGGAAGAGTGCTGCTAACAAAGGGAAAAAAGTCTCTGATCGCGCCGCCAAGTGTGATGCGCATGAAGTTGATGCGGTGGGAAAAGATGGAGGAAACAACGATGTGCGCGAAGCTAGGGTTTCAGTGCGAAAAGGTGGGGGCGTGGGAAAGTGATGCAAAGGCTGTTTCTAGTCCAGTGAATATTAATTAGAAGGCCTAGATAAGCTGAATGTCAAGGGGGTATGAATGCTGGTTAGTCTTGATGGTCTGAATAATCTGAATGTCTAGATAATTTGTACGAGTCTGTTTAGATACCCAAGTCTTTATTCATGTATTTCTCAGATTAGTCCCTATATAAACCTCTCTATGGTGATGAGGAAGGGCAACTTTTGACTAATAAATATATAGTATTTTCAGATTATAATCCGTGGTCTCTCTTTTGAGTGCTTACGCTCCGTCAGGTGGTATCAGAGCTTGATGGCGAACCTAGGCGAAGGCGGTGGTCTCAATGGCGGTGATCATGAGACTGGAGCCCCACTTATTGGGTAGGAGGCGTTGCAACGATTGGAGCAGCGTTTACAGGGACACTTAGAGCAGCAAATAGATCGCAGACTCCGTCGCTTTGAGGAGCGATTTGATGAAATTGCAAATCGACTTGATGCTCTCAGTGTTGATGTGAACCGGAATCGGGTACATGAGAGAACTCCAAGAGTAGAGGTAGCTCGTGAGACCCTGTCAACAGACCTATTCCTGTTCGCAGACCGAACAATGGAACTGAAGATTCTTCCAGCGAGGAGGACGATTATGAGGAGGCGTTGAACAACATACATGATGGCAGACGTAGGGATGCTGGATATGGATACGGATACACGAGAAGATTTGATGATAGAGAGGGATACGACTTCAAACTGAAGGTTGATATTCCAAGTTTTAATGGTGGTTTGGGAATAGAATATTTTTTTAGATTGGATTGCTGATATTGACAGGTTCTTCGACTATATGGAGACTCCAGAAGATAAAAGGGTCAGGTTAGTTTCATGCAGATTGAAGGGAGGCGCATCAGCATGGTAGGATAGAAGCCAGAGAACCCGAGAAAGAGAAGGCAGGGGTCGAGTTCGAACCTGGTACAGGATGAAGAGGCTGCTGATGAAAGAATTTTTGCCACCCGATTATGAGCAGATTTTGTTTCAACAGTACCAGAGATGTCAACAAGGTAACCGCACAGTCCATGAATACACTGCAGAATTTATCCGACTCGCTGAACGGAACAACCTGCTAGAAACGGAAGCACAACAAGTTGCAAGGTATCTTGATGGCTTGAAGCCTTTTATTCAAGATAAGATTGGAGTGCAGGTGTGAAGGACCCTAAATCAAGCAAAGAATATGGCACTGAAGGCTGAATTAATGCAATATGAGAAAAACAAGAGTGTTTTTGACTCTTTTTGAACTTCAGGCTCGGGAAATAAGACGAAGCAGTATCAAGAGACCTATGGGCGAGGAGAGCGTAGTAACGGTAGCCACTATAACATTGATAAATTTCAGGAAGACAAGGCAGCAGGAAAATGACATACGTCAGAGCAAAGGAAAAGGAAGTTCAGGGACAGAAAACTACCAACCCTTACGCTAGGCCAACGTCTGGAAAGTGTTATAGGTGCAACCAGCCTGGTCACAAGTTGAATGAGTTCCCACAAAGGAAAATAGCAAATGCAGCTTTCAGGGAAAAAGATGGTGATTCATTTTACTGTGAACCAGATGGCGAAGAAGAAGAACTTGACGAGGAAGAGGTAACAAGGGAAGTGAGTTGTGTTGTGCGGAGAATAATGTAAGCTCCGAGACTGGAGGAGACTTCTCAACGTAATCAACTATTTCGGACAAGGTGTACCATTCGTGGTAAGGTATTTGGAGTATTAATTGACATTGGTAGCATGGAGAACATCATCGGGAAGGAGGCTGTAAAGAAACTAGGGCTGCCTGTGGAGAAGCATCCAAACCCATACTCTTTGGGATGGATAAAATCTGATGCTGGAACCATAAAGGTAACGGAACGCTGCAAAATTCCTTTTTCGATTGTCAAGTATAATGATGAAGTATATTGTGATACTGTGGACATGGATGTGTGTCATTTGTTGTTTGGGAGACCATGGAAATATGACGTGGATGCTCAACATTCAGGACATAGCAATGAGTATAGTTTTTTGAAGGATGGAACAAAGTACACATGCAGAAAAAGAATTTATCACGTTGACTCGCAGATTCGAAGTTGAAATGAAGGAAACTAGACAGGTTTATGCTTTGATAATGAAGCAGGTGTGTTTTACCTAAGATGAAGCAAAATTGGCGGAGCATCCTTAAGCAGTTAGGCCCTTATTATCGGTTCGGGAAGTAACCCGATGATATTCCTGATGGCTTGCTGCTCATGAGAGATATTCAACATCATATCGACCTAATTCCTGGAGTAAGTTTGCCGAATCTACCTCATTATAGAATGAGTCCCAAGGAGAGTCAGATCCTTAAGGAGAAAGTGGAGGAATTACAAAGGAAAGGTCTTATTCAAGAGAGTATGAGTCCTTGTGCGGTGCCGGCGTTACTAAAGAGAGATGGAAGCTTGAGAATGTGTGTCGACAGTCGTTCAATCAATAAGATTACAGTTGGTTACAAATTCCCAATTCCGAGACTGTATGACATGTTGGACAGATTATATGGAGCAAAGTGGTTTTCAAGGTTGGACTTGAAAAATGGGTACCATCAGATTCGAATTAGGCCTGGAGACGAGTGGAAGACGGCCTTCAAAACAAAGGAGGGCTTGTTTGAGTGGTTGGTAATGCCTTTTGGACTTTCCAACGCTCCAAGTACTTTTATGCGGCTTATGAATCAGGTATTAAAGCCTTTCATTGATAAATACGTTGTTGTATACTTTGATGATATCTTGATTTATAGCAAGACGGAGGAGGAGCATTTGTCACAATTGCGAGAAGTACTTACAGTCTTGCGAACCAATAAGTTGTACGTTAACCTTAAGAAGTGCAATTTTTTTACTAATAAGATGTTATTCTTGGGGTATATTGTGAGTCACGAGGGAATCCAGGTGGATGATACAAAGGTGAAGGCAATTAGAGACTGGCCTACACCCAAAACAGTATCTGAAGTGCGAAGTTTTCATGGGTTGGCCACTTTCTACAGGCGCTTTATCAAGAACTTTAGTACCATTGCAGCACCTATTACCGAGTGCATGAAAAAGGGGAGATTTTATTGGGGTGAAGAAGCTGATAAGAGCTTTGCAGTTCTGAAGGAAAAATTGTGCACTGCACCGGTCTTAGCATTGCCAGATTTTGAAAAGCTTTTTGAGGTTGATTATGATGCGAGTGGTGTTGGCATTGGAGCTGTTCTCTTTCAGGAGCAAAGACCAGTTTGCTATTTTAGTGAGAAGCTCAGTGATGCTAGGCAAAAATGGAGTACCTATGACAAAGAATTTTATTCAGTTGTCCGGGCTCTAAAGATATGGGAGCATTACCTCATCGGTAAGGAGTTTGTTCTTTATTCTGACCATGAAGCCCTTAAATATCTGAACAGTCAGAAGCGAATTAGCAGGGTCATGCATGCAAGATGGTGCCAGTTTCTACAGAAATTCCCATTCAGATTGCAACACAAATCTGGGGCGCAAAATATTGTGGCAGATGAATTAAGTCGAAGGGCTTGGGTTTGAACAACTCAAAGACTGTTATGCGGGCGATGACAATTTTGGACAGATTTGGGAAGGATGCGTAAACGGGCAACCTGTAAAGGAGTTTTATGTGCAAGACGGCTTTTTAATGCGTGGGAATCAGCTTTGCCTTCCTCGAACGTCACTGCGAGAAAAGGTAATTCTAGACTTACATGCCGGTGGACCTGCAGCACATTTGGGGAGAGATAAAACAATAGATGCAGTTCGGGAGAGATTTTATTGGCCACATATGGTTCGAGATGTAACCAGGTATGTGCAGATTTGTTACATTTGCCAAACTGCAAAGGGTCAGTCTAAAAATACAGGTCTTTATATGCCTCTGCCAATTCTGGAAAATATGTGGGAAAACTTGTCTATGGATTTTGTGTTGGGATTACCTCGAATACAAAGAGGGGCAGACTCTGTATTTGTCATGGTTGACCGATTTTCCAAGATGGCCCATTTTATTCCTTGCAAAAAGACGTCAGATGCAATTGTTGTGGCTAGGTTGTTTTTTAAAGAAGTGGTTCATCTGCATGGTGTACCCAAGACCATCACTTCAGACAGGGACAGCAAGTTCCTTGGACATTTTTGGCGTACATTGTGGAATTTGTTTAATTCTTCTTTGAATTTTAGTAGCACTGCTCACCCTCAGACAGATGGTCAAACAGAGGCAGTAAATCGTACATTAGGGAATTTGGTTCTCAGTATTTGTGGAGATAAACCAAGGCAATGGGATGCTCTTTTGCCTCAAGCGGAGTTCGCTTACAACAATGCGATTCGTAGCGCTACGGGCATGTCTCCTTTTTCTATCGTGTACACAAAGGCGCCACAACACACTTTAGATCTGATCCAGCTACCAAAGGGTGCAACTAACAATGTGGCAGCAAGTCATATGGCCCAACAGGTGGTGGAAGTACACAAGGAGCAAGCAGAAGTTGGAGGATGCAAACAAGAGATACAAAAGAGCTGCAGATAAGCATCGGAGACGTCATGTTTTTTCAGTCGGGGATCAGGTGATGGTGTTCCTGAGGCGAGAGAGATTTCCCGCTAGCACTTATAGTAAGCTTCATCCCAAGAAGTATGGACCATATGTTGTCAAAACAAAGATCAACGATAATGCTATGTTATTGATCTTCCTAAGAGTATGGGCATTTAAATACTTTTAATGTTGCTGATTTGTCCCCGTTTTACTCTTCCGATGAACCTCTATACCCGGAGCCCGAGCAGGAGACTAAGTCTAACTCGAGGACGAGTTTTCTACAAGTGGAGGAGTGATGCAGAGACTGTTTCTAGTCCAGTGAATATTAATTAGAAGGCCAAGATAAGCTGAATGTCAAGGGGGTATGAATGCTGCTTGGTCTTGATGGTCTGAAAAATCTGAATGTCTAGATAATTTGTACGAGTTTGTTTAGATACCCAAGTCTTTATTCATGTATTTCTCAGATTAGTCCCTATATAAACCTCTCTATGCTGATGAGGAAAGGCAACTTTTGACTAATAAATATATAGTATTTTCAGATTATAATCCGTGGTCTCTCTTTTGAGTGCTTACGCTGCGTCAGAAAGGTTATTTGGAGGAGGTACAAAACAATCAGAGAAGCTTCGAAAAAGTTAATTGACAAGAAAACTCAGCAAGTCCCGCCTATTCTTCCGCGCGCGAGCTTCAGAATGGCACCCTTCTTTGACCCGGAGGATATTTTCTCGGTGGATGGGATGACTTTTGCCAAGGACTTCGCAAGGAAAAACCACAGGAATTGTTCCATAGACTCAGGTAAAAAATGCTCGACTTGTGATAAATTTCTTAGACTTAATATTGAGCGGGGTGATATCCCTTGGTCTTTGGCGATCATAGTTTGTGGGAGCCCAAGTCCAAATTTATGGGATGAATGGACAGAAGATATATTATCAAACACTGAGTATTTTAAAAGGTTGAGAAATTGCGGGATGTTAAAATGTGTTAAGGCGTGTAAAAAGTTGACTGGAAACCGTAGTTGGGATCCCTTTTGGGTATTGCTTTCGCACTGGGATTCTGTTAATCATACTTTTGTGGCGGCTTGGGGAGAGTTTACTATTACTTTAGAGGACGTAGCTGCTCTTTATGGGTTTAGGGTTTAGGCTGAATGTGCTTGGGAAAGCAGTAATGATTAGAGAGGGTGGATTGAGTACTTGTATGGTTCACAAGGAGAAGGGGAGGGCTTTGAACCTTCAGGGATGAAGGGTAAGGATGATTATTTGGAGGCATACCTTTGTATGTTTCTGACGTTATTTCTTTTTCTGGGCAAGACGAACGATGGCCCTTATGAAGGTATCTTTATTTAATATGTTCGTTTAGGTGCGGGTTTGGATTTGCCTGTGGCTCCTTTATGTCTTGCGAATTTGTATAGTCGCATGGATCATTTTGTGAAATCAATTTGCAAGTCATTGGGGCGTTACAGTGTAAACACTTTTTTACCTCTACCATTTTTGAACATGTTTTTGCTTGAACACTTTTCGCTTGGAGATCGAGGTGAAGTATCAAAGGACGAAGGGGGGAAGATTTCCCTCGTTTCTTGGACTTGGAGAGACGCTATAATTACTAATCGTTTGACCTTCCACATAGATAGAGAGACTACATTTTTCGAACTCGGCCTTATGGTTGCACGTTATAGTCCGGAGCGCTGCACGTGGCAATATGGGTTTGATTTAGTACGCTTGTCTCACCTACGTTAATCTCTTTCAGCCGTTGGGCTTGGGGGCGGGGTTAATCTCTTAACTCCAAAGGCTCGTCATCCATCACCTCCACTAATTCCTTTCCGCCTGAATTATCGATTAAACAACTTTGGTGGGGGTCATCCCCTCTAAACATTGAGAATTCCCCCGCACACCGTCATAAATCAACTGAGTAAAGGACCTTTCCGTCGGGAAGACACATCCTTTTGCTCGTTCCCACAGTTGATTGAGCCCACATCCTCTTGCTACTAACTGCGCTTCTCGCATCTGCGGTTGGTGACAGAGAAGGAATAGCCTTCAAAGGACTTGGTTCTCCAGTGTAATCTTTTAGAAATTCTTCATAATACATTACATCTACGAAGTGAGCTTCAGCCCTCGAAAAAGGTTTGATAGATGGCTCCAAAACAATTTGTTTTCCCGCGGGAGTACCTTTTGCACACTGATGGAGGGTTGAGGGGATGATTCGATACTGGTGTAGCCATGATATACGAATGGGAATGTGGTAAATTGTATCTGCATCAATGACATGAAATTTTGCAGAGGTACGCAATTCTCCTACATTCAAAGGAAGGACAACCCAGCCTCTCGTTGCTACAACATTTGAGCCAAAACCAGTTATATTAATACTTTGCTGTTGCAACTCTTCATCCCCATAACCAGCTATCCTGAACGTCGAGTAAGGGATGACATTAACAGCCGAACCATTATCTATCAATGTCTGCTTAAATTCCACCCCGCGTATTTCTGCCGTAACATACAATGGTCTATTATGTGGGTGATCACCCGCATGTCTGCATCCGTGAAAACTATCTCTGATGAAAGTTTCTTCCATCTCCTGTTCAACGAACCGCTTTCCCTTATACAAGGTTGTCCATTCACTTTTGATACCCGTAGCAATGCCTTTGTCGCTTCAAAACGGGCTATGCCATCAAATCCTAATTGATCATAAAATTGGCAAAATTTTGATGTTGATTGAAGTGATCTAGCCATGTCTTCTATATTCACATCTAATTGCGCCGTGGCACTTTCCATGCTTGGATTTGCGGGGGGAACAAAAGGTAACTCGTGCATTGATGCCATGTTGGCTGATTTACCTTTACCCTTATTATGGGCGGGTAATGGATTTGTTCTGACATCCTCATTCCATCCTTGGACCATGAGAGTACCTTGATTCAAATGCATGTTTAGAATTTTCTTCAGCTGAATGCAATCCTTAGTAGGATGACTTACTCTCCTGTGAAAGTGACAATAATTTTGATCCTTTAACATTTCTGCAGTGGGCTCTTTCTCCAACTCTGGTAGCCTTATGTCCCCGTTATTAACCATGTTTTTAAGCGTATCAAGCACTTGTTGCATAGGGAATGGGTAATCAGGAACCTGAAACTTTGGTTTTGTTGTGCGAACATCCTTATTGTAAGGCTTCTTTCCCCCAGTTTCAACCACTGGCGCTTCCGCGGCCCGCTTAGGATACTTGTTAAACTTTGCTTGCTCGTTTTGATATTGCCCCGCGGGCTGCCATCCTCCTCCAGGACTTTCAATTGGCTTGACCATCAAAATACTTGCGGCGTCTGCAAGCTCTTGGAAAGTCTTGAACTTATGAATAGCCAGGAACTGGCGGTATGACTCATCCATAGCCTACACGCAATGTTTGGCCAATTCATCTTCTGGTGCGGGGCGAACCAGATCTAGAGAAAGGGAGGAAAATCTTCGCACAAAATCAACAGGCTTTTCTCCAGGCTTTTGTACCTCTCTAGCGAGCTTGAACATCGTTAACTCCTCTTGCGCATAGAAAAACTTAGCATAGAAATGCCTTGTAAGTTCGTTGAAATCATAAATATCATCTTTGTGGAGGCGATAAAACCAAGTGTAAGACTTTTCCATAAAGAGAGGTGGGAAACTCGGGGAGGCATAAGCTACTATTACTGGCGTGCGGGCCAAGTGTTTCTAAGTAGCGTTGCACGTGCTCATGAGGGTTGGCATCCTCCCCAGTGTACTTGGGAAATTCTCTGTGTTTATACTTGTCTGGATAGGGTTGGCAAGTTATGCATGCGGGTTATGGTCGTCCATCGCCATGATCGACAGAAGAGAGTGGGCTAGTGCGGGAAGAGAGCATTCTGCGAGCTTCTTCGATGGATATGTAGCCCGGAGGGACTACAGTATTTTGCGGGCCTATTTTGCTGCCACCAGCATTATTCCCATCATCTTTTTCATGCGTTCCATCCTCATCATCATCTGGGATAAGGATCTCATTGTTATCAGTAACCTTTGCTTTTCCTCTAGCCACAACGTCCGCAGCCTTCTTTTCAGCTTCTAACTTCTCAAGTCTCTGCATAAACTTGTCCATGAGTTTCTGTTGATTCTGCAGCAAAGTTTCAATTTCCTCATTTGGTGTTTGCGCGACTATGCCATGGCGCTGGTTTGCGGAAGAGGTGTCTGTCTCTAAGATGGGGGCATCAGGATCAAGAACGGCTGTTTCGCCGACCTGAGCACCAGCTTGCGGAGGCCTAGAGTGCACGCTACGTTCCATATTCCTGCTAACTGTTTTCTTTGAAGGCATGTGAATACCACCCAGAAAGAGTCGCCAAATGTTTGTACTGAGTCCTACGGGGTTGAAAAGGGGTTTGGCGTTACACAATAAACCAGCAAGAAGAAAATGGAGCATAAGTGAGAATAGGAACTAATTAACTCAGGAGAAGACAAGACGTGCGGATTAGGTGGCATAGTTGTTAAAGGCGAGAAGCGAGAAGCGGGCGAAGGGTACCTGAGCGAGGCGAAAAGCGAGGGGAATAGAATCTAACTTCTAATTTTCTCTTTTGTTGTTGCAGAGAGCATCTTCTTTTGATGTGGGCCATGGCGGCTTCTTGTTTGTTGAAATTGTTGAAAGGAATCTACTTTTGGTGAGTGGATTACAGAGAGCATCTTCTTGTTCAGTTTTGTGGACGTATGCTGATAGTGGGCATCTTGCTTTTTGAATTTTGTGGACTTGTGGGCCAGGGTGGCGCGGCTCTTGCTTTGTTGAATTTTTGGTGAAGGGAATCTTTTCTTTTGGTGAATGGACATGGTGGTGTCTCCTTTATTGAAAGTTGAGGTATGTGGACCCTTGTGTCAATTGTCTTTTCCTGATAATTTGTCTTTGTCTTCTTTTGTATTTGTCATGGAGGTTGAGGTGGCCTTTTGCTATAGATCGTCTGCTTGTGTGTAGAAATCATTGTTGGGTGTTATAATTCCATTGTTCTTTGAGCTTCCTTCATCTCTGAGCTGGAGTACTGGAGCAAGATCTTTTTTTTTTTTTTTTCATATTTGTACTCACACATTTGTCCTTTGTTCGGATTCACATATTTGTACTCACACATTTGTTCTTTGTTGGGATTGACACACATTTGTTCTTTGTTGGGATTCTCATACACATTTGTTCTTTGTTTACGTACACTTTTGTACTTATGTTCTGATGAACATACACATAAACACTACGCACACTTTTGTACTCATGTTCGGATGAACATACACATAAACACTTTTGTACTCATGTTCGGATGAGGATGAACATACATATTTGTACACACACA
This sequence comes from Campanula takesimana, assembly GCA_026119855.1. Taxonomy (NCBI): domain Eukaryota; kingdom Viridiplantae; phylum Streptophyta; class Magnoliopsida; order Asterales; family Campanulaceae; genus Campanula; species Campanula takesimana. The sequence continues at coordinate 340,745 of JAOWBW010000671.1, forward strand.
TTTGTTCACACATATGAAAATACACATTTGTATACACACATTACATTTGTACACACACATTTGTTCACTACATTGTCAAGCTTAGATGCAAGCTTTTTTGAATTCTTTATAATAAAATTTTCTTACTTGTTTAAGATAATTTTTTGCTATTTTCTTTTGATGAACATACACTCCATCGCATGCAATATATTCTTCAAGATCATAAATTATCAATTTAGTAATAGTACTATTGAATCCATATCTTTCGGCAAGATATTTATGAAATTTGATACAACGAATCATGTAGTCTAACTATTCAATATTATTGTATTTCATGTTTGTCCAATAAGACATAATGAAATATTACCTTTTTGCAAAGTTTGGTTTGTGAATGTGGATTGGAATGATGAACCTGTAATCTATCAGAAAATACATTAGTAATGAAAATTAGTCAGGGAAGTGCTCAAAAATTAGTCAGGGAAGAGCTCGTCTTGAGGGTTTGCATAGGTGTCATTATAAATACATCTTGCAATTCGTTTAATGGTTGAGATCTCACTTCTGATGAGGAAAGAATGGATTGAAGAGGAGTTGTATTCTGAAAATTCTTCCAAATCACTAATATGAAATATGAGGATTACAGTTTTGTGATAAGGAATTTTGTTGTGGAAGTTTTTAAATTCGTTTAATAATATTGTTGATTTTTGTAATAAATAATCTAAATAGTTTGAATTATTTAGATGGATATGATTTTTATTTATAAAAACATCCGATGTTGGTTCTTGTTTCATTTGTGATATAAGTAAGGTTTCTTCATTTAGTTTTTCCATTTCCCTGTAGGAATTCGGAATTCTCTGGTTAAGAAATCAGGGATAGAATTGTTTTTTCCTGCAATATATGATATCAAAGTCAAAGATTGCTAAAAGAGCTTGCCAACTGGCAAAAAATTGTTTTGCTGCTAAATTCTTAACATCTTTTTGTAAAACATCTTTTGCTGCTTTGCAATCTACTTTGACAGTGAATTTTTGGTTAAGTAAATCATCCTGAAATTTTGTGATACATAAAACTATAGAAAGAATTTCTTTTTTAATTGTTGAATAATTAGATTGTGTGTTATTCCAAATACCTGAGTAATATCGAATTATTTATTCTTTTCCATCTATGATTTGGGTTAATATTCCTCTGTATCCAATATCAGAAGTATCGGTTGAGACTGTTTTAGAAGCTTTTGGATCACAAATTGTTAAATATGGTAATCTTTTAACATGTATTTTAATTTGTTTGACAACATTAGTATGTTCTTTTGTCCATGGTTTTGGTTCATTTTTTAATCTTTCAAAATGGGCTTTACAGATTTGTCTTAATTTTGGAAAGAAGTCTGCTATGTAATTTAATGAACCTAAAAACCTTTGTAATTGATTTTTATCTTTTATTTCATCAGGAAATTTGTCAGCAAAATCTATTGACCTTTGGATTGGTATTATAGTGTTGTTGGTTATCTCATGTCCTAAAAATCTAACATTTGTCTGATATAATTTTATTTTTGCTTTTGATAAAACTAAACAATTTCTTATCATTACTTTGTAAAATATGTTTAAATGCTTGTCATTTTGTTCTAAATTTTTACTAAAGACTAAAACATCATCAATATAGACAATTATGAAAGCATATTGGTTGAAAATTTCATTCATTATTTTTTGGAATTCACTTGGTGCATTTTTTAGGCCAAATGGCATGACATTCCATTCGTATTGTCCAAATGGTACTGTAAAGGTTGTTTTGTATTTGTCTTCTTCAGCTATTTGTATTTGCCAAAATCCAGACTTCATATCGAATTTTGAAAAGATTGAAGCATCATGAAGTCTTTTTAATAAATCTTGTTTGTTCGGTATTGGATACCTAATCCATTTTAATGCTGTATTTAATGGTTTGTAATTAATAACTAGTCTTGGGGCACCTCGTTCTATTTCTGCGTTTTTGGATACATAAAATGCCGAGCAAGACTATGGGGATTTGCTTTTTCTTATTAATTTTTTGTCAAGTAGATCCTTAATTTATTTTTTACACTATTCTAATAGTTCTTGATTCATTTGTATTGGTCTTGCTTTTGTGGGAATTATTTTTTCATTAAAATCTTTTTCATATGGTAGAGTAACTACATGTTTCTTTCTTTCCCAAAAAGCTGTTGGTAAGTCAGAACATAAGACTTTTTCAAATTTTTCTAACTTGAATGAAATTATATTTTTGTATTGTTGGAGCTGCAATTTTTCTTCTATTTTGACATTTTGTAATTCTTCTTTAAGGAAGTTCATTTAGTTTTGTAAGTTATTTATTTTTGAAATATCTGTTCTTTGTAGATTGTTGACATCACTGTCTGTTATTGGGTATAAGAAATCAAATATAATATTTTGTCCTAATATTCTTGTTTCTACACCTTGTTTGGAGACTGAAAAAGGATATATCATTTGTAAAAAAGGGTTTCCATATATTACTTTTGTATTTAAATCTTTTACAAGCATTAAACTTGTTTTAAAACAAATATTGTTGTTACATATATGTGCTTCTGGTATTTTGTATTTAACTTGTAGTTTTGCTGAATTGGCTGCTGAAAGACTTTGTTTTGTTTTTAGAAAATATTTTGTTGGTATTATCCCTTGTTTTACACAATTTAGATCAGCCCCAGAATCTAACATGGCTAATCCTTTGTATTGAAAATCTTTTATTTTCATATGTATGTTGACATACCATCTTTGGTATCTAACTTTAGTTAGTGCATATATGTTTTCTTCTGTGTTTGTAGAAGAGCTTATTTCTAAGGTGGATTTCGTTTTTTTTATTTTCTTGTAATGCCAGTTTTGTTTCTATTTCTTTTTGTGTCTTTTGTATGTCTAAGTTGCTTTTTAATATTTTTATTTCTTGTTTTATTCTTTTGATTTCATTTTGTAAGTCTATTGAAGAGATTTGTTTTCTTTTGTCTTGGGATATTTTTATAATATCTTCATATTGGGCTGGTTGAGATGTGTCTGGTTTTTCTTTGTTAATGATTTTTGCTAGTTTTTCAAGAATTTTCTTTTTATTGTTGGTTCATCTGTTTCTTTAATTTTTCCTAGCATTTCATCATATTGTTCTAATAGGTTTAATTTGTTATTACACACGCATACTATATTATGACAGGATCTGCATTTTCCATTGCTTGTGTCGGATGGTTGATCTGAAGAATTGTAATTATTATTATCATCTGTTTTATAATTATAATAATTTTGTTTTGTGGTTTCAATTGGAATTATATTTTGTTTAAATTCTTTTTCTGATGAATTATATTCTTCATCGGATGATGTTTCCGATTCGGAAGATTTATCATTGTAATCTGTTAGCATTCTTATGTTTTGGCTTGAGGTTGATTCCTCTTTTATTGGTAAATAGGTTTTTATTTCATTCATTAAATCATTTAATGGATTTTTTAGTTTTGGTTCTATTTCTGTTATTGTTATAGGATTTTTAGGAGGTGGTATTTGTTTATTAAATTTTTTATCTTTGTGTTTCCTATTTGATGGAACCATATTATATAATTCCGAGTATTCTGTAAATCTTGTAGATTTGTAATTATGATTTTTTGTATTAACAGGTGTTGGTCCAATTTCTACTTCAAGATTTTCCATTTCGTGTCTTACTAAGGCTATTCCATTTGTGACGTTGTCAACTTTATCTTCAACTCTGTCTAATTGTTGTCCTATGGTATATTGGGATAAATTTGTCCAATTATTTTGTAAATGTAAATCTGTATATTTTTTATCTTCATTGGTTAATTGATTAGAATTGTCAACGGGGTATGCACCATATTGGATTTTGTTTTTACAAAAATAAGTGGGTTCTAAAGGTGGCTTTTCACTTTCGTATGCTTCGTGAGTTGGTAAAAGGTCTGGTCCTACTTTGTACCACTTTCGTATTTTTTTTTCTCTATTGTTGTAATTTTGTATAAGTAATCATTTTCTAAGAATTCGAAAAATGGTATGTGTTCTTCTTGTAATTCGCAGAATTCATATTTTTCCTTTATTAATTTTTGTTCTTTTTTGTTATATGTTTGAAAAAATAGTTCTCTATTTTCTTCATTATTCTCATTTCTAAAATCATTTCTTAAAATACTTTTGTTTAATGTAAATTTGTTTTTTATCATATTTATTGAAAATTAACTATCTTCAAAAGGACGTACATCTTCATAAGGATGTATATGAATTCCTTCTCTATTTATTCCAATATTGTTTGGTTGGTGTGGGAAATCTGTTTCAGTTTCATTTTTTGAAGAACTATCGTCATGTTTGTTTGTTTGTTGTTGGTATTCGTATCTTCTTGATGTAGATTTTCTAGATGGTATTGGTATTTTAAAATTAGCATTTGTATTTCTGTTGAAAGACTTTGATATTTTGAACTTTAGATCTACAGATCCATCTTCATATTGTATGATTTGTTCCAAATCAGATTTTTGTTTATGTTCTTTTATATGGGACAGTCCTGGAAGGATATGTCCATTTTTCTGGTAAAGTTATATCGTTCTATTTAATTATTTTAGGGATATTAATATTGGCTTTTGTTTTATCTATTTCCCAAAATACAGTTTCTCCTATTTTGTTTCTTTTGTTGAATGCATTTGGACAAAGTCCTGTATTCATTACTTTAAAATGTAATCTATAGAATATTTCGTATACATGAGATCTTTTCTTTATATGGTAATTATGTGTTGAAATATCAAGGGTTAAGATATCTAAGATGTGAGGATCAGTTAAGGAAATTATAAAATTTGGATAAGTATTAAAATGAATTGGTCCATTTGTTAAACTTGTTTAGACGGCTCCTAATAAAGAGTCTATGTAATTTAGATGTCTAGCATCTCTTAGAGATATTTGTATACTTGTGTTTAATCCTTCCATTGTTAAAGGTTTGATTGTTAGAAAATAAGGGAATGACTGTTTTTTTGTTTTAATTGCTAGTTTTGACTTAATGTCAAATATTCCTTTGTCTTTATAAATATCTGAGTTTGAGATCAGAGGGGGTTTCCAGTTTGTTAAAGATTGGGTATTCCATGTAATTTCTTTTGATAATATGTTTTGATTATTTTCTCTTTCATCAGTTTTAATTTGTATATTATAATCGTTCATTTGATCATGATTTCTAGGAGGCCTTCTATTCGTAAAACTACCTAACCAACTCATTTTTATTATTTGTCTTGCCTTTCGGATACACTTCCTTACCTTCTGGACGCACGACTTACACTCCTATTGCGTGACTTAGACCTAGGTGACACACCGATTCTCAGGACAAACTAATAACTTGAGTTAATTAAATAATTTGTTGAATATTAGGCTCTGATACCAATTGATCAGAGTGGATCGATTCTAACATAAAATTTGAAAATAATGACAAATATAATAATCAAAATATAAATCATAAAAATTCAGAATGAATAGTGAAAATGAACAGTAACTTTTTGTGAATAGTAACTTTTGAATATTTTTGGAAAATTCGTACGTGGGCTTTCGTATCACCTCAAGTTATCCGTCACCCGTAGGTCTGGAAGGTTAGTGGTTTCCACCCTTCGTAATGTTTTTGTTTTGTAAAATAATTTGTAAATAACAGTTGATAAACAATTCTAAATACTCGAGGCAAGAGTAGAAGAACTTACTTTGTTTATTGATTTGTAGATTGAGTACAGTTGATGGTTACAGTAGATGGTCTAATTTGTATCTTGGCATCTTCTTTTTTACCCTTCAATATGATGAAATACTAGAAAAATTAAAGAAAAAAAAGAACCAACAATAAAAAGAAAATTCTATATATATATATATATATATATGTGTGTGTGTGTGTGTGTGTGTGTGTGTGTGTGTGTGTGTGTATTACAGTATACTTGTTTCTGTCTTTGATATCTATATATTATATATACACAGTTGTTTTTTTGAAATCGTTTCAATTTATAGTTTAAGCAAAAAAATGTTTGTTTTTTCCTTATATAATTAACTTCATGCGTTGCACCTAACATAAACAAACTGACTGCTCTTCTCTCTTTTTTCCCTTGATATGTTTATGCACTTAAGGTGACAGATTGTGAGTTAAGGTCACAAATTGTAGTTGCAACATTGTTGCATTATGTTTTTTAATTGAAAGTATTGTAGTCACTTTGTTAACTACTGTATTTCTCATTAAGCTTATACATTACTTGTCTTATGTTTGAACTGAAGGAGCCATGTTTTGTAATATTTCATGTGGTTTGACTTTGAATTGTTGAGAGCTGAGACCACTATGGTAAATTAGTTTACTTTTTTGCTTATCGGATGTATTGTTTGGAGTGGGAAAATTTGCATATAAGTAGAACCGTAAAACCGGACTGGAACCGGATCAATAGAACCGGACCAATGACATCGGTTCTGAAAAGTATTGGTCTGGTCCTGGTCCTAAATTTTTAGAGAACCGTATTATTGGTCCGGTCCCGATTTTGTGAAATTTAGACAAAAACCGGACCGGACCGGACCGTGAACACCCCTACTTGACACTATTCCCCCGAGGAAGGATCATGCGCCCAACTAAATACTCCATCTCTCCTCTCGTGAAAGAAGTGGCGAAATCTGCATTTAGAAGGTTGCGGGTGTAAACCATCCCCATCAAAGTTGTAAAGTCAAGGGTCATGGTAATCTAGTAATCTCCTGAAAATGCAAATTAAATGTCTAGGCAATGTCCCACCACCTCTATCTCAATGCCTTCATAACAACTTAATTATTGGTGCCTCGGTAAACGGTGGCAAGTTGAGGAAAAGGTACAAGGCTCATGCCTTCCACCACATCCCACACTTCTTGGGGCAACACCCTCATAGAACACATAGTTAAACTGAATCATTCTTTGTTGTAGCATAATACACGTGTCAAAATTTTCACGAAAATAACTCAAAACTATCACTTAGGTATTTCATCCAACATATGGCATGCTTAATAAAAAATTAATCATGTTCAAAAGCATAGATTGGCAGGATTAATATGTCCTCCTCCATTCCTAAGAATCTAGTTAATACCCTGATCCAATGCGCAACACATTAGATTCGGTTATTCATGAATGAGCAACCCATGAATACCCATAACAAATAACAATTTCACAAAACAAAAAAGCGCACAAGTATTGCATCAAGCACCCTTGAAAAAGATAATATACATTCTCTATGTAGTTTAGACCTCAAACTCTATTTTCTTGGAAATCTTTCTTATCATCCAAATTATTCATTTTATTGGTGTCAAATAAGTTGCGACACTTCCTAGGAAAATCATAGCAAGATAGTGAAAGACCTCTCACTAGACTATGAAAAACACACCCCTAGCTTATATAATTAGGTCAAATTAATTTGTTCTATGAGACAGTAAATCTGTTTTTTGACCTCTTCATGAATCACAATTAAATTTTGACCTTTATAATATAAACTCTTCAAACTAAATGACACCTCACTCGCCATAGGATTAGGATATATGATATGATGTCCCACATTTTTCATAAACAAAAGTATAAGACAAAATAGAAGGATGCACGGATTAGATGGTAACGGCCAAAATGGCAAAGAGACAAATGGGGAAAAAGGGTTGGGTTGCGTGGTTGAAGCTAATAATTATTTAATTCCAAACAAAGATAAACCCTTGCTCTATTTGATAGAAAAGCAAATTATTATGCCATTTAGTACTTACTTCATGACAGTTAACAGTTTCAAGCTTAATTTCACGGTCTCAAATGTGTATCCATTAAATGACAAGAAAGGACACACATTTTGGAAGGAGGGCTTATTATGTTTGTTTAGTTTCTTTTTTGTAACAATTGTTAATTTCACGAATGATAAGCACGACCAATGTGTGGGTTACCAGTATAGAAACTTATCGTCTTACATGATATTTTAAAACCCTTATTATGTGAGTATGCATGTAACTTTGTTTAGTTACTCATTCCGTCCCACTATGAACGTCATTTTTTTAATCTAAAAGTGAATGCCAACTAATAACTTTATCTCTATGGTTTTTCATCATGTTTTCTCACATTTCATTATATACTTGCAAACTATAAGACTAGAAGCGGATGCCAAAATATTTATAATCTCAGTCATTAAATAACATTTTCAAAATGAACATTCATTTTAGGACGGTGGTAGTACAACATGTGAAGAGAGATAAACATTGATTGTTTAGATATGAACACCTCTAATTCTCAATTCAACCACTTACAAAAAGCATGCTAATATTTAATCTTTCTACCTCATTGCAATGTTTTAAGGGTTTCAGCTGGCACCCTATCTCCCGTTCCCTAATCTTCATCCTATAAAAGGTCAATCAAAAGGGCCAAGTAATAAACGACTTGAGCTGAATGAACTTATGTCAAACAATGAAACGCTGAATATGAAATTAATCAGCTTACGCTGAATATGAAATTAATCAGATTACCCTATGTATTCATGAGGGCATCTATTCCATCCCATAGGACTTAATCCTATCAACAGTCCAAGTGATCAGACTATTGATTGCTGCACTTCCTCCAAGATTGATTCTTGCAGGGGTCCACTCTCTCCGCTCCTTTACTTGTTCCACAAGATCATAACTCCGGTGAATCATCTCCTCCTTCTGATCCTCCGGCACAAACTCCATGTTTTCATCAAGAATCATGTCCCAAAACTTAATCAACATTACATTTGCGCCTCATCTTGGTTCTTTGCTTTTTCATTTTACTCACCCGACGAATCCCCTTTGCACAAACAGTTTGAACAAACCTGAGATTCCATTTTTTTAATTTGTCATTCGCCCAAAACCCAGCCGCGAACATTGTTACATTCCTTTTCAATAAGTCCATCATCGAAGGAGTAAGATTGCACCTCTCCGGGAACTCGATTTCCCTATCCAAACTCGTATCCGAAACATGCAACAAAATCCCATCTGAATTATTACCAACGCTCTTAGAATTATACGTAGCAGGATCGCTACCAACAGGAACATCTATCATACTCGCACGCTTAACGTGAAGACCACTCATAGGAAGACACCACAATGCACCGCCTCTACTCAAATGCAGCTTACACATTCGCAACATATACACCATATGATTAAGACAATCGACTGTCACAAATCAACAAAACGCGTCTCATCCTCCTTCTCCAAATTCCCACAAGTCAAATAAGTCAAAGTATTATTCAAAAAAAAAAATCAAAACACCCAACTTCTTACCAAAACAATACCCATTCGTCTGTATAGCCTTCAGTACAACCTCCTCATCATAACCCAAACCAACAAGCTTAGAAACCGCCTTGTTATACGAAAAATCCAAGTTTTTCATCAAAACCGCCTCCAGCTGATCCACACTACAGGAACCCCAATCATCATCTTCACAATTAGGGTTAGACCCAGAATCGGGGTTAGGGTTTTGAACCAAGTCAGGTGAGTCCCCAACATCCAGTTGATAATTCACCGGATCGACTCTAGATTCCATAACCGATTCACAAATTAAAGGTTCATCAGCGGAATTGGCTTGATCAGGCTTGGGTTTCGTCCAGATGGTCGGCGATGAACCTCATTAATGGGCTAGAGTGTGAGCTCCCGATTGACAAATCAGCAATCGCCCATATCCCAGCAGCATGTTTCTAACAGTATCTTGCAAAATAGGCAGAGCGGGTTGGCACAACTTGAAACGGGAGCTGAAACTCTGCAGCCATCTGATACATACCCAACTGCGATTAGAATAGCTCTAAAGCGAGACATAAGTAAAGGTGTTTTTTAGTGCAAAATCTTAGAGAGAACCACACGACATGCACGATCCCATGAACATCTGAAAAAAGGCAAATATGATTCATCATAATAAAAGTGGTTGCCCACAAAGCTTCATATTTGAACCCCGGATTTGGTAGCCCAACACCATTAGTAAGCATAGGAAAGTACTCATGATAATTTATCATTGTAGTTGTACCATCAACGGAAGGTACCCATAAAGATTTAGCACATTGTTACCGAAAACATGCCTAGGCAACTCAAGCTGAACATGGGCACATTATTCATGTTTTAAACATGTTCCAACAAACAGCAAGAAGCCATAGATCCAACCCAATTTTGTAAAGTAAAAAAGAGCAAAGAAGTCAAGATAGTGTTAAAGTGTTTCAACTACTTAACATTTTTTCAACACTTCAATAGTTCCAAACCCCAAACCTTCAAATTTAAAAGACCAACGAATGATATGGAATGAGTAACAAAGAAATTAAACGAAAAATTGCTATATCAAAGTTTAACCAAAAACATATAATATTAAAAAGTGGAGATCAACTCTACCTGGGACTAGAAATGAAGAATGGAGCAACCTTTGGATAGGTCTCGATGTTGTCTATGGAGACACGACAAGATCCTTTATTCTTTATGCCTACTTCTGTCACGATCCTACACTGTGCAGAAAATCATTCATTTACCACAATCATTTTCCACCTCCATATCCATGCAAAACCTCTCCTATGAATATGATGCATCGAAAAGGTCTTACAAATAGTATTAATGTTCCGCAATGTGAATGACTACTTGCAACTTATCATGTCACCGACACTATGATGCAATATTTTGTTTCTACTATCGTATGTTGCACCATATCGCATGGAATAAGCCACTCCGTTATCTATCCTGCATTATAAGACTATAAATTAACTCATGGGATAGAAAGCCAATTAGTTGTCAAGGCATTCAACAACGGAAATAAGTACTCCCACCGTCCCTAAATCAATTTCCATATTTCATTTAGTGGACACTTTAAAAAATATTACTCCCTCCGTCCCAGTTTAAGGTTCTTAGTTTGACTATGCACGCTTATTAAGAAACCAAGACAAAAACAAAAGAAATGAGTCAACCAAAAGTAGAGAGTGAAGGATATAAATGTCCAAAAATACTATTCATGAAGCAAGTGGGTGAAAGTAAGTTAGGTAAGTAATGGTTTTTTTGTAATTAAATGAACTTTTTGAGGGCAAGATTATCCAAAGCACTATTCATTCTTTTCCATTTTTGGAATAAAGCAACTAAGAACCTTAAACTGGGACAGACCAAAATGGAAAGTAAAAACCTTAAACTGGGGCGGAGGGAGTACTTTTTATAAAATTCAATGGAAAAATTGCATAAATATTTTTGTTATCGACTTATTAGGGAACCTAAGGCAAGGGGAACCTAACTCTGATAGCTCCTACAATAAGGCGTAATGTAGACATTCAAATAGATTACTTGAAATCAATCAACAGATGATTTATTAGAGCCTGATGTTGTTAGAACCCTAGTTTCTTAACTAAGTGTTTTGACAAATAATTAATGAACCTGAAATAAATTATCAAGAAGTAAACTGGATACCATCAAGTCTTCACAGGTCCACTATCTGCACATGTCGAGATAGCCAACCTTCAAGATAGAAGACCTTAGCTCTTGCCAAAACTAAACTTCCAGTCAAAGTCAAGCCTGACTTAAACACTGTTCACAAACTTTATGATAGTCAAAGATTAATGACTGACATATGCATATCCAAGATGTTGAAGACCGTTGGAACTCAAACGGATATAATATGAAGACCTATAAAAAGAGCTCCACACTACTGAAGAAAACATCCCTGTATTGGCCATTTTTTCATACAACTTGACAAAAGCTTTTAAGCAAACTCAAATTGTAAAAGCACACTTGATATTTATAAATCTGTGCTAAAATAGATAAGCAAACATAGATCTCACATAGCTATTTTAGAGCCATTTTAGAGATCACCAAACCCTCACATCTGTGAAGCCTTTTTCTTTTCTTTTTCTGTACTTTGCAACAAGTACATAACTTAATTAGTGAAGCTAATTAGGTTTGAAAATTCTGAGGGAATTTTCTTGCAATTGATTGTAATTTCTTGACGAAGTATTATAGTGGATTGCTTCTTCACTGTTGAGGACAGTGAAGCGTGGATGTAGGAGAGTTGCTATACTCTGAACCACGTTACATATTTGTGTTTGTGTCTCATTTACTCACACTTATTCACACACATATCACTTATCATTTACTCATTTATTTCTTCTATTTATTTCATTATTATTCCGCTGCATAACTCAACACACACACACTACACATCAAGATAGTCGACCTACTCTGCCAAGATAGTCGACCTCTTGTGAACTAACATCTACCTGTTTAAAGTGTATAAATAGAATAGGTTCTTTCAATTGGCACCAGAGCTGGTTTCTAAAAGACTTAAGTATCTTCAAGCTTAACATCTTGTGAAGGACCCAGAAGCACCAACATCATGCCTCAACCCAGAAGAAACAATGAGAAAGACATTCCACATGTTGATGACTGTGGATCATTTGAAATATTCTCTTCCAAGATCAAGACTTACCTTGATTCAAACAGTGTTTGGAACTGGTTTGTACTTCATGAAGAAGTCAGAATACCCACTCAACCTGACACAAATGGAGGAGAAGACAAATACAAAATACCAGACCTATGGACTGAAACTGAAAGACACTTAGTAACAGCTAATCAAAAAGTTAAAAACATCTTACAAAAAAGTGTTAATGACTCTTTGGCCCAAGAAATTGGGAAAGTTGAAACTGCTAAAGAAGCCAGGGATTTAATCAAAACCAAGTTCAATAAGCACACAAGTGTCAGAGCACAAAACCTATATAACCTATTAAGGCAACTTGACAATTTTAAGTTTGCTACTGGTGAAAGAGTTAGTGCTGCCGAAGATAGATTTGAAGATCTACTTAAACTAGTGTCAGATCATGGCAAGAAACTAGATCAACAAGACTTATGTCTGAAAATATTTTCAAGTCACCCTCAAGAATATGAAAAAGTAGCTTTACCTATAAGAGAAGGTATTGAATGGCCAACCATGACTGTTGAACAATACTTTGGAAAATTGGAAGCATATGAACTTGAAGGGACTGTCAAACTTCCCACCATTGCATCATCCTTAGACAATACTCACACCATGGCTCTTGCTGCACAAGAAGCTCTTAAAGCTTACTCACACCAGGACATTGACTCCCTAATCTGCAATGCTATTCAGAAAGTCAACCTGTCCCAAAAACCAGAAGTTAAACCTTTAACTCAAGAAGATATTCCTAGCTTGATTACCATAACTGTTAAAAATGCTATGAGACATCAAAAAAGGATGTTTGACAAAAGAAACACAGCATCCACCTCTAACCAAGTCCAAACTGAGAAGAAAGATGTCACATGTTATAATTGTGAAAAGTTAGGTCACTACTCTCAAGAGTGCCCTGAACCAAAGAAATCAAGAAACTTTTCAACTCAGAAGAAGCTATCATATTCTAAAGACATTATACACAGTTCTAGGTGTAATTACTTCAACTATGCTAAAACCAAACAAGTTGAAAAGAAGGAACAGGTCATGATAGCAGACCTGTCAAAATTCAATGATGATGAAAGTGACTCCTCAGACTCAGATAATGAGATGGAAGCCATGATATGTCTCATGGAAAATGATGAAGATGACTCAGAAAATGAAGAGGAACTTGAAGCTCTTGCAGCTGCAGAAGAACTAAGAGAGGTAAGTGATTTTAATTCTCTTGACCTTGAAGGTCTTAAAATTTTGGCTTGTACTTTATTTATTCAGAGAAAGAAAGAAGAATCTAGCCTTAGGGTCTTAATAACAGAAAACATACAATTTTCTAAAGACCTAGACAGTCTTAAAACCAAAAATGCCCTCCTTGAAACACAAAACCTCTCCCTTCAAAACCTGAACAAGCAGCAAGAAGATGAGATAGTAGACCTTCATGCTGATGTCTTCAATGCAAGAAACAATCAACTTCACATCAGCAGTCAACCTCAGAATAGAGGCCCTAAATGATGAAAACCAAGCATTCAAAACAAAAATTGAGTCTTGGAACAAGTCAAGTTCATCAATGTCACATTTCCTTTATACACAAAGGCATCCTTTTGACAAAACTAGACTAGGTGCAAATAACCCAACCTTGATTGAATACAAACTACCTGAAGGTGAAAGGAAACTGGAGAAAATATTACTTGTCAAGATGGGAGACAAAACTATAAGAAAACCCATCTATCATGTCCAAACAAAACAGGATGTATACAAGGCTCAAGGAAAAATGAAAGAGGTCAGCTATCATGATCAAGCATCCAGTAGCAGCATTCAAATGACCAATCCCAACAACAAAAATGATGTCCCAGGCCCTCATAAGCAATTTCTGACTTGGAAGAACAATCAAAATGGTCAGTACAACTACAGACAGAAAACCTATCAAGGACAATCTAGAAGACAGCAGACCTATCAAGCATATCCAAGAAGACAGCAGACCTATCAAAAAGGAAACAAAGGAAGAAAAGGTCAAAACTATAGCTCTTCAAGGTTCCCTAAAGCCTATCCCTCACCCAAATCATATAATCCTCACCCTCATCATAACTACCATCACCAACAATTCAGGATGACACCCTACATATACCAAATCCTATCCTACCTAAACTCATTCAACCAAAAACCTTTTCTCCCAAAGAACAATAGCTCTCCTAAGAAAATTGTAAAAGTTTGGGTCCCTAAGGCTGTCTAACCTCCTGGACCCATAATTCAAAGGGGACCATATTTATTTCTCTTTAATTGTTTTGTAGGAATTTAATATAGGAATCTGGTACCTAGACAGTGGCTACAGCAGGCATATGACCTTCAACAAACAATGGCTGCAGAATTTCATTTCAAAAGATGGACCTAATGTTCTTTTTGGGGACAACTCTCAAGCCAGATTCAAAGGACATGGAGACTTGATCACAAAGAGCATTATCTTATCAAATGTCTCTTATGTGGAAGGTCTCAAGCACAACTTGATTAGCATCAGTCAGATCTATGACAAATGATTTCATGTTGTGTAGTCCCATAACCTGTGTCAAGTGATTAATTCAAATGATGAAGTCATTCTTACTGGATTCAGAAAAGGAAATGTGTACTGCATATCCCTTGAAGTGACTAAATCTTCCAATGCCATGTGTCTACTGTCTTATAATCAGTTTGATTTGGCATGGCTCTGGCATAAGAGATTATCTTACTTGAACCTTAAAAGCATAGCAAAACTTGCATCCTCCAAACTTGTTAAAGGACTTCCAAAGATATCCTTCAAAAAGGATAAACTGTGCAATGCTTGTCTGTGTGGAAAGCAACAAAGGACTTCTTTTAAAGCCAAAAATAGATTGGATACAAAAAGGCCACTTGAACTTATTCATATGGATTAATTTGGACCAATCAGAACTAGAAGCCTTGGAGGAAAAGGTATTCCCTAGTGATAGTTGATGACTTTACAAGATTTTCTTGGATCATTCTCTTGGAATCCAAATCAGAAACTCTTGGTCAATTAGTAAAATTGATAAATTCAAAACCTCAAAAGCATCAAAGTGGTCAGAATAAGGTCAGATCATGGTACTGAATTTGAGAATAGGAGTTGAAAATTTTTGCAATCAGCAAGGAATTAGTCACAACTTTTCAGCCCCTAGAACTCCTCAACAAAATGGAGTGGCTGAAAGAAAGAACAGAACAATTTGTGAAACTGCTAGGACCATGTTATCTGAAAATAACCTTCCTAAGTATTTTTGGGGAGAAGCTGTTACAACTGCAGTCTATGTTCAGAACAAGACCTTGATTAACAAATTTCACTTAAAAACTCCCTATGAATTGTGGAATGAAAGGACTCTAACTATTTATTACTTTCATGCTTTTGGAAGTAAATGCTACATTCACAACAATGGGAAGAATAATTTGGACAAATTTGAGTCTAAAAGTGATGAAGGCATATTCCTTGGCTACTCTGCAACTAGCAAGGCATATAGAGTTTACAATAGAAGAAGAATGGTGGTTGAAGAGTCCATTCATGTGGATTTTGATGAATCTCCCAGTGCCTGGGATATAAAAATTGATGAGTTTGATGAAACTCTTGGAAATGTTGAGTCTCTGCCTGAACCTTCACCCATTATCTCCCAAAATTCCAAAAATGACCATGTCAATATTTATTAAGGGAATAAAGAATGTTTGCTCCGTTCACGCTATGTCCTCTGTTTCTTCTTTTCAAACCCTAGAAAAATGAATTCCACATCCGCCCATGGCTATCGCATTAAAAAATCTTTTTACATTAATCCAGCTGGTGGATGGATTGGAGAGCTTCTCACAAATGCTAAACTGAAGACATTCATGGAGGCCAAGCATCCAATTCTTCCTCTGCTCTACTCCCACATCTACGATAATGGAGTTTGGACAGATCAATACAACATTCAATTTACTCTCCAAGGTACCTCCTACACTATATCCCCTAGTGATGTTGTTGCCACTTATGGCACTGTGAATGAACCCTACATGATAACAAACATTTGGGATTCCAACATCAATTACTCATCTCAAACTGCTAATATAGAGGGATGGCCTACTTACCATACCGATAAACCCGTCTATAAAAAGTTCCTATCTTTCCAATTTTCTACTCTAGCTGATGTAGTTATGAAAGGTTTGTGTGGAAAGACCTTATCTCACCATGTCATGAGCCCTAGTGAGTGGAAACAATTGTTGTGTCTATTACATACAGTTCAAACCACAAATTGGAGCTTTGTGTTATTGTCTAATTTTAGACTTAGGTCTGGCCATCATCCCCTTAAAATCAAAACCAAATCCTCAACAAATCCAGGATTATATAGGTTCATGAATGGGATTTTGCTTCAAATTGGGAGAACAATGAGAGTTAGAGTACCTGCCCCCTATGATAGGCAAGTAACCCATCATAGATATAAGGTATTTAGCATTCATACCTTCTCATACAAACAACAGGGTAGGGTACAAGAACCTATTGAAGATCAACCAGATCCTGACCATCAAGATGAAAATTCACCAACTCATGTCTTATCAATCTCTGGCAGTGATATTGAAAGAGAAACCCTAGATGAAATGGCCCAAAGATTTAAAGTAAAGGGAAGGAAAGACAAATGACCCAAGATAGTGGACCTAGATGATGACCCTACTGTGCATGAACCTTTAGCCAAAATCATTCCACCCTTGCTTCTTGAAGCACCTCCACCCTCTACTTCTGGTCCCAGCACCATCAAAACTCCCTCTCCCTCCACCAAAATTGCCTTTGTGTACAAAATATCCAAAGCCAAACCTAAACACTCACCCTCACCCATTCCAGAAAAATCCAAAGCCCTACCCTCCAGAAAATCCAAAAGACTACAAAAGGACAATGAACCCATTGACTTAGATGAGGTTCCCCTAGTCTCAGTCAGACCTCTGAGTAACAAAAGAAAAGTGATTATCCCTGAAAAAGAATCACCACCCCATTCACCCTCAATCTCACCACCAGAACCATTTGATTTTGACCCAACACATCATAGTTCATCCACTGAGACCCTCAGTTCAGGAGCCCAAGAAGCTGTTGAAGCCCTTAAAACTATAACTGAGTCTCAAAGCAAAAAGGCCACCTCTCCCCCAGCTCAAATTCCTATATCAGCAGGTCCTTTATCTTCATCATTTATGCCAACTCCTGGTCTCTTATCACAATTTGAGGAGGTATCTGTTGAAACTGATAGGGGGAATGTTATTCTTGATAGAATTGAGCCTTTAGTTGAAAGAAAAAGGGGGAATGTCAGCTAAACTGGGTAGAACTGTGGCCATGATAGTTGACCTTGCCCAATCTCTTCCCAGTTCTCCAAGATTTATACCTTCCACCCAATTAACCATTGAGAGACCTGTTCAACCTTCTCCCTCTCTTCCTGCCACATCTGGAAAATGAAATGCAATTTTGGTTGAGGAAAATCCTTTTGATAAAGAAGCCTACTCTGCCCTGTCTGATATGGGTAAGATTGCCAAATTCCATGAACTTGAAGAAAAGTTTGGATTTGATGTCACTTGGAAGAAACTTGGTCTGGACAAAGCTCCCTCTACTGGTCTCTCCTCCTCTTCTCACTTTTCCAGAGTTGATGATCCTTACCTTCATACTAATTCTTCTTTTGAAATCATCACTCCTAGTTCATATAATCCCTCAAGTGACCCCTTCTTTTCAACCAACCTGATTCACATGTACTATGCTCCTCCCCCTTGGTTCATTTCTCATCCAGTGGACTTCTCTATCCCATCCATTCGCCCTCTTGGTCTTTCTTATGACCATATTGAGTTTCCCCAAGAAATCCTTAGCTCAGCTATCTCTAGTCAGTATTGGACCTACTCAAAAGCCCAGCTGAAAATGACTGCTAAAGAGCTTGCTGAGAGAATATTCTTTGTGCATAATGAGTGGAAGACATACAGACTAGCCTTGAACCAATTCTACATCCATGAGACCACTCTTGTTCCCTCAAGCCTTAATGAAGGCAAAATAGCTTAATGGGAAAAATTCTTCTCCCAATGGTTATCTCCCAAGCTCAATGAAAGCCTTCATATGCAATCTGGGGTAGTTTTAACCAAATGCATTGACCTCATCAAAGTGATATATTGGAAGCTAGTATGTGAGAAGTTGTTTGGTTTCTGTGCTATCAAAAGATTATTTGGTGGAATCCTTCCCAGCTCTACTATCTTCCCAAATGAACCATCACATCAAGAGCCCTTTCATCAATACTCTTGCCCTCTCATACCTGATCCAATTATGCCTGCATATCCATCCACATTTCCTGCTGCTACTCATGAAGACATCAATGCAGTTGGGAACTATGTGAGAGCTCATATGAAGGGACTCAGACATGACTTGACCAAGTTGGTTCAAGAAACACTTACTGGCAGGATAGTTGACCAGACTGAAGCCACCACCCATCCAAGAAATTTCAGAGAGTTCACTCAGCCTCAAGAAATCTTTACCCAATATCAACCTTTATCAAGAGGACAATCTTCAACAAGACAACTTCTAATTGGTCCTGCCCCCTCAGTTTCAAGAAATTTGGGAAAGAAGGAGCCTCTGCTAAAGAAGAGTCAACTGATCAACCATGGTATTCAGTATGATGATAGGATGAGTCTCACTTGGAACAACAAACTGTACTACTTCAGGTTCAACAAGAAGCAACTTCAACTACTGAATCTTGAAAGAGAAAGAGATCTAACTGCAGTAGACCTTGGAGAAGCTCAACCTGAACCAGACTACCATAGTGATGACAGCATTGAAGCCTTATTTCACTAAGTCTTTTTTATCTTAAACCTTTTTTTATTACTAAACAATGTTTTATTTTTGTGGAATGTAAACTTAAAACCTTTGCATTTCTCTTGTGATCTAACTTTGTTATGTTTTGAGTTATCTTTACAGATTTTGTTCTACTTCTATTCTTAATTATTTCCCAAAAAGAGGGAAATTGTTAGAACCCTTATTTCTTAACTAAGTGTTTTGACAAATAATTAATGAACCTGAAATAAATTATCAAGAAGTAAACTGGATACCATCAAGTCTTCACAGGTCCACTATCTTCACATGTCGAGATACCCAACCTTCAAGATAGAAGACCTTACCTCTTGCCAAAACTAAACTTCCAGTCAAAGTCAAACCTGACTCAAACACTGTTCACAAACTTTATGACAGTCAAAGATTAATGATTGACATATGCATTTCCAAGATGTTGAAGACCGTTGGAACTCAAACGGATATAATATGAAGACCTATAAAAAGAGCTCCACACTACTGAAGAAAACATCCCTGTCTTGGCCATTTTTTCATACAACTTGACAAAAGCTTTTAAGCAAACTCAAATTGTAAAAGCACACTTGATATTTATAAATCTGTGCTAAAATAGATAAGCAAACATAGATCTCACATAGCTACTTTAGAGCCATTTTAGAGATCACCAAACCCTCACATCTGTGAAACCTTTTTCTTTTCTTTTTCTGTACATTGAAAAAAGTACATAACTTAATTAGTGAAGCTAATTAGGTTTGAAAATTCTGAGGGAATTTTCTTGCAATTGATTGTAATTTCTTGACGAAGTATTATAGTGGATTGGTTCTTCATTGTTGAGGACAGTGAAGCGTGGATGTAGGAGAGTTGCTATACTCTGAACCACGTTACATCTTTGTGTTTGTGTCTCATTTACTCACACTTATTCACACACATATTACTTATCATTTACTCATTTATTTCTTCTATTTATTTCATTATTATTCCGCTGCACAACTCAACACACACACACTACACATCAAGATAGTCGACCTACTCTGCCAAGATAGTCGACCTCTTATGAACTAACATCTACATGTTTAAAGTATATAAATAGAACAGGTTCTTTCAGATGTATACTCCAATTGTCTATAATTTTCTCACATTTGCTTGGAACCGGGTGAGACCAAAGAGACCTGCTATTTACTTTAAGTTGGGATAAAAGAAGGCACAAACTGATTTTCATTTCTTTACTCAGTGCAAAGAAACTTGAAGTTGAGATGTGTAGTATGGTACAACTTTAAACGCGCACGTGATGGGTCCGTACAAGTCACGTGCAGATAACTTTAGTTCGCATACAATCTCTACGCGCAAAACTAAAACATATAATGTGCACAAAGTATTGTTTGCACACTTCGTCCGCACGCACAAAAAAAAGCTTCGCACACTTATTAATAATCGCGCATAATTATATCTGTTCACGCAGAACACCAATTAATCGTACAAAAACTAAAGAGTTAACATAATTTGACAAGGTTATGAAAACTCGTTCGCACTCCAAGAGTATAATTCGCACAACTGCGTTCTCTTGGTCCGCTTAATATGGGACTGCCAGGGAGTAGTGGAATGGAGGCTAGAATAGAAAGTTCGCCATGTGGTCCACTTAATGGACCACACTTGGCCTAATTAGCTTGCATAAGAGAATTGCGGATCGGTCCCACTCGATTCACGTGGACCAATGGTATTTCGACACCGCGCTGTACGGATGTCACGTGCAAAGTCACGAGGGCTCGTTTTTCGACGTCTATAAATACCAGGCTCATTTATTGAAACCAGCTACAGTAACATCCCACCTAACATAGTTGTGAAAAGCGGAGCCCGCCTAGCCCGCGTCGCTATTTTCATCGCTCTTAGGGTTCGTCTCTTCTCACCCATCCAAAAAGGCGTTGTTCGCCTATTTTGAAGAAGCGCCGCTTTTGTCGGTAAAGCGAGAAATAAGAATAGCGTCGCTTTTCAGTAAAAGCGTACAATTATAGTCGACGTCGTTTTTTTTTTTTAATAATAGCAGTTGTCTAATCGACTTTTCGTATCCCATCGACTCCTCGTATTCCTAATTTTATATATCCTGTGATTTCACAGATTCTAGAAGAGAAGTCATTCTAGAAGAGAACTCTGAAGAGAATAGAACTCTGAAGAGAAGTGGGAAAGTCGAAGGGAGAGGGTAGTATCAGTTCAACGATCGACGGCAATCAGTTAAGTTTTCTTACTCCTTTTATGCGTCTTCTTTCTCCTTTTCACAATCTGTCTTTTTTTTTTTTTTTTTTTTCCAATTATGACTCTTCTTTAGTTTACTCCCTGTTCTAGTTACTTAAACTTCATGCTTATTTCACTCTCAAACTAGCAACCTAGTACTTTTTTTGTTAATTTTGAACATCGTACCGTACTACTAGAACTGCCTTTTGTCTTGTAATTCGTACTTTGGATTTTAATTATGTTAATGTACTATCAAACGTGGGATTTTGATATTTATTTACTGTTTATTCTAGTAAATTACATGGTTTAAGCTATTTTTATGTATTACATGTATATATGTACATATTCCTAATTTTAACTAATTTTTTTTTCTATTTTTTCAGCATTGCTCGCTTTTTGGTCGCCCGCTTCTCCCCTCGCTTTTCGCCTCGCTCAGGTACCCTTCGCCCGCTTCTCGCCTTTAACAACTATGCCACCTAATCCGCACGTCTTGTCTTCTCCTGAGTTAATTAGTTCCTATTCTCACTTCTGCTCCATTTTCTTCTTGCTGGTTTATTGTGTAACGCCAAACCCCTTTTCAACCCCGTAGGACTCAGTACAAACATTTGGCGACTCTTTCTGGGTGGTATTCACATGCCTTCAAAGAAAACAGTTAGCAGGAATATGGAACGTAGCGTGCACTCTAGGCCTCCGCAAGCTGGTGCTCAGGTCGGCGAAACACCCGTTCTTGATCCTGATGCCCCCATCTTAGAGACAGACACCTCTTCCGCAAACCAGCGCCATGGCATAGTCGCGCAAACACCTAATGAGGAAATTGAAACTTTGCTGCAGAATCAACAGAAACTCATGGACAAGTTTATGCAGAGACTTGAGAAGTTAGAAGCTGAAAAGCAGGCTGCGGACGTTGTGGCTAGAGGAAAAGCAAAGGTTACTGATAACAATGAGATCCTTATCCCAGATGATGATGAGGATGGAACGCATGACAAAGATGATGGGAATAATGCTGGTGGCAGCAAAATAGGCCCGCAAAATACTGTAGTCCCTCCGGGCTACATATCCATCGAAGAAGCTCGCAGAATGCTCTCTTCCCGCACTAGCCCACTCTCTTCTGTCGATCATGGCGATGGACGACCATAACCCGCATGCATAACTTGCCAACCCTATCCAGACAAGTATAAACACAGAGAATTTCCCAAGCGAAAAGTGTTCAAGCAAAAACATGTTCAAAAATGGTAGAGGTAGCCCCAAAGACTTGCAAATTGATTTCACAAAATGATCCATGCGACTATACAAATTCGCAAGACATAAAGGAGCCACAGGCAAATCCAAACCCGCACCTAAACGAACATATTAAATAAAGATACCTTCATAAGGGCCATCGTTCGTCTTGCCCAGAAAAAGAAATAACGTCAGAAACATACAAAGGTATGCCTCCAAATAATCATCCTTACCCTTCATCCCTGAAGGTTCAAAGCCCTCCCCTTCTCCTTGTGAACCATACAAGTACTCAATCCACCCTCTCTAATCATTACTGCTTTCCCAAGCACATTCAGCCTAAACCCTAAACCCTAAACCCATAAAGAGCAGCTACGTCCTCTAAAGTAATAGTAAACTCTCCCCAAGCCGCCACAAAAGTATGATTAACAGAATCCCAGTGCGAAAGCAACACCCAAAAGGGATCCCAACTACGGTTTCCAGTCAACTTTTTACACGCCTTAACACATTTTAACATCCCGCAATTTCTCAACCTTTTACAATACTCAGTGTTTGATAATATATCTTCTGTCCATTCATCCCATAAATTTGGACTTGGGCTCCCACAAACTATGATCGCCAAAGACCAAGGGATATCACCCCGCTCAATATTAAGTCTAAGAAATTTATCACAAGTCACAAGTCGAGCATTTTTTACCTGAGTCAATGGAACAATTCCTGTGGTTTTTCCTTGCGAAGTCCTTGGCAAAAGTCATCCCATCCACCGAGAAAATATCCTCCGGGTCAAAGAAGGGTGCCATTCTGAAGCTCGCGCGCGGAAGAATAGGCGGGACTTGCTGAGTTTTCTTGTCAATTAACTTTTTCGAAGCTTCTCTGATTGTTTTGTACCTCCTCCAAATAACCTTTCTGACGCAGCGTAAGCACTCAAAAGAGAGACCACGGATTATAATCTGAAAATACTATATATTTATTAGTCAAAAGTTGCCTTTCCTCATCAGCATAGAGAGGTTTATATAGGGACTAATCTGAGAAATACATGAATAAAGACTTGGGTATCTAAACAAACTCGTACAAATTATCTAGACATTCAGATTATTCAGACCATCAAGACTAACCAGCATTCATACCCCCTTGACATTCAGCTTATCTTGGCCTTCTAATTAATATTCACTGGACTAGAAACAGTCTCTGCATCACTCCTCCACTTGTAGAAAACTCGTCCTCGAGTTAGACTTAGTCTCCTGCTCGGGCTCCGGGTATAGAGGTTCATCGGAAGAGTAAAACGGGGACAAATCAGCAACATTAAAAGTATTTAAATGCCCATACTCTTAGGAAGATCAATAACATAGCATTATCGTTGATCTTTGTTTTGACAACATATGGTCCATACTTCTTGGGATGAAGCTTACTGTAAGTGCTAGCGGGAAATCTCTCTCGCCTCAGGAACACCATCACCTGATCCCCGACTGAAAAAACATGACGTCTCCGATGCTTATCTGCAGCTCTTTTGTATCTCTTGTTTGCATCCTCCAACTTCTGCTTGCTCCTTGTGTACTTCCACCACCTGTTGGGCCATATGACTTGCTGCCACATTGTTAGTTGCACCCTTTGGTAGCTGGATCAGATCTAAAGTGTGTTGTGGCGCCTTTGTGTACACGATAGAGAAAGGAGACATGCCCGTAGCGCTATGAATCGCATTGTTGTAAGCGAACTCCGCTTGAGGCAAAAGAGCATCCCATTGCCTTGGTTTATCTCCACAAATACTGCGAACCAAATTCCCTAATGTACGATTTACTGCCTCTGTTTGACCATCTGTCTGAGGGTGAGCAGTGCTACTAAAATTCAAAGAAGAATCAAACAATTTCCACAATGTACGCCAAAAATGTCCAAGGAACTTGATGTCCCTGTCTGAAGTGATGGTCTTGGGTACACCATGCAGACGAACCACTTCTTTAAAAAACAACCTAGCCACAACAATTGCATCTGACGTCTTTTTGCAAGGAATAAAATGGGCCATCTTGGAAAATCTGTCAACCATGACAAATACAGAGTCTGCCCCTCTTTGTATTCGAGGTAATCCCAACACAAAATCCATAGATAAGTCTTCCCAAATATTTTCTGGAATTGGCAGAGGCATATAAAGACCTGTATTTTTAGACTGACCCTTTGCAGTTTGGCAAATGTAACAACTCTGCACATACCTGGTTACATCTCGAACCATATGTGGCCAATAAAATCTCTCCCGAACTGCAGCTATTGTTTTATCTCTCTCCAAATGTGCTGCAGGTCCACCGGCATGTAAGTCTAGAATTACCTTTTCTCGCAGTGACGTTCGAGGAAGGCAAAGCTGATTCCCACGCATTAAAAAGCCGTCTTGCACATAAAACTCCTTTACAGGTTGCCCGTTTACGCATCCTTCCCAAATATGTCCAAAATCGTCATCGCCTGCATAACAGTCTTTGAGTTGTTCAAACCCAAGCCCTTCGACTTAATGCATCTGCCACAATATTTTGCGCCCCAGATTTGTGTTGCAATCTGAATGGGAATTTCTGTAGAAACTGGCACCATCTTGCATACATGTCCCTGCTAATTCGCTTCTGACTGTTCAGATATTTAAGGGCTTCATGGTCAGAATAAAGAACAAACTCCTTACCGATGAGGTAATGCTCCCATATCTTTAGAGCCCGGACAACTGAATAAAATTCTTTGTCATAGGTACTCCATTTTTGCCTAGCATCACTGAGCTTCTCACTAAAATAGCAAACTGGTCTTTGCTCCTGAAAGAGAACAGCTCCAATGCCAACACCACTCGCATCATAATCAACCTCAAAAAGCTTTTCAAAATCTGGAAATGCTAAGACCAGTGCAGTGCACAATTTTTCCTTCAGAACTGCAAAGCTCTTATCAGCTTCTTCACCCCAATAAAATCTCCCCTTTTTCATGCACTCGGTAATAGGTGCTGCAATGGTACTAAAGTTCTTGATAAAGCGCCTGTAGAAAATGGCCAACCCATGAAAACTTCGCACTTCAGACACTGTTTTGGGTGTAGGCCAGTCTCTAATTGCCTTCACCTTTGTATCATCCACCTGGATTCCCTCGTGACTCACAATATACCCCAAGAATAGCAGCTTATTAGTAAAAAAATTGCACTTCTTAAGGTTAACATACAACTTATTGGTTCGCAAGACTGTAAGTACTTCTCGCAATTGTGACAAATGCTCCTCCTCCGTCTTGCTATAAATCAAGATATCATCAAAGTATACAACAACGTATTTATCAATGAAAGGCTTTAATACCTGATTCATAAGCCGCATAAAAGTACTTGGAGCGTTGGAAAGTCCGAAAGGCATTACCAACCACTCAAACAACCCCTCCTTTATTTTGAAGGCCGTCTTCCACTCGTCTCCAGGCCTAATTCGAATCTGATGGTACCCATTTTTCAAGTCCAACCTTGAAAACCACTTTGCTCCATGTAATCTGTCCAACATGTCATCCAGTCTCGGAATTGGGAATTTGTAACCAACTGTAATCTTATTGATTGAACGGCTGTCGACACACATTCTCAACCTTCCATCTCTCTTTGGAGTTAGTAACGCCGGCACCGCACAAGGACTCATACTCTCTTGAATAAGACCTTTTCTTAGTAACTCCTCCACTTTCTCCTTAAGGATCTGACAATCCCTGGGACTCATTCTATAATGAGGTAGATTCGGCAAACTTGCTCCAGGAATTAGGTCGATATGATGTTGAATATCTCTCATGAGCGGCAAGCCATCAGGAATATCATCGGGTTACTTCCCGAAACTCCGATAATAAGGGCCTAACTGCTTAAGGATGCTCCGCCAATTTTGGTTCATCTTCGGTAAAACACACCTGCTTCATTATCAAAGGATAAACCTGTCTAGTTTCCTTCATTTCAACTTCGAATCTGCGAGTCAACGTGATAAATTCTTTTTCTGAATGTGTACTTTGTTCCATCCTTCAAAAAACTATACTTATTGCTATGTCCTGAATGTTGAGCATCCACGTCATATTTCCATGGTCTCCCAAACAACAAATGACACACATCCATGTCCACAGTATCACAATATACTTCATCATCATACTTGCCAATCGAAAAAGGAATTTTGCAGCGTTCCGTTACCTTTATGGTTCCAGCATCAGATTTTATCCATCCCAAAGAGTATGGGTTTGGATGCTTCTCCACAGGCAGCCCTAATTTCTTTACAGCCTCCTTCCCGATGATGTTCTCCATGCTACCACTGTCAATTAATACTCCAAATACCTTACCACGAATGGTACACCTTGTCCGAAATAGTTGATTACGTTGAGAAGTCTCCTCCAGTCTCGGAGCTAACATTATTCTCCGCACAACACAACTCACTTCCCTTGTTACCTCTTCCTCGTCAAGTTCTTCTTCTTCGCCATCTGGTTCACAGTAAAATGAATCACCATCTTTTTCCCTGAAAGCTGCATTTGCTGTTTTCCTTTGTGGGCACTCATTCAACTTGTGACCAGGCTGGTTGCACCTATAACACTTTACAGACGTTGGCCTAGCGTAAGGGTTGATAGTTTTCTGTCCCTGAACTTCTTTTTCCTTTACTTCTGACGTATGTCATTTTCCTGCTGCCTTGTCTTCCTGAAATTTATCGATGTTATAGTGGCTACCGTTACTACGCTCTCCTCGCCCATAGGTCTCTTGATACTGCTTCATCTTATTTCCCGAGCCTGAAGTTCAAAAAGAGTCAAAAACACTCTTGTTTTTCTCATATTGCATTAATTCAGCCTTCAGTGCCATATTCTTTGCTTGATTTAGGGTCCTTCACACCTGCACTCCAATCTTATCTTGAATAAAAGGCTTCAAGCCATCAAGATACCTTGCAACTTGTTGTGCTTCCGTTTCTAGCAGGTTGTTCCGTTCAGCGAGTCGGATAAATTCTGCAGTGTATTCATGGACTGTGCGGTTACCTTGTTGACATCTCTGGTACTGTTGAAACAAAATCTGCTCATAATCGGGTGGCAAAAATTCTTTCATCAACAGCCTCTTCATCCTGTACCAGGTTCGAACTCGACCCCTGCCTTCTCTTTCTCGGGTTCTCTGCCTTCTATCCCACCATGCTGATGCGCCTCCCTTCAATCTGCATGAAACTAACCTAACCCTTTTATCTTCTGGAGTCTCCATATAGTCGAAGAACCTGTCAATATCAGCAATCCAATCTAAAAAATATTCTATTCCCAAACCACCATTAAAAATTGGAATATCAACCTTCAGTTTGAAGTCGTATCCCTCTCTATCATCAAATCTTCTCGTGTATCCGTATCCATATCCAGCATCCCTACGTCTGCCATCATGTATGTTGTTCAACGCCTCCTCATAATCGTCCTCCTCGCTGGAAGAATCTTCAGTTCCATTGTTCGGTCTGCGAACAGGAATAGGTCTGTTGACAGGGTCTCCACGAGCTACCTCTACTCTTGGCGTTCTCTCATGTACCCGATTCCGGTTCACATCAACACTGAGAGCATCAAGTCGATTTGCAATTTCATCAAATCGCTCCTCAAAGCGACGGAGTCTGCGATCTATTTGCGGCTCTAAGTGTCCCTGTAAACGCTGCTCCAATCGTTGCAACGCCTCCTCCCAAATAAGTGGGGCTCCAGTCTCATGATCACCGCCATTGAGACCACCGCCTTCGCCTAGGTTCGCCATCAAGCTCTGATACCACCTGACGCAGCGTAAGCACTCAAAAGAGAGACCACGGATTATAATCTGAAAATACTATATATTTATTAGTCAAAAGTTGCCCTTCCTCATCACCATAGAGAGGTTTATATAGGGACTAATCTGAGAAATAAATGAATAAAGACTTGGGTATCTAAACAGACTCGTACAAATTATCTAGACATTCAGATTATTCAGACCATCAAGACTAACCAGCATTCATACCCCCTTGACATTCAGCTTATCTAGGCCTTCTAATTAATATTCACTGGACTAGAAACAGCCTCTGCATCACTTTCCCACGCCCCCACCTTTTCGCACTGAAACCCTATCTTTGCGCACATCGTTGTTTCCTCCATCTTTTCCCACCGCATCAACTTCATGCGCATCACACTTGGCGGCGCGATCAGAGACTTTTTTCCCTTTGTTAGCAGCACTCTTCCCCTTGTCCACCATTGACGAGCGCGAGCTACCCTTACCTGGTGCCGATTTTGGAGACGCCATAGAAGTGATGATAAGTTTTAACCACCCCCTTCTGTATTACGGCTTCATGAAGGCAAACCTTGCGCGAATTTCCCTGGTTCGGACCCCCAAAAATTCCTTGGTGCGCAAACACTAACCCCCGCGCAAGCCTTTTCCTGGTCCCAGCCGTGAATTGTAATTTCTTTTATTCCCTTGCCCAAGTTAAATGCGGCCTCCGCTTTTATCTTTTTTTTTACTGAATAAAAAAAAACGTGGTCTTTGGAATCTTAAAGGAAGTGGCCCACAATCACTATTTATATTAGAGAGGTTAGTAAAATAAGTGGACCTAATGGTTCCACGTCCTGGCCACAAATCGAGAAAAGCAGTATTTTCTTTTCTTTTTCTTTATTTAATAATCTCTTATTCATATTTATGCCCGCCGAATTTCACATAAAAAAAATTCACCGCGCAGGGGGACTAATGTAGTATGGTACAACTTTAAACTCGCACGTGATTGGTCCGCACAAGATAACTTTAGTTCGCATTCAATCTCTCCGCACATAACTAAAACATATAATGTGCACAAAATAGTGCTTCGCACACTTTGTCCGCACGCACATAAAAAGCTTCGCACACTTATTAATTAATCGCGCATAATTATATCTATTCGCGCAGAACACCCATTAATCGTATAAAAACTAAAGAGTTAACATAATTTGACAAGGTTATGAAAACTCATTCGCACACCCAGTGGCGGATCTAGGATTTCCAAGCACCGGGTGCACAATTTACACTAAATAACTTCATACCAAAAAATTTCAAAACGCAATTATATTCAAGTACATAAGTTAAAAAAAAATTGAGGGTGCTTACAAGAGTGAAGAGTGCAATTGTGCAAAGGATTAAGAAGCTTGGTGATGAAGATCGACACTTCGAACAGGCGAATCTGCGGCTCTGCGCTCTTTCTTTCTCTCGTCCACGGTCGGTAAGGTTTTTTCTTTTTCCCCTGATTTTGTGATGTGTGGCTACTGGTATACTTCAGCAGCGTTGTTTTAAGTTTCCTGCTACTAAGTTCACACCCCTTCTAGTAAAATTGCCACATTAATTTTTTTTGGGGGTGCACTTAGTAAAAAAAAAAAAAATTAAAAAACTGGGTTGACCAGGTGCACGTGTACCCCCTACTAACACTGTAGATCCGCCCATGCGCACACCAAGAGTATAATTCGCACAACTGCGTTCTCTTGGTCCGCTTAATCTGGGACTGCCAGGGAGTAGTGGAATGGAGGCTAGAATAGGATGTTCGCCACGTGGCCCACTTAATGGACCACACTTGGCCTAATTAGCTTGCATAGGAGAATTGCGGATCGGTCCCACTCGATTCACGTGGACCAATGGTATTTCAACACCGCACTGTACGGATGTCACGTGCAAAGTCACGAGGGCTCGTTTTCGACGCCTATAAATACCAGGCTCATTTATTGAGACCAGCTACAGTAACATCCCACCTAATCCGCAAGTCTTGTCTTCTCCTGAGTTAATTAGTTACTATTCTCGCTCCCGCTCCATTTTCTTCTTGGTGGTTGATTGTGTAACGCCAAACCCCTTTTCAACCCCATAGGACTCAGTACAAACAAGATGAAAGATCTTACTATAAAGAAAATATCACAACTTTACGGATTCATCCTCTACAAGAATAATGCATAGGTTTTCCCAAATTTATGATTTCTTTAGATTGGATGCCTTTTTTCTTAATGTTTGATGTGCACATTATACTTTTAAATTGCAAAACAGAACGCTTAAGGACTTATGCGCACGCAAATGAGAAAAAAAATTGCGCTGATTGGCACGTGAAGATGCTATTATCATTGGGGATCAAGAGAACTGCTTCATCGTTACAAATGTATATGTAAAGGGAAAGGGGAGCCGAAAAAAATAAAAATAAAAAAATGGGGCAGCGTTAAAATTTTGTGTGCAGTTAAATAAGAAAAAAAAAGGAGAAACTCTGTAAATTAGGTTTAACCAGAAGGTTTGCCCATAGCGATTTGTAGAAAATTGTGCTAATACATTTGTTCAAGTTCAACCCGTTTGCATTTATCTATTGAGAAAATTTTGGGGGAAAAATGTTAAAAAAAGACATGTTTTGGAAGTGGGTATATAAACCTCTAAACCGGTTCATACAATTCTCTTATTCCTTTTTGTGAACCGGCCTTTATGCGGCTTACCAGGTACGACTCTTTCTCTCTCCATCTCTAACCGTGCTCTCTCCATCTCTCTCACGACTCTCTGACCTAACCTCCGTCTCTCTCACTCTCCTACCTAACCTCCATCTCTCTCACTCTCCGACTAACCGTCGCTGTCGCTATCTCCATCTTACTCTCTCTCAGACCTAACCTCCGGTCATACTCACTCGATTTCAAGCACAATGAGGTTGAAAAAAGCAGCGAATCCCAAAGCAAAGAGATATTTAATGATGGAGAGGATGGGCATGATGGAGGTATGTGTTGATTTCAAGTTTTTTCGCTTGATTCTCACTCTATTTTGTTCGATTACTGTGTTGATTTCAAGCCTTTTTTGTTCCGTTTTGTGATGTTTGATTAGGCATTTTGAGTTTGGTACTTGTTACTCAGTGATTTAAACAAGCAAAAGGAGTCTATGTTGAATAAAGTTGAAGACTTTCCGACAATCAAACATGATCACATTGACAAAGTTGTTGGGAGCAAAGACAATGAGGAGAAGAAGAGGAAGAAAGCTGGTAGTTCGACTGCAGCATATATGTTAGACAAACTAGGTCTAGAAAGTGTGTTAATCAGTGAAATTATAACGTTTTGTTTTGAAATCCAAACTTATTGTTTTTAAGTCCAAACTTATTGTTTTAAGTTCTTAACTTGTTGTTTTTTATGTATAAACATGTGTATTAAGTTGTATTATAAGCTCATGTTCAAACTGTTTGTTTCAAAAGAAATTGCATGATTACTATAATATCAAGTTTGTCTGTTAAAACACGAAGTTACACTACTAAAACACTAAGTGTAGATCTGATACAACTTAACTTGATTAACCACCAGACCGCACTAATAAAACACCAAGTTACTGTACCAAAACATAAAGTTACAATACTAAAACACCAAGTTACTATACTAAAACAACACCAAGTTATATTATAAGTTGATGTTCAAAATGCTTATTTCAATAGAAATTGCATGGTTATTATAATATAAAGTTTGTATGTTAAAACACCAAGTTACATTACTAAAATACCAAGTATAGATCTGATACAACATAACTTGATTATCAGCAGACTGTACTAATAAAACACCAAGTTACTGTACTAAAACATAAAGTTATAATACTAAAACACCAAGTTACAATACTAAAACAATACCAAGTTATATTATATGTTGATGTTCAAAATACTCATTTCAATAGAAATTGCATGGTTATTATAATATCAAGTTTGTTTTTTCAAACACCAAGTTACACTATTAAAATACCAACTCTAGATCTGATACAACATAACTTGATTAACCACCAGGTTGCACTAATAAAACACCAAGTTACTGTACTAAAACATCAAGTTACAATACCAAAACACCAAGTTACTATACTAAAGCAACAAGTTACACTAAATCAATTCTATTTCAATTTCAGCAGTTTGAACATCTCTATTTCAATTTGAGCAGCAAACGACCACATGATTCAAATTAAGTGTAGATCTGGTGTTTTTGAGCCAAATGAAGATACTCATCTCTTCCAATTGATCTTCATTGTCTTTTTCAATCTCTTTCTCCTCTAATTCAATAACATTTGTGATCTACTATCTCCATCTCCATCTCAATCTTCTATAAGGAGAAAATCAATTTCAATAAGATCAATTAGCTGATTCGAATATCAATTTCAATTTCAAATAGAAAAAAATGCAGATTAAATTTACCTGATTCGATCTCCATATCTTCGTTTTCATTGTCGTTTGTAATAGATATCTCCTCTAATTCGACATTTTCATCCAATGCCTCTATCTCCATCTCCTATTTCAATGGCGACAGAGAGAGAGAGAAATGGCGGAAGAACGGCACCTCTGTTTTCTTCTTTAAGACTGCCCTGGTACTGCGTGTTTTTAACTTTTTATACCCTAATTTTTTTAATGAGCGAGAACCAGTTCAGAAAAGGTAGGAGTTGGTTTGCTGGTTGTCCAAAACCGGTCTTTTTTTAACATTAGGGGGAAACTAATTTCCCCCAAAACCAACTCTTATCTATTTGTTGTCCTTTATTGACCTCCTCCGAGAAAGTGAAGATATAATTCAAACTACCCCAACTAATGCTTACTTCTTGACAGTTGACCGTTTCATGCGTGTCTATTTAATGAACAAAAAAAGGACACGTTTTGGAACGAGGGCGTATTATGTTTCTTTTTTTTCCCTCTCTTTTTCCGTCTTTTTTTGCTTCTTTTCTGTTGGTATTGTTAATTTCACTCGTGATAAGCACGATCAATGTAAAGGTTACCAGCATAGGAACTTATTGTCTTGCATGATATTAGAACATTTATTAGATTTATTTGCATGAATTTTGTTTAGTTACTCTATATATCCCAGAATGAAGGCCTTTTTTGTGCCAAAATAAATGTATATTTTCTAAATAACTTTGTCCCTAAATGTTATCTCACCATTTCTTTTATCAAATTTCATTATATACTTGCAAAACAATACGTTTAAAAGCGGATAACAAAAAAAAAGTTATAATCTTCTCCATTAAATATTACATTGTCAAAATAACTCTTGAGACATTTATTTTGGGACGGAGGTAGTACAACATATTCAGAGAGCTG
Organism: Campanula takesimana; assembly: GCA_026119855.1. Taxonomy (NCBI): domain Eukaryota; kingdom Viridiplantae; phylum Streptophyta; class Magnoliopsida; order Asterales; family Campanulaceae; genus Campanula; species Campanula takesimana. The sequence continues at coordinate 374,318 of JAOWBW010000671.1, forward strand.
TACACTGACTGTTTAGATATCAACACCTCTAATTCTAAATTGAACCACTTAAAACAAGTAAGCATGCTCATATTTAATCATTATTGACCAGACGCTTCGGAAATGCAAGTTCTGGAATAAGTTCAGTGCACTCTTGACTTCTTTCTACCTCATTTGCAAAGTTTTAAGGGTTTCAGCTAGCCCCCTATCTTTCTTTCCCTCTTCTTCATCCTACAAAAAATCAACCAAAAGTGTTGAGTTATAAGCAATTCAAGTTGAATGAGAGTGAAACAATGAAACGCTAAATATGAAATTAATCAGCTGACCCTATATATTCATGAGGCCATCTGTTCCAGCATTGTTGCGAGCCAGATTAGCTTTATTCACGACCACAAACCCACTTTTACCACTTTCCATCACATGGGCCTTAATCCTAGCAACAGTCCAAGTGGCCAGACTAGTTGTCTGCGTCCCTTCCAGTTCCAAGGTGCACAATTTCATTATTGCGACCACCATTGCAGAGGAGATACCACTGTGATTGCAACCAAGATAAACGATCATATTTCAGTATTAGTGTCCAAAATAAAATAAAATGGATATGGTCAAGTTCTATACTTGCCTGCCCACGAGAGCCAACATTACAAAAGAAGTTGAGAACAGTCTTTGGTGGAACGGGGATCCAAAATGAAGTTGAAGCACATAGCACAAACAAGGAGTGGTTGAGCTCACTCCTTGGTTATAACTTCTCACCGGTCTCCCAACAAGCCTTATCATGCTTCTCCTTCCTTCTTGATTTGATATCCCTGCATTGTCACAACAATGTGACAAGAAATTCGATCAGATCATGACTATCAAGGATTCAGAATTTTTAGAAAGAATCTTGCAATTAAGTACCCATATTGGCCAACTCACTTGAGGGAATGGAGGCCAAAACGCTTGCTTTATGTTCACATTGACATCGTAGAGTGCCAAGCCAACCTTGAGCCCCAAACATGAGGCTAGAGATAACGAGTGGCTTGTATAGTTGGTGCACAAATCTGTCGTCCACCTCAACATGCTCAACCCATGTCACCTATTAATCAAAAAGGAAGAGAAAGAAATAACTATGATTAAATAGGAGAAATACAAGAAAAATAAAAGAAGGAAATTTGATGGCCAATTATTGTTTCTAAAAAGTTATGAGCAACATTTATTGATGTTCATATTATTAATGGCTGGCTCATAAATCCTATAGCTGATCTGTAACTCACAACTAGGATTTTGATAACACAATTTTCTTTACTTTACACCATGATTCTCACCTTTGAGTATCCATTAGCCATCACTTCAATTAGGCATCCAGATGGTCGGCGATGAAACCTCGCTGATGGGCTAGGGTGTGAACTCCCGATTGACTCATCAGCATGTTTCTTACTGTATCTTGTGAAATAGGCAGAGCGGATTGGCACAATTGAAGTCGGGAGCTGAAACTCTGCAGCCATCTGATATAAACAAAACAGCGATTATCAAAGCAGATGAACTATTAGCTCTCATTTCATCACAAATTGATACGGAACATAATCCCAATGGTAAGAGAGGAGCACCAGTCCATTTGTCGTGACCAATTGTTCTTGATTAGGGTTAGAACTGGTAAGAGAGGAGCACCAGTCCATTTGTCGTGACCAATTATTCTTGATCAGGGTTAATACTGATCCTTTGGGTATGAGGTCACTAGGGCCCGATAGTTAGTAGAGTCCCCTACCAATTGTCCCTACTAACCTCAAAACCAAATTACCACTCGGACAACAAAACGGACAAGTATAATTGATACATTCCGCACTCATAAACATCTCAACAAGGCTAATATGATTCATCATAAAAACAGTGCTTGCTAATGAAGCTTCTTCATATTTGAACCCGGGCTATGATAGCCTAATACCTATAGTAAACATCGCCAAGTTCTAATCATGAAGTCATTCTAGACGTTCCCTAATCCATTGAAATGACTTTGGTTAAGATAATAGACAGCCTAGATAGAATGGAAAATATTTTACAAAGTCGACAAGTCAGGCTTGATGAATTCCTGGTTGAATTTTATAGTCCTACCCAAAAAGAAAAGAAAGAGGGTGTGCAAGAACTAGAAGAGGATAACATTAAGCGTAAAGAAAATATTGAAGAGCCCACTGAGTATGCACTTGTATGCAAAACTGAAGACATGCCACAATAATAGGTGACTTCAGTAGCTCAAGTTCAAAGTAAAGATTTCTTGAAGGTGTTCATGAATACATTTGTCAACTATTTCCTAAAGTTGTGCTGATGGTTTCGATGCTCAAGCTTCGAAAGATGATCTCATGGATCTTTATTCTTCATCACATCAAAACTCGAGGACGAGTTTTCTTAAATGATGGAGAGAATGATGCAGAACAAGCTAGGATTACTTCGTATCCAAGTCCAACTTAAAGACCAAAGCCTTTTTGTCAAAGGAAAAGTGTCCTTGGTTGATTAGGATTAATATTTATTAATTATTTTCTTTTTAGAATTAATATGTATTAATTAGCTTTCTAGTTCTAATAGTATTGAAGTTTCTTAGTCCTTATAAAATTAATTTTCCTTTTCCTAGTTTTATTGGGATAGTTAGCATAAAAATACTCATGTAAGACTTCAAATCTATTCAGACATGGATTCAATATTGATTGAGTTTGGCTTTATGCTATTGTGTGAGCTTCTTCTTCTATCTCCTACTTCTTCTTGATTCTTTCTTATTAAGAGCATTCTTCTTCTCTATCTTAACATTCAAATCTTTTTTATACGCTTTTGTATAATGTTCGTCATAAGGGACGGAGAGGGAGGGGGTGATCAAGAAGCCATAGATCCAAACCAATTTTGTAAAGTAAGAAAGAGCAAAGAAGTAACGATAATGTCAAAGTGTTTGAACTACGTTACATTTTTCAACACTTGAATAGTACCCATGCCCAAACCCTAAACATCAAAAGACATAATAATATGGCATGTGTAACAAAGAAAGATTAAAATTGTATATCAATATTTAACAAAAAACATATAATATTAAAAAGCAGAGATACATTCAAGTGTACCTTGGTATTTGAAATGCAGAATGGAGCCATCTTCGGATAAGTCTCAGTGTTGTCTATGGAGTAAACTACCAAATTGACATGCGTACTATTCCAAAATTTCACTTTGACCTGCGTACAATCGAAACAACAAAAGTAACATGCGTACTATTGATAAATTAACAAAAATAACCAAGATCGTTATGATTGTTAATTAATGTTAACTGACGTTAGTAATTTAACATATATTACTTTCAAAATTTCCAAATTGCCCCCATAACCTAACAAAATTGTAACTCACTTAATTAAGTGCTAAAATGACCTATTTATCCTTATTAATATTTACATTAATCTTAACAGAAATAATATTAACTCTTTCAAAAAAAAAAAAAAAAACGGAATTAATATTAACTTAAAATATCCTTGTAAAGAGAACAGTAGTTGTTCCTCATTTTAACCCACCACTGCTCACCACCACTCACTACCGCTCCCACCACCGCCACCGCCACTACATCACCATCATAGGAAGCAATTTCAATCCAGAAAATCAAACATCCATACCACCACCATCAAAATTGAAAAAAAAAAAAAAAAAAAAATCTGGGTTTAGGCAAAATTAGAGCTCCAAAGTCAAAATCAATCTCCTTCAAATCAAAACATGAACTTTGAATCCAAAGACGATGCAAATTTAGAATTAAAACTGAAATCAAGATTTAAATCTTGTTTTTCAAAGTCCAAACAAAATCAAACAAAATCTGGGTTTCAAAACTAAACATTTCGAACACAAATCTGAGATTCAAACTTAGATTGAATCTCAGATCTGTGTTCAAAATGTTTAGTTTTGAAACCCATATTTTGTTTGATTTTGTTTGGACTTTGAAAACCAAGATTTAAATCTTGATTTCAATTTTGATTCGGAACGGGCTTGAAAACACAACTTCGATCACTTTTCATATCTGATTGAAAGCGGGTTTGAAAACCCTTTTCATATCTGATTGAAAACGGGTTTGAAAGCCCAAATCCGGTCCCTTACGGTGCCACCTCCGTCAACTCACGCACTCGGATCGAGGAAGAACTCAAACAGGTTTTCAATAAATTCGACGTCAACGGCGACGGCAAGATCCTCATCGGAGCTCGGATCAATCATGGGCAGCCTCGGCCACCCACAGATGAGAGAAGAACCGGAGAAAATAATCGAGGAGGTTGATTCCGACTGCGATTCATAAATCTGACGTTGTGCTAAACTGAAAAATGTCATTGCTGGTGCTTTGTTTGGTTTTCTGGTGGGGTAGGACGGGGAGAAGGGTAGAAGAAGACTTTTTTATTTCTTTTTTCTTTTGCAATTTTAATGGGTTTTCATTGTAGATTAAGGGTAATTTGGTCATTTTAACACTTAATTAGGCGAGTTATGATTTTGCTAAGTTATGGGGCAATTTGAAATTTCGAAAGTAATATTTGTTAAATTACTAACGTCAGTTAACATTAATTAACACTCATAACGATTTTGTTTATTTTTGTTAATTTATCAATAGTACGCATGTTACTTTTGTTGTTTCGATTGTACGCAGGTCAAAGTGAAATTTTTGAATAGTACGCAGGTCAATTTGGTAGTTTACTCTGTGTCTATGGAGACAAGACAATATCCTTTCTTGTTTATGTATACATCTATCACGATCCTTGACTGTGCGGAAACCCATTCATTTAATACAACCATTTCCACCTCCAGATCCTTGTAGAGCCTCCCTTGCAGCCTCAAGTCACCGTCACTCCACACACCTTTTTTTTCCATTTCATATTTGAAGTAGATCATTTATTTTTTATTTCATTCAAACTAAATAATTTTTTTGGTTCTCATTTAGATATAAGTGTTTTACGTTATAGGTTAAGAATGCTTTAAAAAGGTCTTCAAAGTAGTATTAATGTTCCACAATGTGAATGACTACTTCTAACTTATCCTGTGACATTAACTCTATGATGCAATTTCTGGTTTCTACAATCGTATATGCACCATATCACCAGCAATAAGATATTCCTTTATCTACCCTGCATAAAAAAAAATTCAACTCACGAGATAGAAAGCGGATTTATAGTCACTCCAAGGCATTCAACAACGAAAATAAGTAAGAATTAACAAGTCAAGCAAAATTATACTTTCAGTTTCAACTTTAAAAGAACAGGAGCTAAGATAAAAAAGAACAGGAGCTATGAGACAGAAGGCTTCTAGGCTATGATGCTCGGACTCTTTGGTTTATCCCGCCGGACACTTCTTAACAAGACTAAAATACAAGTGTCGGACACGGGTACGACGATTAAACCAAAGAGTCCGAGCATCGGAGCTTCTAGGAACTATCGTTAAGTAATGATTATCTAATGGTGAAATAAACAACGAAGAGGACTTTAAAAATTAGTAAGTGGATATTAACATCATTGCCCTAGGCCTCCTTGTTTGCCTCATCGCAAGCAAGTGACAACCTGTCGGAATTATAAAAGGTCTGTGATTCGGAACTTAGAACTTTGCCCAAGTGATGCAATTAATGAAAGTAGTAAAAGATTTTTAAAGAAGAGAGTCATCAAAGAGAAACAAGATGTGCACATGATTGTATTTATCCTTTTAAATTTCAAAACAGAACACTTTAGGGCTTATGCGTGAGCAAATGAAAAGAAAATTTGGGTATTGACAATACGAATGCTGATTGGCATGTGAAAAACTGTTTGATCAGTTGGTGATTACAAGAACTTTTGACTGTTACAAATGGAAATGCAGGGAAAAGGGTGGCAAAAATAAAGTTGGAAGTGTTAACATTTTGTTTGCCGTGACAAAAAAATATTAGGAGAAAAATGTGCTAATACATTTGTTCAACTTCGTGCAACAAATCCACAACAAAATATCTCTATCATTAAATCTTGTAATAGCTTCAGCAATTATAGAATACCATAAAATGGAGAAAAAAAAATTAAAGAGCAATGGTCTTACCATCTGAGCCAACTCTTTTCCATCATTTCATATCCTCATTCATCGTGTTCGTAGAGAACCAAAGTACCTATCATGTTATCAAGGCAGAAGCAATCAAAAACCAGGGGATCTAAATTTGAAACCAAATAAGATTGCAGGTCATTTAGCCTTGCATGCAGTAAAAAAGATCATCAAAAAGGTTTTAACAGATTTCATGAAGGTAAGCTATAAGTAACTGTACAAGAACACCGATTCAATCAAACATTTAGTAAAAATGAAAAAGATACGATGCCTCCTCATTCATTAACTAAGATGCATCTTGTGACTACGAATCAAATAAATAATACCGATCCTACTCGAATTTTATTACCAATGCATAAATAGTAGTTTTAGATCTAGAGTTAGCCTAAACAAATGCAAGACTATGCATTCCAGATTGCAATTTCAGATCAGTGAAAAAGATTGGAATCAAGACATGCAGCTACCTCGAACAGCAATTAAGTAAATAATCTACCAAATAAAGCAGTAGAGAATGGATGTTTCCTTGCAATCTAAAACAGCAACTGAATTCTGCACGTATCAAGCAAATAATTAACCAACGAAAGAAAAGCACAATACTTGAACCAGAAAAAATTGTCACAAATTGAAAGAAAAGAAACAACCTAGACAAAAATCATGTGATGCAAAGTTCTGCTTCAGGTTTTAAGCAAGCAAAATGATGATAAGAAATTACCCTAGCAACAAGATCAGAAATTCTTGTTGATCTTTACTGAAGTAGACGTTTATCAAACAAAAATTGGACGATAATTTCTATGTTGAGGAGGAAAAACAATTTCTTTGGCAATGCTTGCAAGAGATAGATCTCTTTTAAAGAGAAAGAAGGGGACAAAGAGGCTCTCCATACCAAATGCATTCAAGTGTTTGGTAAGTTTTTAATGGATTTGTTACTTCAACCTCTCCATTTGGAGATACCATAAGCTTCCAAGTGTTTGGTAAGTTTTAAATGGATTTGTTACTTAAACCTCTCCATTTGGAGATACCATAAGCTTCCAAGTGTTTGGTAAGTTTTTAATGGATAAAAAACTTGTACCTTTGTCCTGAAACTTTAGCACCTTTTGCACCATGGGTGAACCTCGTTAATGTGTTAGCGGCTTTGCACAAATACAAGCTCAACCTCTCCAAATGTAGAGGTTATAGGTCCATCAACAACCAAGCAAAAGATTGAAAAAGTATATAAGAAATGAATAAAATCACTTCATTCATTTAAAGTGTGATGTAGTATACCAGGCTCATAGTGCACTCAAGAGTTAACTGATCAAATCAAAAGTAAATTAATTTCTATCAAGAAAACCAAAGAATTTTAATACTTGGCCTGCTAGCTAAATGGTCTTTGAGGCTGAAAAGTGGAGCAGGTCAAGTCTCATCCAGGTTGGAATGGATTGGGTTTAGTTTGGATGAAAAATGTGTTAGCACTCCAAAATAATTTAAATATATAAATCTACTCCCTCCGTCCCAGACTAAGTTTCTTATTTTCCTTTTTGGTCTGTCCCAGACTAAGGTTCTTAGTTACTTTATTACCTTAAATGGACAATGGGACCCACTTGTCATTCTCACAACAAAAACTTTCTACCCACTTTCCCTCTCCTACTTTCTCTTACTTTACTTTTCATACTCACAACATTTAGTTTTTCTTAATCTCCGTGTAAAGTCAAACTAAGAACCATAGTCCGGGACGGAGGAAGTACTTAATTTTCTTCTGAGTCAACACCATAACCTTGTTAAACCTTATAAGCTCAGAATGGGGCAACCTAAAGTAATAGTTAGATTCGAGTTGTCAAGGTTCACTTCAAATACTGAATGTTCAAACCCATGATAAATACGTTATTATAACTTTTCATGGTAGTAATAAAATATTCTTATTCCTTTTTCCCCAATGCACTTCCCATCCATTTTCAGATAACCGGGCGTACTATAAAAATATCAATTAAGCCACTACACCTCCGCTATCACTATTGGAAATTGGATATTTCGCTTAACACCAGACGAGGAGTTTAAATGTAAACCTCTCTAGCCTTTTAAATGTGAAAATTAGAAGTTATGCGGCTGATGTATGTAAGTAGTAACTAATAAGCACTTGTGATTTAGTCATCTCAAGGGTCTAGATGGAAAACCCTCGTCTAGGAGTCCAAATCAGAGGCGGAGCCATGCTTATGGTTAGGGGGGCAATTGCCCCCATTGACTTTTCAATTTGTACGAAATTAGTACTAGTAAATTGTTACCTTTGTAATTTTTACTATGAAAATTTGTATTTTGCCCCCATTGAAGCCAAGAAAAAAATAACACTATATCATATTTTTGCCCCCTTTTAAATTCTTGCCCCCATTGCAAAATTATCCTGGCTCCGTGTTAGGATTGGAGTCCTAAACTATGAGGAAGAAAAGGAGTCTAAGTCGGGGGAGTTGGTGGAGATCAAAAAGGGTTCAAACCAGATGAGGAGTTCCTGGCGGAGGAGCAGGCGGGCGCTTGCCCTTGACCAGGCGGGCGCTCAAATGGACAGTGAGTTGATCCGCCTGGGGGAAATTAATTCAAGCGGGCGCTTGGTATGCCGACTGGAATGATTTGTTTCCTATTTTGACACAATCTCTTCTTAATTTGATTTAGATCTTCCTTGTACTGCTATATAAGCATAGTCACGGCCTAGGACACATTGTAGCAAATTATTAAGGTGTGATTAATAATATATTGGCTTGGAAATTGCCCCCGGACGTAGTTCATGTGTTGAACGAACCGGGTAAACAATTCTTGTGTTCTTGTGTGTGTGATTCTTCCATTATTGTGCTTGTGGGTTTGTGTTCTTTATCTAGATTGCAACGGGGCACCACTAAATTCCCAACAACTGGTATCAAGAGCTTTGGTTCGAAGGATTCAAAGTTTCATTAGTTGATTAATTTTGAATCACGTTCTTGGGGACTTTTGTGAAGCAATCAAAATGAAGAACTCAATCGAGAAATTCAACGGTGTGAATTTCACGTTTTGGAGGATAAGGGTTGAAGATTACCTTTATTGTAAGGATCTTCATAAACCCTTAGGTGCGAAACCCGAAGACATGTCACAAGGGGATTGGGAGACGTTAGATCGGAAGGCGTTAGGAGCGGTGAGGAGCGCTCTAACCGACGACGTTGAACGGAACGCGATGGAGGCCAAGACAACGGTGGGGTTGCTACAGATGCTGTCAGACATGTATGAGAAGCCGTCGAATATCAATAAGGTGCATTTGATAAAGAGGTTTGCGAATACGAAGATGTCAGAGGGGCAGACAGCAGCAAGTCATATCGGCAGTTTCAAAGGTATGGTGGACCAATTGAAAAGTGTTGATATTACTTTCTCCGATGAAGTGTTAGCTTGTTTTCTACTAAAATCGTTGCCTGATAGTTGGGAGGTAACTGTCACAACGATCAGTACGTAGAAAACACCATTAGTGTATATGGAGGTTCAAGATCTCATCCTTCAAGAGGAGTTGAGAAGGAAAGAGAAAAGGGGAGAATCTTCCGCAGATGGGGCTGCACTTAGGGTGGAGAGAAATAGGGGAAGGGGAGGACCGAAAAAGGGGAAAAAGCCGGTCAAGTGCTACAATTGTGGCGCGATGGGTCATATCAGTTATGACTGTCCGGATAAGGATGGTGATGCACACGTGGTGGATGATGGGGATGTATTAATCCTAGGTGAGGATCAGTCAGGTGAAGATTGGGTGTTGGATTCTGGAGCTTCTTGTCATGCTAGTGGGGATGCAGAAACAATGGAGCGGTATAAAACTGGAGATTTTGGGGTTGTCTATCTTGGTGATGATCAACCTTTGAAGATCAAAGGTAAAGGGGATGTGTTGATGAAGACACCTAACGGGGCTGTTTTACAATTGAACGATGTGATGCATGTTCCGGACTTGAGGAGGAGGGTGATTTATGTTGGACAACTTGATGATGAAGGGTATGGTGTGACCTTCATGGGTGGGTCTTGGGAAATCACAAAATGAGCTAAGGTGATAGCTCATGGGGTTAAGGAGAAGATGTTGTACTCTACCTACAATGTCGACATTCGCACGGGTGGGAGCAAGAGGCTAAAGAACCGGCCTATTGGTGTAGAAAGGAGAGACATCAAGAAACGGTATGTTAGGGGGGGAGGGACACAAAGTTGATCAACGCGGTGTGGAAGTCCAAGTGCCCTAACAGAGAGCGTGTTCAGACCAAGAGAAGACGATGCAAGAAACAAGGTGTGTCCATGTTTCAAGGGGAAGCATTGCGAGGAAGGTGGGTCTGGAGGGAGAAGGCGAAGTTAGACTTGCGGAGAGAAATCAAGGTAGAAGCTGATTTGGGGAGGCAAGAACTATCTAACACAGAGGGGTTGAAACGTCGCTTGGTTTCAACTCGCCTTAGTACTTGAGCAGGAGGCTCGGTAATGTCAAGTCAATATGGGGGTAAAATGTGTTCGAAGGAGTTCACTCCGTGGTGGGATTTGATGGGTGTTTCTATGCTTTTGAGTTTAGTCTCCAGGTTGGAGATTGTTAGGATTTGAGTCCTAAACTATGAGGAAGAAAAGGAGTCTAAGTCGGGGGAGTTGGTGGAGATCAAAAAGGGTTCGAACTGAAGGAGGAGTTCCTGGCGGAGGAGCAGGCGGGCGCTTGCCCTTGACCAGGCGGGCGCTCAAATGGACAGTGAGTTGATCCGCCTGGGGGAAATTAATTCAAGCGGGCGCTTGGTATGCCGGCTGGGCTGATTTGTTTCCTATTTTGACACAATCTCTTCTTAATTTGATTTAGATCTTCCTTGTACTGCTATATAAGCATAGTCACGACCTAGGAACATTGTAGCAAATTATTAAGGTGTGATTAATAATATATTGGCTTGGCAATTGCCCCCGGACGTAGTTCATGTGTTGAACGAACCGGGTAAACAATTCTTGTGTTCTTGTGTGTGTGATTCTTCCATTATTGTGCTTGTGGGTTTGTGTTCTTTATCTAGATTGCAACGGGGCACCACTAAATTCCCAACAACTGGTTTCAAGAGCTTTGGTTCGAAGGATTCAAAGTTTCATTAGTTGATTAATTTGAATCACGTTCTTGGGGACTTTTGTGAAGCAATCAAAATGAAGAACTCCATCGAGAAATTCAACGGTGTGAATTTCACGTTTTGGAGGATAAGGGTTGAAGATTACCTTTATTGTAAGGATCTTCATAAACCCTTAGGTGCGAAACCCGAAGACATGTCACAAGGGGATTGGGAGACGTTAGATCGGAAGGCGTTAGGAGCGGTGAGGAGCGCTCTAACCGACGACGTTGAACGGAACGCGATGGAGGCCAAGACAACGGTGGGGTTGCTACAGATGCTGTCAGACATGTATGAGAAGCCGTCGAATATCAATAAGGTGCATTTGATAAAGAGGTTTGCGAATACGAAGATGTCAGAGGGGCAGACAGCAGCAAGTCATATCGGCAGTTTCAAAGGTATGGTGGACCAATTGAAAAGTGTTGATATTACTTTCTCCGATGAAGTGTTAGCTTGTTTTCTACTAAAATCGTTGCCTGATAGTTGGGAGGTAACTGTCACAACGATCAGTACGTAGAAAACACCATTAGTGTATACGGAGGTTCGAGATCTCATCCTTCAAGAGGAGTTGAGAAGGAAAGAGAAAAGGGGAGAATCTTCCGCAGATGGGGCTGCACTTAGGGTGGAGAGAAATAGGGGAAGGGGAGGACCGAAAAAGGGGAAAAAGCCGGTCAAGTGCTACAATTGTGGCGCGATGGGTCATATCAGTTATGACTGTCCGGATAAGGATGGTGATGCACACGTGGTGGATGATGGGGATGTATTAATCCTAGGTGAGGATCAGTCAGGTGAAGATTGGGTGTTGGATTCTGGAGCTTCTTGTCATGCTAGTGGGGATGCAGAAACAATGGAGCGGTATAAAACTGGAGATTTTGGGGTTGTCTATCTTGGTGATGATCAACCTTTGAAGATCAAAGGTAAAGGGGATGTGTTGATGAAGACACCTAACGGGGCTGTTTTACAATTGAACGATGTGATGCATGTTCCGGACTTGAGGAGGAGGGTGATTTATGTTGGACAACTTGATGATGAAGGGTATGGTGTGACCTTCATGGGTGGGTCTTGGGAAATCACAAAATGAGCTAAGGTGATAGCTCATGGGGTTAAGGAGAAGATGTTGTACTCTACCTACAATGTCGACATTCGCACGGGTGGGAGCAAGAGGCTAAAGAACCGGCCTATTGGTGTAGAAAGGAGAGACATCAAGAAACGGTATGTTAGGGGGGGAGGGACACAAAGTTGATCAACGCGGTGTGGAAGTCCAAGTGCCCTAACAGAGAGCGTGTTCAGACCAAGAGAAGACGATGCAAGAAACAAGGTGTGTCCATGTTTCAAGGGGAAGCATTGCGAGGAAGGTGGGTCTGGAGGGAGAAGGCGAAGTTAGACTTGCGGAGAGAAATCAAGGTAGAAGCTGATTTGGGGAGGCAAGAACTATCTAACACAGAGGGGTTGAAACGTCGCTTGGTTTCAACTCGCCTTAGTACTTGAGCAGGAGGCTCGGTAATGTCAAGTCAATATGGGGGTAAAATGTGTTCGAAGGAGTTCACTCCGTGGTGGGATTTGATGGGTGTTTCTATGCTTTTGAGTTTAGTCTCCAGGTTGGAGATTGTTAGGATTTGAGTCCTAAACTATGAGGAAGAAAAGGAGTCTAAGTCGGGGGAGTTGGTGGAGATCAAAAAGGGTTCGAACTGAAGGAGGAGTTCCTGGCGGAGGAGCAGGCGGGCGCTTGCCCTTGACCAGGCGGGCGCTCAAATGGACAGTGAGTTGATCCGCCTGGGGGAAATTAATTCAAGCGGGCGCTTGGTATGCCGGCTGGGCTGATTTGTTTCCTATTTTGACACAATCTCTTCTTAATTTGATTTAGATCTTCCTTGTACTGCTATATAAGCATAGTCACGACCTAGGAACATTGTAGCAAATTATTAAGGTGTGATTAATAATATATTGGCTTGGCAATTGCCCCCGGACGTAGTTCATGTGTTGAACGAACCGGGTAAACAATTCTTGTGTTCTTGTGTGTGTGATTCTTCCATTATTGTGCTTGTGGGTTTGTGTTCTTTATCTAGATTGCAACGGAGCACCACTAAATTCCCAACAACTGGTTTCAAGAGCTTTGGTTCGAAGGATTCAAAGTTTCATTAGTTGATTAATTTTGAATCACGTTCTTGGGGACTTTTGTGAAGCAATCAAAATGAAGAACTCCATCGAGAAATTCAACGGTGTGAATTTCACGTTTTGGAGGATAAGGGTTGAAGATTACCTTTATTGTAAGGATCTTCATAAACCCTTAGGTGCGAAACCCGAAGACATGTCACAAGGGGATTGGGAGACGTTAGATCGGAAGGCGTTAGGAGCGGTGAGGAGCGCTCTAACCGACGACGTTGAACGGAACGCGATGGAGGCCAAGACAACGGTGGGGTTGCTACAGATGCTGTCAGACATGTATGAGAAGCCGTCGAATATCAATAAGGTGCATTTGATAAAGAGGTTTGCGAATACGAAGATGTCAGAGGGGCAGACAGCAGCAAGTCATATCGGCAGTTTCAAAGGTATGGTGGACCAATTGAAAAGTGTTGATATTACTTTCTCCGATGAAGTGTTAGCATGTTTTCTACTAAAATCGTTGCCTGATAGTTGGGAGGTAACTGTCACAACGATCAGTACGTAGAAAACACCATTAGTGTATACGGAGGTTCGAGATCTCATCCTTCAAGAGGAGTTGAGAAGGAATGAGAAAAGGGGAGAATCTTACGCAGATGGGGCTACACTTAGGGTGGAGAGAAATAGGGGAAGGGGAGGACCGAAAAAGGGGAAAAAGCCGGTCAAGTGCTACAATTGTGGCGCGATGGGTCATATCAGTTATGACTGTCCGGATAAGGATGGTGATGCACACGTGGTGGATGATGGGGATGTATTAATCCTAGGTGAGGATTAGTCAGGTGAAGATTGGGTGTTGGATTTTGGAGCTTCTTGTCATGCTAGTGGGGATGCAGAAACAATGGAGCGGTATAAAACTGGAGATTTTGGGGTTGTCTATCTTGGTGATGATCAACCTTTGAAGATCAAAGGTAAAGGGGATGTGTTGATGAAGACACCTAACGGGGCTGTTTTACAATTGAACGATGTGATGCATATTCCGGACTTGAGGAGGAGGGTGATTTCTGTTGGACAACTTGATGATGAAGGGTATGGTGTGACCTTCATGGGTGGGTCTTGGGAAATCACAAAATGAGCTAAGGTGATAGCTCATGGGGTTAAGGAGAAGATGTTGTACTCTACCTACAATGTCGACATTCGCACGGGTGGGAGCAAGAGGCTAAAGAACCGGCCTATTGGTGTAGAAAGGAGAGACATCAAAAAACGGTATGTTAGGGGGGGAGGGACACAAAGTTGATCAACGCGGTGTGGAAGTCCAAGTGCCCTAACAGAGAGCGTGTTCAGACCAAGAGAAGACGATGCAAGAAACAAGGTGTGTCCATGTTTCAAGGGGAAGCATTGCGAGGAAGGTGGGTCTGGAGGGAGAAGGCGAAGTTAGACTTGCGGAGAGAAATCACCGTAGAAGCTGATTTGGGGAGGCAAGAACTATCTAACACAGAGGGGTTGAAACGTCGCTTGGTTTCAACTCGCCTTAGTACTTGAGCAGGAGGCTCGGTAATGTCAAGTCAATATGGGGGTAAAATGTGTTCGAAGGAGTTCACTCCGTGGTGGGATTTGATGGGTGTTTCTATGCTTATGAGTTTAGTCTCCAGGTGGGAGATTGTTAGGATTTGAGTCCTAAACTATGAGGAAGAAAAGGAGTCTAAGTCGGGGGAGTTGGTGGAGATCAAAAAGGGTTCGAACTGGACGAGGAGGAGTTCCTGGCGGAGGAGCAGGCGGGCGCTTGCCCTTGACCAGGAGGGTGCTCAAATGGACAGTGAGTTGATCCGCCTGGGGGAAATTAATTCAAGCGGGCGCTTGGTATGCCGGCTGGGCTGATTTGTTTCCTATTTTGACACAATCTCTTCTTAATTTGATTTAGATCTTCCTTGTACTGCTATATAAGCATAGTCACGACCTAGGACACATTGTAGCAAATTATTAAGGTGTGATTAATAATATATTGGCTGGCAATTGCCCCCGGACGTAGTTCATGTGTTGAACGAACCGGGTAAACAATTCTTGTGTTCTTGTGTGTGTGATTCTTCCATTATTGTGCTTGTGGGTTTGTGTTCTTTATCTAGATTGCAACGGGGCACCACTAAATTCCCAACACTCGGCCACTGGTCCAAATCTATGCTTTTCAACCTTCAGTCCGTTTCTGAGGCTTTCTCATGTATAGGACTCATTTGAATTGTTGCAAATCACACACCTGTTTGAAAAAAAGCTGAAGGAATTATGCCAAAGCCATGAAAACTAAAGCATCTAGAGGGTTCAGTCTGCTTTCTAGCCTTGATGTATGACTGTGCAACCAGTTTCCAAAGGGCGAGCACGTCACTAAAGAAACTTCATCAAGTAGATTTTAATTAAAAGAATTTGTGTCAAGGGTTAAAAGTGGAACGAATTCGAGCTCCAATCATATTTGATGCATGACAAACTAGCTTCAAGGACGTTGGAAATTGTGCCTGAAAGTTACATCATATATTAAGCTGAGTTTTATCATTTACTTTGTTGATGTATAGATATAGACATTTTTCATTCAATTTGTAATTGTTTTACTTTTCCTAGTATTGCCGGGACCATAGTTACTAGGAAAGTCAGATCTTTTAGATGCAGGATGGGTACGGGAGTGAGGAATGTTTGGAAACTAAGGGGATTATTGTACACTCCACTATGCATTTCCCAGAGTATATATGGAGACCAAGGGCATTCTCATATATGTACTTCTAGGATGACTTAAAATTCAACTTCCTTAACTCATAAAAAAAGTTGAAACTAAATACTCATTTTAGAATGGATGGAGTACATTATTCACACTAATTAGTGCATTAGTCATGTCGCTATACTATGAGGGTGAGAAAAGAAGGGAAACTATGAATTCTATATAAACGAGTAAAGCATACTACTTGCGAAACATCATTCGAACCCCATACTATATTTTCAATTAAGTTAACCAGCATATTATTAATAAATATTAGAATCAACCTAGATGATTAAGAGCCATTAATTGATGCACGATATGATCACTGCCACCCCGCCACTACCATACCCCCCACCTTCACCACCAACGAGTATAGAGGTTCAAACGATTTTTGTGAACGTATAGGGGTTAAGAAATTAGTTTACTCTAAGAAAACATATAAAATCAAATTTAAGAGTTTTCTAATTCAAGATTCACTACCTTGATCCTCACAATTTTAAAATCCATCAAACCACGAAGGAGTTAAAAGTTGCCCGAACAAATTAACACTGAAAATGCCAGAAATCATTACACTATATAGTTCCCAAAAAGTACAATGATAATATAATCGGTTCAAAATACATATAATCATTAACTAACAATTTAGGGCAATTGACCCAGAAGTTGAAAATGAAATTGAACCTTAAGATCAAAAACCTATATATATAGCAAGCACACATTTGGATTGGATACAGATGCTTCAATTGGATGGAAACTCGGATAAGAATGGAGGGAAAACATACCAGTGACGGAAGGAGATGGCAACGGAGAAGATAGAAGCAACTGGCAGTGTCGCAATCGCAATCGCAATCGCAATCGCAATCGCATTTTCATTCTTAGGTTGGTACCAAACAATTAGAATTTTTTTTTTTTTTTTGAATACTAATCCGCTTTATAAATGGATGGGAACGAGATTATGAATGACATAATTCTTCTAGGGTCCCTTGGTCTAACATTAATGCTTTATAAGCTTCTATAATTTCTAAAAAAAACCTTTTAAAGCTCTTAGTAAGAAAATACCCATGCTTCTTCATTAATGAATTTCGCGTGCACTCTTCCTTGTCTCTGATTTTCAACTCTTAGACGGGTTAAAACTTTGAGTAAACTCTCAAAGGCAAAGAGGTAGATTAGGGGTCACATGATTCTTAAACTTAGGATGTACTAAGAGTTATCTCTCGTACTTCAAATGTGCGAGACTTAGGGGGAACTCTTTGAGTTATCTCCTAAGATCAAATATTTAAAAATAAGACAGAACACTTAGACTTCTAATTTCTCCATTTTTTGTCTGAACCACCAGTATCCAAACACTACATTGAATACCTATTAATCTGGTTCGATCCGCGTAAGACCTTAAGAGCGGCTAAGCTCTTCCAACAAGTTTTAACGATGTTGCATTCTTAAGTCTCGAACCTGAGACTTATGGTTAAGCTAGACCACCCACACCCCACAAGAAAGAAAAAAATACAAACAAAAATGGCTCTATTGAGAACTTTCTCCTTGTTTTTCTGGTTTTCTTTCTTAATCTTTACCAATAGCTCAGTCCTCACAACCTTCAAGAGCAAGATAACAATAGTCCAAGTCAACCAATTATATTCTCATGCAATAAACCCCAAATTATGCAAAAATGTCCTTACACACGACCAATACTAGCCATGAAGACTATTGTGGTATAGCTGGAATCGCGCTTGATTTTTCAAGCTCTGGTGTAAAAAGTACTTTAGGGTTACCGCAATGACTTGTTAGTCAAACCTGTTGGAGATTATGCCCTAGGCCATTGAGAAATGCCTTACGTTACATCATGTTCTCATTTGTTATAGAGATAATAACTTTGATTATTATATGTTTTGCATGTTTATTATAATAATCCTCATCCCTAGTACTTATGAAGAACTAGTATAAGTTTAATTGATGATCATGTGTATGTGATACAAATTAAACTTATGGGTACTTGTTGGTGAACAAGTACTGGACTTGACCCACTATGAGATTTATGTCATGGTCAAGGGTCATAATTAAATCTCATTTAGTTATATCATTGAAATCCTTAGACCTGAGATTATCATCGTCTTCCACATGATGAACGTTGTGTTTGACGTATTCAAACGCTACCCTTAACCAGGTAGTTATAAAGGCTACGATTGACACAATCAGATTCTTATAGGGAAGAATGATAAGTCAAGATGAGATGTTGTCTCTCTTTATCTCAAAGAGAGATATCTGCTTGGCCACTCGAGAGTGAGATTGATGATAGTGTATGGCCATACCCAAATGAATTGATGTGTTCAATGTTATTTGCTCATATCTATCTACTCGGGATTGAAAAAGTATTGGACACTTAAGTTGACTTAGACCGTGGCTTAAGTTCAATATGATATCGCGTGACAAAAGGATTGTGATATGTTCTATGATGATAAACGAACTTCTTTAATTTATATTAATTGGGTAGTCATGATGGCTTGCTAGAGTCCGCTCATAATTTATGAGTTTGACCTTGGTTGGACTCATTGCCAACTTAATATAATCCCATGGGATCACACACAAAAGAACGAATTGATTAAAAGTCTAAAATTGGAAAAGCTGTGAAAACCGTCTGGCACGGCCGTGCCAGTTATAAGACACGACCGTGCTGTTTGGAACGACCGTGCCAGCAAAAGAGCTCGACTGTGCCGTAATTGATGTAAGTGTTACATTGGCTCGAAACGTTTGGCTGCCGTGCCACTTTGTGAGCACGACCGTGCCGAGCTGTTTGGGGCGGTTTTGACAAGAATAATTAGGGTAACGGGATTAGGTCTCAAGGGTCCTTAAAGGTTAAGGATTTTAGAGTATAAATAGTCCTCTTTCACCAGCCATTATTCATGGGTAATCCATATGTTCGAGAAACATATTCTTGAGCCTAGATTGAGAATCAAAAGCTCAAGAACACCAAAATTCATATAGCCTTTAAAGATTAGAAAAGCGTGTTTCTAATAAATGGATCTAGCAGTCCCGATTTAGAATTGTTCTAGATATTCGTTCGCGTGTGGATACATATAGAGGGTGCTTCCTTTAGCATCTCAAGTTCGTATTCCTGTGATCGTGATTCGAAGAACGTGGAGAAGATCAAATCATAAAGCTTGAAGACTTGAAGATTTAAAGATCCGAATTTAAACGCACAACAAGGATTAGTATTCTAAATTCATCTTTTATTTAATAAGAGTATGTTAGGCTCTTTCCTTTCTTGATATCTAACTTTGGTAGTCTATATTTCATGAATAGTTAAGGTTATTAATCTAATCTAATTAATCTCTCTTTCAATTAAAGTCTCTTGACGTTTACAACAAAAAGCATTTAATCAATGTCGTTCCTTTTCTTTTATAAATATTTATTTTTCTCTTTTAAACACACATTTAATATAAACACGCATAATTTCAAAAAGGTAGGAAAATTCATGTATATAAAGATTTTCGGGTGAATACAAAATGTTTTCCTGCGACGTAACTTGACCTCCGGGCTCGGATCCTATTGTAGACACCCTGCCTTGGATCGCTCACCCCGATTGCACATTTGATTTTGTGTTTCTTCCTATTTTATGTGTTTTTCGTTAGTTTCTGTTAGTTTCGTTAAGTTCCTGACTGACTCTGTTAAGTCCAGGGACTAAACTGAATAGCAGTGCTGACTTTCTAGTCCATTCTGTCAAAAAAGTCATTTCAAACTCGCGAGCCTCCGCCTCTATAGGCCAGACGCGCGCGCATCCCGCCTTCAAGGAAGGAAGCGCGCGCATCTGGGCGTCAGTTACAGATTCTGTCCAAGAATCTCTCCCTTGCTCATTTTACATGATTTTGCATGGGAAATTTATATTTGTGACTTCGTTTTGGCACCAAAAACATCTGTTTTACACCTATATAAACCCCTCTAATTCACCATTGAAGAGGAGGACTTTTTATGATTAAGAAAACTATACACAAACACTTTCAAGGCATTTTCAAGGCAATTCTCTAAAGAAGAACTTGAAGCTTCTTGAAGTCTAGGTAACACTACTCTTTTCTCTCTTTTCTCTACTTCATCTTTATTCTTCTTATTTTATTTTATCAAATGTGCAATCACCCAAACCATTTTAGGACATGACACCAAAGACTACTTCATCCCATTGAAGTTGGTCAAGGAGTTATCTCCCCATATTCAAAACACCCCTTTTAAACCACTTTTATCATTATCAAAGAATAGGAAGAACATTTTTTATGTAGACTATGAACAAGAAAGACCAACATTAGTTGGGCGATATGGGTGTTTAAGTACTTCCCATCTCGTAACATAACCCCCGAA
The DNA here is from genome assembly GCA_026119855.1 of Campanula takesimana. Lineage (NCBI taxonomy): Eukaryota > Viridiplantae > Streptophyta > Magnoliopsida > Asterales > Campanulaceae > Campanula > Campanula takesimana. Next base: position 394,577 of record JAOWBW010000671.1, read on the forward strand.
CCTCATAACAAGAATCTCTGGTTTTCGTATCAAAACATAGGCTTAATATTAGGTTTTTCTTATGTTCCGTTAAAAACATAGGTGGCAACTCTAAAACAATCAAAACCAAGTTAGACATCCCAGGATCCCCCCACCCTAAGCGGTGGGCCTTTCCTGGGGCATCTACAGTGGCGACTCCGCTGGGGATTGCTTGAGGGTTAAACTTGCATTTTGTTCATAGTCTACATTTTCTGGGCATTCTTGTTCCTGATGGTGGGAAGCGTGTGCCTCTGGCATTCTTGGCCTAAGGCACGCGCATCTCATATCAGAGACCAGAATCGCCCGCCTCTCATATGTTCTTCCTATTCTTCTTTTTTCTGTGCTAATCATCTTTGCAGGGGTTCCAAAATACATTCAGGACCAGGGCAATCCCCTGAGTCCAAAGTCTCTGACAGTCTGACAGGTTTACCCAGAAGCGGGCGCCTCCCAGACACTCTGCGCAACGCGCGCGCATAACATGACATAGGCCAGAGGCGCGTGCTTCTGGGCGGTTTTCCAGAACAGGAACAGGTTTCCAGAACAGAGCAGAATGATGGGGTGTGGGCACAGTTGCCTGCATCATGACTTATTTGGACCATTTGACTGTTTTATTTTGTGTTTTTTTTTCATCGGTCACACGGGTTATTTGAGAGTTATAAATTATGTGCTTATTTGCTTTTCTTTTGTTAAAAAAAAAAAGTAAAAAATATTTTGTCACTTGTTGAACCTCACACTACGTGCACAAAATTCTTATCAATTGCTCACTATCGAGTCACACAAGTTCATAACCCCAAACCCGTTGAAGCCCGTCCTAGAGAGTTTCAAGCTCCACCCGACCTTGACTCTCTCGAAGCGGTAAACCTCAGCCCGTGGCGTAGTTCATGACTATATGCCGGGGGTGACCTTTAAGCCTCTCTTTAGCCAAGCACAAGCCACACAATTCTAGTTAGGGTCTAACACTCCGTGACCAAGTCGGTTTTCATGTGCTGAGATTTCCCTAAACTAATGTTTTCAAATCATACATGCCGTTTCCAAAAGAAACGAGTGGTTATTATGGGCGAAATAAAACTCCGTCCCCAAGTGGTTATTATCGACAAAAATAAAAATCCTTCCCCACATGTATGCTTTACTACATTAATTTAGTTTAATCCCGTCACATATAGGTATCACAAACGTGGTGGAATCCGATGAGTATATGGGACCACGAGAAGGTCTATATACTAGTGTGACAATTCCATTATTTTCTTAGAAACCCCAAAAGGGACTCTGTCCCTCCGACTTATAAAAAAAAAAAAAAAAAAGTCATTTTTCTTTATGTGGTTCGAGTCGTGTGTGTAAGATACCCGCGGGAAAAGCAAATGGTTCCCGGAGAATCAAACACGGCACTTTATGTTCAAACAAAAAAACGGAGTCGCCACGTTAGTTTAACTTTAAACCCAAACTTAACAAAAAAAGGTTAGAGAAAAGGATCCGGAGGTCACGTTACATCTTGGGAAGAACTTAATCGAGGTTCACCCAAAATACCTCGGAAACCGAGTCTCCCTAAGTTTGTTGACCAAAAAAATGTGCAAGTGTGTGTGTGTGTTTTATAAAAGTGGGAGAAACTGACTTTTCAACAGAACCAGTAGAAACTTAACGGAAATGGTTTATTTTGCAAACAGTTTAACAGAAAGGGGCAAAACTGGAAAAAAAGTGCTCCCTGGACAAACCAGCCGTACGGTTATAGGAGGCTGTCCTGGGAGTTTTGACAGATTCTCAGGAATCAGTCCAGTTTCAGGCAGAAACAGGGCATTCTGCTAAAACTGGACTGTTTTGAATCTTTTCAGTTTATTTCTTTGTACAAAGCATAAATTAAGTCATCCCTATGCCATTGATCACTAATTAGACACCAAAACAAATGGTTTTGGGTGTGATCAAGGTAATAATTGGGGCAAAAATGAAGAAAGTTGATGAACATGGCATTTGAGCCAAAATCACTATTTGGATGGTTAAAGATTGCAACTTTAACATCCAAATGGATGATTCATCCAAGGAAAAGCCTTGGGATATCAAAAATCAACCTTTGGATGGATAAAGATTGAATCTTTATCATCCAAAGGGACATCATTAAGGCCTGATTAAGGTTTAAATGGTAAAGATTGAGACTTTATCATCCAAAGCTTGATCATCCTTATCTAAATCAAAGTAAATGAATACAATACATAAATGTAAAGACATGAAAGTAAATTGCATAAATGTAAAGACATGCAAGTAAATTGCATAAATGTAAAGACTTGAAGTAAATGTACATTAAATGATAACAAGCCTTGATCATCCTTGGTTTGAACCCTTGATCATGCATAAAACATGAGGGTACCACAACTCATGTCAAGAACTTGGTTCCAATTCATATTATTTGCAAGAAATAAAAGATATTAAGTAAATAAAACAAAGTAAAATAGAGTAGGAGATGAAGAGAAGATGGGGGTGCCCATAGTAGCCGTACGGCTGGGCCTTTCCCGCGTCCAAACCATCCGTACGGCTCAGCCTGGTGAGCTTCTGGGTTTTTCCCGCGTCCAAACCATCCGTACGGCTCAGCCTGGTGAGCTTCTGGGTTTTTCTAAGTTTTAATTCCAGGATAGTCCTAGAGTTTTGGTTTATCATAGTGAGGTCCTAGCCTATCAGTTTATCCCTGAATGGTGCTAAGAATTCCTCTAGGTTGGTTTAATTTCAGATTGGGGTACTTACAGAGCCCCTCGGCAATGTCGCTTTAGGAAAGCGGGGTTGTCGACCTAAAAAAGCATCCCAATCTGTCTATGGGAGGACGGTTTGATCGATTTTGGTTACATGGTTGGACCTAGATGTAAAGGATTCCTACGTATCCCGTTTGTGGGGAATCAAGCCTAACGTAGTTCAGAACGATGAGAAACTTTAAGGCGTCTCAAACCTAAGGGTGACCGTTGAGGTCAGGTGAGGAACTTAGCGCCTCAAGCCTAAGGGTGACCATTGAGGTCAGGTGAGGAACATGGCATCTCAAGCCTAAGGGTGACCGTTAAGGTCAAGTGAGGAACTTGGCGTCTCAAACCTAAGGCTTTCGTGATGGTGGCCTAACCGAAGGGGGATATCTATCATCCTCTCCTAAAATGTAGGGGAATATCTGTCATTCTCTCCTAAAGTGTAGGGAAATATCGATCATTCTCTCCTAAAGTGTAGGGGAATATCTGTCATTCTCTCCTAAAGTGGACTTGACTCTAATTTGGTCGAAGTCGGGACTTGGTCTTGACTCTCACTTGGTCTTGACTCTCGTTTGACTCTCATTTGGTTAAAAGTTCGGTTAACTTGTCTCTACGGGGAGGGTTGACTAAGGGATGGTCTTATATCGTGCTTGGAATGCTAGGGACAAAGGCTTGACTCTCATTTGGTCAAAAGTTTGTGACTCTTATTTGGTCAAAATAGGACGTGACTCTCATTTGGTCAAAATCGGGATTTTTCTTTTCTAAGGTGAATGGGCTTACGTCAAGGACCGCCTAATTTTTCTAGGCAAACAAAACAATGGGCTTACGTCGCATGGGGACCGCCTAATTTTTTCTCAAATTTTCAATTTCACTGGGCTTACGTCAGGGACAGCCTAATTTTCTTTCACATATTTTTTAATTTTACTGGGCTTACGTCAGGGACAGCCTAAGTGTTTCTAAACTTTTCAATTTTACCGGGCTTACGTCAGGGACAACCTAATTTTTTCTTAAATTTTCAATTTCACTGGGCTTACGTCAGGGACAGCCTAATTTTCTTTCACAGATTTTTCAATTTTACTTGGCTTACGTTAGGGACAGCCTAAGTGTTTCTAAACTTTTCAATTTTACCGGGCTTACGTCAGGGACACCCTAATTTTTTTCTAAACTTTTCAATTTTACTGGGCTTATGTCAGGAACATCCTAATTTTTTTTCTAAACTTTTCAATTTTACTGGGCTTACGTCAGGGACACGTCAGGGACACATCCGGGGGATAGCCTAATTTTCTAAACTTTTTAATTTTACTGGGTTTACGTCAGGGACAGCCTAATTTTCTTTCACATATTTTTCAATTTTACTGGGCATACATCAGGGACAGCCTAATTTTTCTAAAAACGCAGCAGCCTTACGGCTCTTCCCTTATTTTGTCAAATTCAGGCGAAAACGAGAGAAAATTGAGAGGGAAAACTCCATCAATTTTTGAATTTCTTCCTTAAATCGCTTAAGGGTTGCTCATGGTGGGACGGGCACGCGCGGGTTATCCTCAGGGAGTGGACAAAAGGCTCGACATGGTCCAGAACTTTCGCGGCTACACGTTGATCTCATGGATGCGGGAACGGGCTTCTACAAGTCTCCTACCGTGCATTTGTGCCAAGAGGGAGGGGTAAGCATTCCCATGATTTTCCACTTTTCGATTTGTGTCAAATTGGTGCGCTGCCTAAACCTAGGGCTTATGTTTATACAAATTGGGATTTTGTGCTTCCTTGGTCATTTTTGTGAAATTGAATTCATTTTCATGAAATTGGAGTCACAATGATCGAGGACATGTGCTCATTGTTTCATTTGGGCGTGTCTAGCTACGCTTTGCAAAATTAAAGTGTGTTGTTCTACACTTTTGTGCATGAAAGACTTGTACTCTAGGTTCGACTAGCCGTTTTGACACGTTCATGTGCGTGCTAGTGTTGCCTAGGATTTCTTGTTTACATGTCATGAAAGGTAGGAACATTGGTCCTAAAATGGGGACGGACTTCATTATTTTTCAAAATGAAATGACTTTCTTTTCAAACGACTAAGCACTTTGAAAATAACCCTCAAAAGTCTATGCAATTTGAAAGGGGGCGGAAAGCATTTTCTTTTCAAAACAACCCTCAAATGTCTATGCAATTTGAAAGGGGAAGGGAAGCATTTTCCTTTTCAAAACAACCCTAAAATGTATATGCAATTTGAAAGGGGACGGGAAGCATTTTCCTTTTCAAAACAACCCTCAAATGTCTATGCAATTTGAAAGGGGACGGGAAGCATTTTTCATTTCAAAACAATCCTCAAATGTCTATGCAATTTGAAAGGGGACGGGAAGCATTTTTCATTTGTCATATTGTAAGTACCCCAATCTGAATTCGACCTACTTTAGAGGAATTCTTGGTACCATTTAGGGATAAACCAATGGACCAGGACCTCAATAGGATAAACCTAATATTCCAGGACTGAACTGGAATTAAACTTAGAAAAATCGAGAAGCTCGCCAAGTTGAGTCGTACGGATGGTTTGGGCACATGAGGTCCCTAGCCATACGGCTATGTTGGGCACCCTCAGCCTCTATAAATTGAACCCCATGCTGATCATTTCAGGGGGAGAAGAATATTGTTTAGATAGGGGAAACTCTGCAGAAATCGTGTCTGAGAGAGAAATCACCCTTATAATTGAGTGAAGGAAAGGAAGATAGACTAGAACCATCATAGGTGAGGTCCCTTTCCCCCATCTTCTCTTCATCTCAACTCTATTTTGCTTTGTTAATCATATTACTTGTTCTTGTTTACATACTTGTAAGACTTGTCATCTCAAGAAAATTTACATTCTTGTAAGACTTGTCCATTTCAAGCATACATATATTATATTACTACAAGACTTATCCATTTCAAGCACATATATCTTATATATATATATATATATATATATATATATATATATATATATATATATACACATATAATGTGAGCCAAACTATGAGCATGATTCAAGGTGCCCTTCATACTTTTGTGTGAAAGAGGTTCAAACCTAAGGATGATCATGGTTTGATTTCTTTGTTCTAAATGGCTTAAGGATCTCTTTATCAAGGTGAAAGCTCATGTCTTTATGTTAGTATTCCACAAACTAGGTCATGATGATCATGTTGGGGGATAAAGGCTCAATCTTTATCATCCCAACCTTGATCTAGCCAAAAATCCCTAAGATTGGGTCATAAAGATTGGATCTTTATGTTTTTTTTGTTGTCCCTCAAGGTTAATCTTTCATAAAAAGTCCATTTTGATGGTAAAGTTTCAATCTTTACTCATCAAATGGCAATTTTGGCCCAAAGGGCATGTTCATCACCTTTCTCAAAAACTCCCCCAATGATTGTCTTGATCACACCCAAAACCTTTGTTTTTGGTGTCTAATTTGTGATCAATAACATAGGGATGATTAAATCCATGTTTTTGTTAAGGAAAATAATTGAAAATAATCATTTCAGTCCAGTTTCAGCAAGAACACTCTGTTTTGTCTGAAATTGGACAGTTTTCTGATAAACTGTCAAAAATCCCTGGAATGCCCTCCCCATCCGTACGGCTACTTTGGCCAGGGAGTGCATTTTTCAGTTTTTTTCCTTTTCTGATCAGAATGTTTGCAAAATAACCCTTTTCTGTTAAATAATTAACCAGTTTTGTTAAAAGTCGGTTTCTCCAGTTTTTGAAATACACACACACACATGCACTTTGTTAACTAACATTAGGGAGACTCGGTCCTATCAGAGGCGAGTTGGGTGACGTAAAACTCTTCCCAAGGTATAAGTACCCCAATCTGAAATTGATCTACTTAGAGGAATTCTTGGTACCATTCAGGGATAAACCAATGGGCCAGGACCTCACTAGGATAAACCTGATATTCCAGGACTGAACTAGAATTAAACTTAGAAAAATCCAGAAGCTCGCCAAGTTGAGTCGTACGGATGGTTTGGGTGCATGAGGTCCCTAGCCGTACGGCTATGTTGGGCACCCTCAGCCTCTATAAATTGAACCCCATGCTGATCATTTCAGGGGGGGGGAGAAAAACGTTTGTGAGTTGAAACTCTGCCAGTTTGAGAGCAGAAAGTGAGTGATATACACCTTTGAGTGATTAGAGAAGAAGATAGGCCATAACCACAATAGGTAAGGCCTCCTTCTCCCCATCTTCTTCTTCATCTCAAACTCTTTTTATCTTTGTTAATATTACATGTTTATCTTGCATTACTTCTTCTTGTTCTCGCAAAGTCTTGTCTATTTCAAGCACTTTATATTTCTTGCAAGTCTTGTCCATCTCAAGCACTATATCTAAATATTATACAAGTCTTGGCCTTTCCAAGCTATATATATATTATGATTATATATGTATATGATCCAAATAATGAGGTGATTCAAGGTGCCCTTCACACCTAGAGTGTGATTTATGGGATAAAACCTAGGATGATCATAATTTGTTACATTTCATGTTGATGTTATTCTTGTTTGGCCATAAGAGTCATGATTGGGTGATAAAGTTTCAATCTTTAGCATCCCAACCATGGCCTAGCCATAAATCACCAAATATGGGACATAAAGATTTGATCTTTATGTTATATTTGTGTCCCTAAAGGCTTAATCTTGTGTAATAAGTCCATTTTGGTGGTAAAGTTGCAATCTTTATCCACCAAATGGTCATTTTGGTTTGAATGTCATGTTCATCAACTTTTCATAAATTTCTCCAATGATTGCCTTTGATCACACCCAAATCTTTGTTTTTGGGGTTCCTTTCATGATCAAGGTGCATAGGAATGAACTCTTCAAGGTTTTGTTGTTAATCATAAACTGGAAATCAGCATTTCAGTCCAGTTTCAGCAAAGATCCTCTGTTTTGACTGAAACTGGACTGTCTTTCTGATAAACTGTAAAAATGCCATGGGGAGCCCTCCCCATCCGTACGGCTACTTTGGACAGGGAGGGCATCTTCCATTTTTCTCCTTTTCTGACCAAAAAGTTCGCAAAATAAACCCTTTCTGTAAATAACTAACTGGATTTGCTAAGCAGTCAGTTTCTCCCCTTTTAAAATACACACACACACATGCACTTTCGTCAACTACCACAAGGGAGACTCGGCTTTGCCCGAGGCGGCTTGGGTGACGTGAAACTCTTCCCAAGACGTAACCTGACCTCCGAACTAAGAGAATCTCTAACCTTTTCTTTTTTGGGGTTAAATAATTAACGAAAGTGGCGACTCCATTATCTTTGGCGTGTTAACCATGTTTGGCGTTTCGCCCCCAAAACCCGTCGCGCTTCCGCACGCGCGGGGCGGGATCCTTACAGTGGCGAATCCGCTGGGGAGAAAAGTGTTTGCAAACCTTTTTTTAGACGCTTTGAGGACACTTTTATGTGGGTCAAACTCCCGTCCCCCGTTTCCTTAACTTTTTATGCTTGTTTTGTGTGTGCTGAGTTTCTGTTTGAACTTTTTGGAGTGAAAACTGTCCTGGATGTGCAATAAACTGGGGCTTGATGATCAGAAGATGAAAAACTACAAAAAAATAATTGCCAGCATTCTATAGCCGTACGGCTATGTTGGGCAGGGAACAGAATGTTCCAAAAATTTAACAATTTTGTGCAGGGCGGGAACATTTTGTGTCCCTTTGGCTTCTGCTTTTCTAGGTTCCATTTACTGCTTGGTTTGTGCACATTACCTTCCTCTTTTCTAGCCAAAAATGATTTTCAAAGCTTGGTTGTGCACAAATTCTTGGACATAAAATTGGATTTTCAAAGCCCCATTGTGCATAACCCTTTTTTTACAAAATTTTTGGTCTTCAAATTCTTCTTGTTTGAGCACAATCTTCTTGGCACAAATGACTTTCAAAAGGTTGTCCTTCTTGCAAAAATTTTGGTTTCAAAAACCTTTGGTTGTGCACAAACCTTCCATGTATAAATTGTGATCCTTACTTGTTAAGTAGCCTTGCTTACTTGCTTGTTCTTGTTTGTTCATATTTGTTCATATTTGCCCATGTTTGTTCATGCTTGTCCATACTTGTTCATAATGCTAAAACGGACCAAGAATTTCTCTTTTGACTCAAAAGGGAGCATAGAATGGCTTCACACAACGCGCACTTGACCTTGCACGTTCCAAATACCCTTTAAACTCGGGATGGATGCCACGATGAAGCTTGATTGGTGCTCTTATGCCCTTCTAGCGCGCACGGGTCCATTCCACCTCCCCTTCCGAGCCGAGTCAACCACACTTGTCCGTGAGACACAAATACTGAGGCTTTGGTTGGTTTTTGGTCTAGCTCACGTTGCCACATCCCTAATACGTGTCTGAGATTAATTATGGCCAAGTTAATGCCTGAGTCATGACTCCTTGTGAAAACAAGTGTGACCATGGTCAACTTTGACCCGGTCCTTGACTTATGCGTTAATATTGGCTATAATTAACCTAAGTCATGTGTTATGGATAGGGTGATACTGTGTTGTCAAACCCTAATGAATGGTTCATACTAATCATCCTTAAGCCCATGGATAAGATTCGAAGGCCCTCATCAAAGATGAGGTTATGCCGGAAGTCCCTTAAGTCCCTAAGACGAATCTCAATCTTAACCGGGGCTTAATCATGATTGGAATGGCGCGCGCATTGGGGATCTTACGATACACTAGACCCTAGGTTCGTTTCTTTTGGTCAGTGGAAGCCGCTTGCCCTATAGAACCCTCGCCCGGGACAGTCCATCCTTGGGAGTGTGCAAGGCAGGTGAAAAACGAGGGGGTCTATAGGCGTAGTGATGACCTCCACTGATCTAGGAATTAGAGTAGTTGCGAAAAAGAAGAGAAATCTTTTCCAACCATTTAGAAAATAAAATTGCTTTTTAAGTAAACTTGGATGAATAAATAATTGCACATTGCATGACTTTGCTCTGCTTTTGCTTCTTGGCCTTGACGCATCGCATTCTTGCGTTAATGAGCATCATTTCATTAAGTCTTTGGATGAATCCCCGTTATCCTCCAAGACCTCCATAAAGGCGTTTCGTTGAGTCTTTGGATGGATCCCCGTTATCCTTCCAAAACTCCCGTTAGAGTCCCTAGGCATAGTTCCCTAGGAGGTTAGATCTTTGGATGGATCCCCACTATAATTCCAAGGTTCCCGTCGTGATTCCCATTGTGATCCCATTGTGATCTCGTTGTGATCCCGTTGTGATCCCCATTGTGATCCCCATTGTGATCCCCGATGTGATCCCCGTTGTGATCCCGTTGTGATCTCGTTGTGATCCCGTTGTGATCCCCATTGTGATCCCGTTGTGATTCCCATTGTGATCCCATTGTGATTCCCATTGTGATCCCGTTGTGATCCCCGTTGTGATCCCGTTGTGATCCCCATTGTGATCCCCGTTGTGATCCCATTGTTATTCCCATTTTAATCCCGTTGTGATCCAGTTGTGATCCCCGTTGTGATCCCGTTGTGATCCCCATTGCGATCCCGTTGTGATCCCGTTGCGATCCCGGTTGTGATCCCCATTGTGATCCCCGTTGTAATCCCGTTGTGATCCCCATTGTGATCCCCGATGTGATCCCCGTTGTGATCCCCATTGTGATCCCCGATGTGATCCCCGTTGTGATCCCCATTGTGATCCCGTTGTGATCCTCGTTGTGATCCCGTTATGATCCCCATTGTGATCCCGTTTGTGATCCCCGCTGAAACCTCCGTTAAACCCCTAGTGTTGTCCCCGAGGTCCCCGTTGAGATTCCCATTGGAACCCTAGGTGTTTTCCCCTAGGTCCCCGTTGAAATTCTCGCCAAACCCCTAGGTGTTGTCCCTTAGGTCCCCGTTAAACCCCTAGGCATAGTTCCCTAGGAAGTTAGTCAAGTATTTGGACGGATCCCTGTTATCCTCCAAAGCGTCTGTTAAAGAAAAGAAACAAAAGGTGCTTAGGGTAACTCTCTCCCCTTTCCTTGGGCCGTCACATGATGACCAATTCTGCGCCCCTCATGCCATTTCGTTCCCATGACCCCTTGAGTTTAGCTGTCATGGCACCACATGGTAATATATCTTGGTCAAGTATTGGCCTCCTCAGTTTGTACCTCCATGTGATGACCATCTCAGTTGCTCTGATCGCCTTGATGGCTCGAACTAGTGTGAGTACCATCTGGTCCCAAGCCAGTAAGGTTCTGTCCCATGTTGTTCTGACTATATTCCGACAAGCCAAGGAGGCTCCTTGTCCCCGTAACCTTTAAGTTAAGGCCCTTAGGGACGCTCTCCGTCACCCTAGGAAGTCCGTTTGGAAAGTGAGTCAATCACTCACCTCTTCCCAAAAGCCCGTTTGAATTAGGCCAACTTAAGTCATGTTCGTATCTTCGTTAAACCCATTTGAATGTGTGAGTCTTTTACTCAAATGAAATGTGTGTGTGTCGATCCTTATGGAAAAAAAAAGAAAAAAAAAAGAGGAAATGTGTGAGTCTTTTACTAAAATAGAAAATGCGTGTGTCAATCCTCATTCAAAAAATTGGAAATCAAGTTTTCTTAAAATAAGAGGTCAACTCTTTTCCAAAAGGCTAATCCGCTAATGAGGCGTTCCTCTCAAATCATGGTTATAATTTCACCTCGAGGTTTATAATGCTAAAGTCCTTTGCAGTCTTGTCCACCGGAAACATCAACCAAGGAGCCCACATCTGAAATGGCGTCTGAGACTTCCATCCACGTAAGCAGGATTGGGACACCGTCCACGAGAAGAGACCCATGCCTCGGAGGCCCAAAGGCGGCTACATCAAATGGAGATCCGTACCTTCGCCGAATTCCATGCGCGAGGTTACGCCCCTTGAAAAAGAGCCACCAAAAGGAGATGGCCAAAGGCGAGTCCGGCGATTGCAATGCCAAGCCAAGTGGAGACCTCGCGACGTCTTTCCCGACGACAAGGAACCCGAGTTCCCCATGGAAGACATGGAATGTGCCGCCGACAAACCCTCCAACAATTGAGGAAGAAAATGGACCATCACACTTTATAGGATCCCATCCCTAAAAAAAATTAAAAAAAAAAATGATAAGTCTTCCAGCCTCGTAGGATCTAGACTTTCACCAAAAGTCCGTCCCGGACTATGTCTTTTTATTTTTGCAAAGGTCCGCACTTGGACATATATACAAAGTTATCTCAATAAAAGAGTCATTTTCATTCTCTTCTCTCTAGACTTGAGACATTATTTGCAATATACATTTACTCTTGAAATTGCCTTGCTTGTTATGATCAATTGATTGCTACGTCCCCAAAATGATGAATTGACTTCTAAGCATACTAGTCAATGACGACTCATTAAGGGCGAATGGACCTAACATGAATGAGAAATGCTAAACGCAAACAATTAATCTTGATGTGAATAAATGTTGTGATCAATTGGCATGAAGAAACCATTAATGGCAAGTCTTCCCTCATACACTTCCCCGATACACAACCCGATACACCTTTCCAAAACCAATTCTTGATGCACATCGAAGGCATCCCGAGACAGTGAGATTTGACAGTGCTCACACATGTGCGACCAAGCATAGGGCTTCCCAAAATCTTCAAAGTCAGCCTAAAGTAACAGGCACGCCACCAAGGGGCTACAAAGGAGCCAATGCCCGAGAAAGCGAGCTGGGGCTAATGTTTACCTCCTCCAAAAAAAAAAAAAAAAAAAAAAAGGAGAAGAGATAAAGGAAATGAATGTATGGAAAGGAGGAAAGGAAATGGCGGAAAGAAAGGCCCGTTCACACCAAAGAGGGTTCACCCCAAGAGGTCCATCTCAAGGAGTTCACCGCAAAGCAAAGTAAGCAACAACGTCCTCCGAGACAACATTGAAAGAAAGCCAATTTCAGCAAAAGACAGCCTAAGGCCGAACTACGGCGGCCTGAGCTCCTAACATTGAGGGGAACGTAGGCAACCTTCGGGTCCGGTCACAACATGAGAAAAGCCATCGAACCTTTGGCCCTCCCAAAAATAACCAAAGTCTCTTCTCTGCGGTCTCGCCAATGACCGGTCTTTCAGATAGACATTGTTCGGCTCCACAAAGGAACCCATGAATTATGATTCCCCTTCTTTGGTCAAAACCCCTTTCCGTGGTCACGCCAAGACCCTGAAACCCTGAAATGACCCAAAAAGCCTTCTCCTTCCCGATCTTTCCATTGATCGAATCTTAATCTCAATTGTTCACAACAGTTATACATGTCAAGGCTAATTGCTTGTTATAATCCTGACTTAATAATGAACATGGTCCGTTCAAGCAATCATTTTGATGATATTAACTAAGGCCAATTTCAAATGTCTCGAAAAGTCTTCTTCTCTACATCTTAGGAAAGAGCTAAACACTTGTCTTCTGTCAAGCAAGGGCTTCCTCCCGTTTCATGATACATTGTTCATCAACATAAAGGGACTCTCTCCCGCTTAAATAAAGGCCCTTGCATGTTCCCCCAAAAGGACATATTAAGTCCCCATCCCGTCAAGTCGGTTGGATCACTCATAAAATAAAGAGAAAAATAGAAAGAAAGGCACAAAAAAGTAGCCCGCTAGGTTGAAAACCCGCAAGGGCGGCCTAGGCAAAAAACAGGGTGTGCCATGAAAGACGCAAAAAAAAAAAAAAAGTAGCCCGCTAGGTTGAAAACCCGTAAGGGCGGCCTAGGCAAAATAAAGGGTGCGCATGAAAAAGGGATGGGTTCCTAACCGTCAAACGATGACATTAGGGCTACGCCGGCCGAAAACATGGGGCTATGCCGCCACCGACGCCAACAAGGACATGGGGCTACCCCAACATCGATGATTACAAGGATATGGGGCTACCCCAACATCGACGACAAAAGGGTTCTCCACTCCCGATCGCTCCTAAGAAATGGACAAAGCTCCAAAGGACTTTATGCGTAACAAACCTCGCGGTTAAGTTAAAATAAAAATTTGACTGGCATGCTTCGTTAAAAGATTTGCCTTGAGGAATGAGCATTTTTAAAATTTGCCCTTTTAGCACCATAATTTTGAGAAATGAATGTTTTGTCCCCCCCCTTTTAAGTCGCGTCGGGCACTTGGTGTGTTTTGTGAAAATATGTGTTTTTCCCTTTCAAGTCGCGTCGGGCACTTGAAGGTGTGTTTTGTGTTAAGATATGTTTTTCCCTTTCAAATTGCATTGAGCATTTGAGAGAGTATTTTGTGTCTTGATATGTTTTTTCCCTTTCAAATGGCATCGGGCATTTGAGGGAGTGTTTGTGAAAAGATTGTGTCCTTTGGCCGTCCGGCGTGACGTAAGACCATTAGGTTTTGTGAGAATGCCCTTTGGCCGTCTGGTGCAACGTAAGACCATTAGGTTTTGTGAGATTGTGTCCTTTGGCCGTCCGGCGTGACGTAAGACCATTAGGTTTTGTGAGAATGTCCTTTGGCAGTCCGGCGTGACGTAAGACCATTAGGTTTTCTGAGAATGTCCTTTGGCCGTCCAGCGTGATGTAAGACCATTAGGTTCTGCGAGATTCGTCCTTTGGCCGTCCGGCGTGACGTAAGACCATTAGGTTTCGTTAGATTTGCCCTTTGGTCGTCCGGCGTGACGTAAGACCATTAGGTTTCGTTAGATTTGCCCTTTGGCCGTCCAGCGTGACGTAAGACCATTAGGATTCGTTAAACTTTCCCTTTGGCCGTCCAGCGTGACGTAAGACCATTAGGTTTCGTTAGATTTTCCCTTTGGCCGTCCAGCGTGACGTAAGACCATTAGGCTTCGTTAAACTTGCCCTTTGGATGTCCAGCGTGACGTAAGACCATTAGGCTTCTTTAAACTTGCCCTTTGGCCGTCCAGCGTGATGTAAGACCATTAGGCTTCGTTAAACTTGCCCTTTGGCCGTCCGGCGTGATGTAAGACCATTAGGTTCCGTAAAATTCGTCCTTGGCCGTCCGGCATGACGTAAGACCATTGGGGTTTGTTGTCCCGGCATTCCTACGTAAGTCCGACCGTTTAGTCAACCCTCTCCCATAGATCCAAGTTGACCATGTCCCGGCAGTCCTCCGTAAGTCTGATCATTTAGTCAACCCTCTCCCATAGAGCCAAGTTGACTATTTCCCGGCATTCCTTCGTAAGTCCGACCGTTTAGTCAACCCTCTCCTATAGAGCCAAGTTGACCATGTCCCGGCAGTCCTCCGTAAGTCCGACCGTTTAGTCAACCCTCTCCCATAGAGCCAAGTTGACCATGTCCCGACATTCCTTCGTAAGTCCGACCATTTAGTCAACCCTCTCCCATAGAGCCAAGTTGACCATGTCCCGGCAGTCCTCCGTAAGTCCGATCATTTAGTCAACCCTCTCCCATAGAGCCAAGTTGACCAATTTGCCAGTTTGTGTAGTCAACCCTCCGCCATGAGAAAAGTTGACCAAATGTGTCACGGCAGTCCGGAGAGACGTAAGACCAGCCTTGTAGTCGACCCTCCGCCATGAGATGAGTTGACCCATTTGTATAGTCGACCCTCCGCCATGAGATAAGTTGACCAAACTGACCATGTGTCACGGCAGTCCTCGATTGGACGTAAGGCCAGTTATCCTCAAATCGACCCTCTCCTAATAGAGCATAGTCAATCGAGCCCAGCCTCTAAGCCATGCCCATCATTTGAGCCTCCGAGCCATGCCAGCCCCCTTTAGTCAACCCCCTCCGAATAGGGCCAAGTTGACCAAGCCCGGCCTTTGAGCCATGCCTGTTTAGGAAGGGATTAGTGAATATCCACCTAAGGCCTATAGGTTTGAGTAGCCTTAAAATCTCTCACCCGAACTATGTTAGGCTTGATTCCCTTGAATAGGGATACGTAGGAATCCTATACCTCTAGGTCCATCCATAGAACAAATCGGCTATGCCGTCCTCCCATCAAAATGGGATGCTTATAGGTTTGAGTAGCCTTAGAATCTCTCAAATCGGCTATGCCGTCCTTCCATCAAAATGGAATGCTTATAGGTTTGAGTAGCCTTAGAATCTCTCAGCCCAAATCGGCTATGACGTCCTCCCATCAAAATGGGATGCTTATAGGTTTGAGTAGCCTTAGAATCTCTCACCTAAATCGGCTATGCTGTCCTCCCATCAAAATGGGATGCTTATAGGTTTGAGTAGCCTTGAAATTCTCTCACCCAAATCGTCCAAGCCGTCCTCCCATCAGATTGGGATGCTTGTTTTATCGACAACCCCGCTTTCTTCAAAAGCGACGTTGCCGAGGGCCTCTGTAAGTACCCCAATCTGAAATTGACCTACTTAGAGGAATTCTTGGTACCATTCAGGGATAAACCAATGGGCCAGGACCTTACTAGGATAAACCTGATATTCCAGGACTGAACTGGAATGAAACTTAGAAAAATCCAGAAGCTCGCCAAGTCGAGTCGTACGGATGGTTTGGGTGCATGAGGTCCCTAGCCGTACGGCTATGTTGGGCACCCTCATTCTCTATAAATTGAACCCCATGCTGATCATTTCAGGGGGGGAGAAAAACGTTTGTGAGTTGAAACTCTGCTAGTTTGAGAGCAGAAAGTGAGTGATATACACCTTTGAGTGATTAGAAAAGAAGATAGGCCACAACCACAATAGGTGAGGCCTCATTCTCCCCATCTTCTTCTTCATCTCAAACTCTTTTTAACTTTGTTAATATTACATGTTTATCTTGCATTACTTCTTCTTGTTCTTGCAAAGTCTTGTCCATTTCAAGCACTTTATATTTCTTGCAAGTCTTGTCCATCTCAAGAACTATATCTACATATTATACAAGTCTTGGCCTTTCCAAGCTATATATATTATGATTATATATGGATATGATCCAAATCATGAGGTGATTCAAGGTGCCCTTCACACCTAGTGTGTGATTTATGGGATAAAACCTAGGATGATCATAATTTGTTACATTTCATGTTGATGTTATTCTTGTTTGGCCATAAGAGTCATGATTGAGTGATAAAGTTTTAATCTTTATCATCCCAACCATGGCCTAGCCATAAATCACCAAATATGGGACATAAAGATTTGATCTTTATGTTATATTTGTGTCCCTAAAGGCTTAATCTTGTGTAATAAGTCCATTTTGGTGGTAAAGTTGCAATCTTTATCCACCAAATGGTCATTTTGGTTTGAATGTCATGTTCATCAACTTTTCATAAATTTCTCCAATGATTGCCTTTGATCACACCCAAATCTTTGTTTTTGGGGTTCCTTTGATGATCAAGGTGCATAGGAATGAACTCTTCAAGGTTTTCTTGTTAATCATAAACTGGAAATCAGCATTCCAGTCCAGTTTCAGCAAAGATCCTCTGTTTTGACTGAAACTGGACTGTCTTTCTGATAAACTGTAAAAATGCCATAGGGAGCCCTCCCCATCCGTACGGCTACTTTGGACGGGGAGGGCATCTTCCATTTTTCTCCTTTTCTGACCAAAAAGTTTGCAAAATAAACCCTTTCTGTTAAATAACTAACTGGATTTGCTAAGCAGTCAGTTTCTCCCCTTTTAAAATACACACACACACATGCACTTTCGTTAACTACCACAAGGGAGACTCGGCTTTGCCCGAGGTGGCTTGGGTGACGTGAAACTCTTCCCAAGACGTAACCTGACCTCCGAACTAAGAGAATCTCTAACCTTTTCTTTTGTTGGGTTAAATAATTAACGAAAGTGGCGACTCCATTATCTTTGGCGTGTTAACCGTGTTTGGCATTTCGCCCCCAAAACCCATCGCGTTTCCGCGTACGCGGGGCGTGATCCTTACACAAGGCGTAACCTGACCTCCGAACTAATAGAATCTCTAACCTTTCCATTTGTTGGGTTAAATAATTAACAAATGTGGTGACTCCGTTATGTTTTGCGTGATAATCGTGTTTGGCGTTTCGCCCCCATACTCGTTGCGTTTTCCATGCGGGGCCGGGATCCTTACAGTGGCGACTTCGCTGGGGAAGTAAAGTGTTTGCAAACTTCTTTTTAGAAGCTTTGATGTCACTTTTGCGTGGGTCAAACCCCCGTCCCCCGTTTTTGTTAACTTTTGTGTTTGTTTTGTGTGTGCTGAGTTTCTGTTTGAATCTTCTGGAGTGGAAACTGTTCTGGATGTGCAATAAACTGGGGCTTGATGATCAGAAGTTGAAAAACTGCAAAAAAAAAATAATAGCCAGGATGCTATAGCCGTAAGGCTATGTTGGGAAGGGAACAGAATGTTTCAAAATTTGACAATTTTGTGCACGGCAGAAACATTCTGTGTCCCTTTTGCTTCTGCTTATCCAGGTTCCAAATTTACAAATTTGTTTGTGCACATTACCTTCTTCTTTTCTAGCCAAAACTTGGTTTTTAAAGCTTGGTTATGCACAAGTATTTTTGGACATAAATTTGGGTTTTTAAAGCTTCCTTGTGCATAACCCATTTTGTAAAAAAAATTGAATCCTTTTGTTGTGCACAACTTGTTGTATGTACAAGTTTTGGCTTTGTTTGTTCATATGATTCTTGCTTGATTGCTTGTGTAAATAGCTTATTCATGCTTGCTCATTTTTGTCGATTATGCTTATTCATGCTTGTTCATATGTTGATTATACATTACTCATGATGTTAAAACGAATCGAAAATTTCTATTTTAACTCAAAAGAGAACATAGAATGGCTTCACACTACGCGCACTTGACCTTGCACGTTCCAAATGTTCTTTAAACCCGGGATGGATGCCACGATGCAGTTTGATCGGTGCTCTTGTACCCTTCTAGCGCGCACGGGTCCATTCCACCTCCCATTCCGAGCCGAGTCAACCACACTTGTCCGTGACACACAAATACCGAGACTTTGGTTGGTTTTTTGGTCTAGCTCATGTTACCACGTCCCTAATACGTGTCTGAGATTAATTATGGCCAAGTTAATTCCCGAGTCACGACTCCTTGTGAAATCAAGTGTGACCATGGTCAACTTTGACCCGGTCCTTGACATATGCGTTAATGTTGACCGTAATTAACCTAAGTCATGTATTAAGGATAGGGTGACACTGTGTTGTCAAGCCCTAATGAATGGTTCATACTAATCATCCTTAAGCCCATGGATAAGATTCGAGAGCCCCCATCAAAGATGAGGTTATACCGGAAGTCCCCTAAGTCCCTAAGACGAATCTCGATCTTAACCGGGGCTTAATCATGATTGGAATGGCTCACCCATTGGGAATCTTGCGATACACTAGACCCTAGGTTCGTCTCTTTTGGTCGGTGGAAGCCGCTTGCCCTATAGGACCCTCACCCGGGACAGTCCATCCTTGGGAGTGTGCAAGGCAGGTGAAAAACGAGGTGTCTATAGGCGTAGTGATGGCCTCCACTGATCTAGGATGTAGAATAGTTGCGAAAAAGAAGAGAAATCTTTTCCAACCAGTTAGGAATAAATGTGTTTTAAGTAAACATGAATATAATTAATAATAATGAACCTTCATGTTGCATGAGCCTAAAACCCATTCTCCCAAACACCAACCCGAGTTGATACCCGAGTCTGAAATGAACCTCCCTCTCCTCCGCAGCTCGTAAGAAGTGGGTCAGAGTTCCGGGTCATCATCTGATTAGTGCCGAGTCTGATAGTTCATCAGAAGCTTTACCCAGACTTCTCCGAATGGCTAGTCCGGCAGGAAGTAGTAGTGGGGGTGACAACGCAGCGGATCCGAATAGTCTTAGTAGGGAAGAGCTGGTACAAGCTCTAGAGGCCGCTAGGGCCCGGGAAGAGAATGTCAGGAAACGTCATGAGGATATGCAGAATAGGGTTATGAAATCCATGAGGCAGAGAGGGATAGCCGTTGTGTTTGAAAACGACGGAAGTTTTGTGGAGATCACTGATGAAGAGGGAATTGAGAATGTGCAGCCCCGAGGATATAACCAGGTTCCGCCCCCTCAAGCTTACCCAAATGTGGAGGCCTCACGTCCCACATTCCAAGCCACCACTCACCAAAATGTGCCTACCACTCATGCTTCCTTTGTCCCACCGGGCGGTTTTCCCATGTACCCGCCAGGGTTTAACTTGTATGACACAATCCTATGTAGCCGAGCACCCTTGGTTCCAGCTACCATTGGCCTGCCACCTCCAGCTTTGCCAACCGCCTCTCGAGAAGTGCCTTACCCACTTTACCACCCAATGGCCCAAACCTCTGAGGCTATCCCACCATACATCCCGATAAGTAACCCGGCACCAGGGTATGTCTACACCCATTTGCCACCTCAAAATCCGCCTCTGATGGTCCCATCCACCACTTCACCTACCGCCACAATGCTAATAACGAGCCAAACCATGGGATCAATCAAAACAAGCCCACATGTGGACCCCCAGATGGGGTGGTTGGTAGAGAAGTTGAAACAAATGGAAGAAAGATTTGAGGGAATGAACGGAAAGAAATCCTCCTTGGGGATCACCGACCCCTCAAGATTGTTCCTCTGCCTCACAAGTTCAAAATGCCAGAGATAGACAAATTTGATGGGACTTCCTGCCCCCAGACTCATCTCAATGCTTATACTTTAGCCATGAGAGCAAAAGGGTGTACCATGCAGCAAATGGCCGATCACTTCCAACTGTCCTTAAGGGGAAACGCCCTCAAGTGGTTCTTTCACTTGAAGGATGAATCCTGAGCAATGTGGGATGCAATCAAGGAGGCATTCCTCAACAAATATCGGTCAAACCTAGAATGGGAAACTAACCGGGTTGATCTGCAAAGCACCCTGCAAAAGGGACATGAACTAATAGGAGAGTTCTATAATAGGTAGAATTATAAACTTGGGAGATTTCCAACCCACCCACGGAAGAGGAACAATTGGACATTTTCCAATCATGTTTGAAACCTAAGCTGCGGGCCTTGATCAGTCATCACTTTTACCCCAACCTCCGGGCAATGGTCACTGCCGGGTCCAAATTTGAGAAGGCCCTTAATGAACAATCCTCTACTCAGGCCAGTGGGAACTCCTACAGATATCGTCCCCCAACAGCCGGTAAATGGAAGGAATCCGTGGGAACGGTAAACAATATCCAAGGGGAGAATTCGAGACAAACTCCGCAAAGGGCCGGGAACTTGGAAGGGCGCCCGTATGTTAGATTTGAGGACTTTGGGATGCCCTTGGGTAAGGTGTTTGAGGGGTTAGTTAAACAAGGCCTTGCAAAACCCCTGGTTAACTTCCAACCCAGAAACCCCGAGAGGTACCGTGACAAGAGCAAGAGGTGTGCATTCTACAGCTACCATGGGCACGATACCGATGATTGCCCCGCTGTAAAGCGCATCATCCTAGACTTGATTGCCAAAGGGAAGCTTGAATGCCCCCGAAGTCCAAATGTGATCAACAATCCGTTCCCCAATAACCATGGAATTAATATGATTGAATTTGGGCCAGTCGATGTGAATATGATTGAGTTCGGGGGGCCGACACCGATGAACCTTTTGGAGTTCAATGTCCCGATGACTGAGATTGGGGAGGAATGGAAAGAAACCCTATGGGCATGTGTGCAGAAGGGAAACATGAAGTGCCCATCCGACTCCATGATTGCCAATGTGATGAGTGCAAGAATCCCCCACCAAAATGCCGACGAGCTGATCGTAGTAACACTCACTGAGCATGAGCTAACATTCGAAGAGTGCATGGAGGAAATGGAAAGGTCCATTAAGAACACGTTCAACAGCGAGAGCTAAGGCTCAAATGGGGTTTGTCCTCCACCCGATGATTTCTTCCATGTCATTGAAGCATGTAGATCATCCACCGGTAAAAGGACAATTAAGCGGGTGGGTCACCCTAATGGAAAGAATGGGTCCGAAATTACAAAGACCTCAGAAATCACCAACTATGAAGGCTACATCGCCCAAATGAAAGGAGCCATTCGCTCTATGCCCCGTGAGGAGCTCCGAATCCTGTGTGAAAGTGATGATGATGAGGTATCTTCAAATATGCCTCCCCGTGTTCCTTCCCCGAGATTGGAAGAAGAAGGCTTCCCGGCCTTGGATGACTTCTTAGCTTTTCCACCGTTATCTCCATCGCCACCGCTGATTGATGGGTCTGTATTCCCGGATTACTATTGTTGCATGCTTACTTTGGAAAAACTCCGTGATACGTAGGAGTTGGGAAGAGCCAAAGCCACCACCCTATCTCTCTAGGAAAGGTTCGTGAGTCGGCATACGCCCCGAAAGGAATGGTCATGGTGAATGAGTTAAGAAAGGAAGCATGGCCATATGGTACCCAGAACCCCCCGTCACTCGAGAAAGGGGCGGAAGAGGTTGACAACCCTTTGGAAGTGAGTGTACTGACTCGATCTGGGCAAGTTCACATGGAGAACCCTAAGAGACCTCCGCCGCCGGAACACCAGACGCCTCCCCCCTCTTGCTAGTGAGGCAAAAGCCCTAGATTCCGGAGAAGAGGATCCCGTCTTAACCCAACTCAAGAGGACACAAGCTAACATATCTTTGTGGTCCCTCCTCACTTCCTCCTACCCTCACAAGCTCAAGTTGGAGGAATGCTTGGCCCAAACTATGGTACCTACCACGGCTACCCCCGAAGAGGCCGTGCAAATGATTGGGAGTGTTCAATAAGGGAATGTCATCACATTCACGGACTTGGATTTGCCAAAATTTGGGGCTAACCACAATGAGGCCCTCTACATCACGGTGCAATTGGAGGAGCGCCGCCTCCCTCAGGTTTTGGTTGATAATGGTTCCGCCATGAATGTCCTCCCCGCTAAGATGATGGATCTACTTGGTCTTAAGACCACCGACCTAAAGCCTTCCATGATCACCGTTAAGGCTTATGATTCCACGGCCCGCTCAGTCCTAGGGGTGGCCACCTTGAACCTTTGGTTTGGAAAACAAATGATGTCAACCGACTTCCAAATGCTTGACATCCCCATATCCTTCACCGCCCTATTAGGGCGCCCATGGCTCCATAAAGTCAATGGGGTAGCCTCCACCCTCCACCAGTGCGTGAAATATGCGCAAGAGGGTAATTTGACAACCATTTATGGGGACAGAGTTACCACAGAAGGAACCAACACCAATGGGATTCCCGTGTTAGAAATCAAACATGAGGAGAGCGGCATGGTTTTAACCGGATTCACCGAGATACCATCCAAAACCCACATCTGTTGTGTAGATCTTACGCTCACCAAGGACAGGATTCCCCCTGCAATGAAAATGATGCGTTTGATGTGCTACCTCCTGGGGTTTGGTCTTGGAAAGAAACTTCAAGGGACCCACAATATTGTTGAGATCAAAGAGCAAAAGACGCTCCATGGCTTGTGATATAAACCCACCCCCAATGACCTTAGGATGGTTAAGGAAATGGCTCGGAAAAGAAGCCAAGCCAGAGCTCAAGGGATTCCTTTTAAGGCTCCCAACCTCCGACCTTACACTTTTGATATGATCCGCTACTTTGTGAAAGGAGGGGTCCAAACCGAGGCCCCGGAGCCGAAGAAGCCAATGATAACCAATTTGGATAAGTTGCAAGAGGATCTCAAAAGATTCCGAGGGATGGTGGCTAACCCCGTAAGGAGGACATTTTTGGATACACCCAAGATGACCGGTCCTACCGAGACCACCCTGAGTCATGAGTACACCTTTAAGGGAGTGCCCGAGATGGTAAGGGAATTTGAAACCTTGTCTATGGTGGAGACTAGCCAAGAAAGGGGACTCGTCTGGGGTCAAAATGGTAGATGTAAGTTTGAGGAGGTAGCTCCCGAGCATGGCACCAAGGAAGTCATGGATGACAAATGGAATGGCGTGGTAATGCAAGAGATGTTTGGAGAGGAGTTGGTCGTGCCTGATCTGATTAGCCTCAAAAAGGAAATGATTGCTGTGATAGGAGATGGATCTCCTAGGACCTTTGACCCTCGCACCTTGGTAAGCCCGTTGGACATGCCTCTGAAGAATTGGATAACCTTCTCTGGACTAGTGGCGAGCAAGGAGGAAATGACCACGAAGCTTGGACTGGTTACCCGGCCCCTAGAGTCAAATGCCATAGGGTCCAATGTAGTTGAGTCCCCTCAATCTCTTGTCTTTGAATTTGAGTCTTCCTCCTCCGAGGGCCTCACGCCCGAGGATTATGAACTTGTAGCCAATGTTGTTTTCCCGTTTGCCTTGAATGAAATGATAGACCTTTCCAAGTATCCCCTCATTGCCAACTTATTAGATGATAAATTAACTAATAATCTGAAAACGGTTAATAATGAATCACCTAATAATGCAGACACACTAAACGAACAAAACATTAAACAATCATCAAAGTAGGTTGTTGACCGAGAGGAAAACCGTGCCCAAGCTGCCGAATAGGTTTTAACTAAGGTGAATTTGGGGACTGAAAATGAGCCGAAAGAGATACAGATTGGTAGCTACTTCAAAGGAGCCGAAAGAGAAGCTTTGGTTGAGCTACTTAAGGAGTATGTGGATGTGTTTGCTTGGTCTTATAAGGATATGCCGGGGTTGGATTCTTCGATCGTTAAACACAAGATCCCCGTGTATCCCGAGGTGAAACCTGTCAAGCAAAAGCTTCGGTGAATAAAACCGGAATGGTCTTTGCAAGTCAAAGAAGAGATTGAGAAGTTGCTCCGGGTCGGCTTCATAAGGGTGATAGAGTACCCCTCATGGCTCTCCAACATAGTAACAGTCACAAAGGCCAACGGAAAGGTCCGATGCTGTGTTGACTTTAGGGATCCCAACAAGGCGAGTCCCAAAGATGATTTCCCCCTCCCGAACATCGACATGCTTATAGATACAACCTCTAGTTTTGAGGTCGAATCTTTTGTGGATGGTTTTGCCGGGTATAACCAGATTAGGATGGCTGAGGAGGGCCAGGAAAAGACTGCCTTCACTACCCCATGGGGGACCTTCTGCTATACCGTGATGCCTTTTGGATTGCGAAATGCTGGGGCTACCTACTTAAAGGGCCGCAACCGCACTCATCCATGATATGATCCATAAGGAGATAGAGGTGTATGTCGATGACATGATTGTACATTCCAAGGGCAGCGACGGGCAACATTTGATAGACTTGAGAAATTTCTTTGACAGGCTTAGAAAGCACTCCATGAGGCTTAATCCGGCCAAGTGCACTTTTGGGGTTTTTTGTGGCAAGGTTTTGGGGTACATGGTCATTGAACGAGGCATCGAAGTTGATCCCCAAAAGGTTAAGGCAATTATGGAAATGAAGCCACCTCGTACCCAAACAGAGGTAAAGGCCTTCATGGGAAGGTTGCAATACATTAGCCGCTTCATAAACCAGCTTACTCCCACATGTGAGCCCATCTTCAAATTGCTAAAGAAGAATGGCGAGGTTGAATGGAATGAGGAATGCCAAAGAGCCTTTGACAAGATAAAGGCCTATCTCATCCACCCGCCAATCCTATGCCCCCCGCACAAGGATAATCCACTCTTGCTCTACCTAACAGTGACTGATACGTCGATAGGAGTAATGTTGGCCAAAGAGAAAAAGGATTTAAAGGTAGAGAATGCCATCTACTTTGTGAGCCGTAAGCTACAAGGGAGCAAGCTCAACTACTCCCCAATTTAAAAGACTTGTGCCGGATTGGTATGGGTCGTAAGAAAGTTAAAGCATTACATGCATGCCCACCCGATACAACTTATCTCCAAGATGGACCCCATCAAGTGCTTGTTGGAAAAGCCATCTTTGTCCATGAGACTTGCTAAATGGTCCTTCTTCCTAGCCGAGTATGATATCAGTTATGTGTCAAGGAAGGCGGTCAAAGGAAGGGTCTTAGCGGAACATTTGGCGGACTTCCCTAGTAATGAGGAAAAGGACCCCGAGCCGCAATTCTCTGATGAAGGGATTTTTTCCCTCGAAGGAGAAAATAGGTGGCAATTGTTCTTCGACGGTGCTGCCAACAAAAGAGGAAATGGCATTGGATTGCTCTTGGTTGACCCAAAAGATGAGTACACCCCCATAGCCATCAAGTTGAACTTTGATGTGACCAATAATGCCGTGGAATATGAGGCATGCACGGCCGGTTTGGAAGCGGCCCTGGAAAGGAATGTGAAAGAATTAGAGGTATACGGGGATTCAGCCTTGATCATCAACCAAGTCTCCAACAAGTGGAAAACACTGGACCCTGGTTTGTAAAAATATCATGCCTATATGGAAGAGCTCATGGCGCAATTCAAAGAAGTCAGTTTCCACTACTTGCCAAGGGATCGGAACTGCTTTGCCGACGCCTTAGCTACTTTGGCTTCATTGGTAGAAATCCCCAAGGGAAAGTCGATAAAACCCTTCCGAGTTGGGAAGAAAGAAAATCCGGCATACTATTATGAGATTGAGGCTACCCCAGAAAAGGTGGAGGAGCCATGGTACAACTAGATTTACCGATTCCTCAAGGAAGGGGAAGCTCCCTTCATGAATGAAAAGGGAGAATGGCGCGAGCTTTTGATAGGAAGGTGAAGCCCTGGGAAATTCGGGTAGGGGATTTGGTCCTTAAGGAAAAACCCCCGGGGAGGTCTAACCCCGACGGAAAATGGGAACCCGTGTGGATCGGTCCCTTTGTGGTACAAGAGATCGTCTCAGGTGGTGCAATGAGGCTTGCGGACTTAGATGGCAACCCCTTCATGCACCTGATAAACGGTGATAAGCTCCGTCGTTACTTTGTTTTTTTTTTAAAAAAAAAGAGAGATTGTAGGTGCCAAAAGAATATACCCACCTAGATTGAAAAACCGTTTGGGCGGTCTAGAGAAAAAACAAGGTCGCACCCAAAATTTGTAAAAAGTGAACTACGATGACCTGAGCCCCTTAGTCTCATTTGTAAAAGGGGAACGTAGGAAGCCAATTATTGGTCCGGTCTAAAAAATGAATAAAAATCAAACTTGGTTTTGAGCAAAAACTCCGTGTGAATGCAAATTGGCTTCATAAGTAACCATTTTCATTACAGTTGAAACACTTCATTGATGAGTTCAAGCACAGCCTACTGTCCAAATTTTAACAGAATTGCTTACTAGGCATCCTAGTTGGCAAGTAAAATTGACTGTGTGGAATTTTCTTTTGCCCAAGTGGAAGTTGTTGAGTATGACGAGTTCGAAACTACGTCGTTTTGATACATAAAGTCAATCTTCGTTAAATAGATAACATATTTGTTAAGTAATTGATGAAATAACATATCCTTGGTCACTTTAGTAAGCAAGTCTGTTAAAAAAATCACAAATCTGTTTAATCATCATCATCCTCATAATCTCCAACACCAACACCACCATCACCCACCATCACCACTAAAACAAACACCACCATCACCACCAAAATCAACACCACCACCAAAATTTACAACACAAAATTGAATAAATTGACAGATTAGGATAGATCATAAGCCAACACAGATCTACCCCATCTCAAGTTTCAAATTCCAAATCTCAAATCAAAGCTAAGATCATTTTTAAAAAAATGAAACGAAAAATTCCCAATTTATGTAAATTTGAAATAGATCTGAAAACAGTATTGATCTTGCCGCAATTTCAATGTTGCTGCTGCAGTGATTTGGCGTAGCCAAGTTTAGAGTGTAGGATTGTTGCAAATGGGAGCCGGCGAAGAGATGAACGGGGTCGGAATCAATGGAAGCTGAAAATTATCTTTTGATCCCAGAACTCATTGAGGGAGATGGAGCTCGTCCGGATTTAAACTGTTGTCGGAGGGATGGAGTTCGCCGGATTATGAAGAGCTTGACCGGAATCTATGGAGTTCACCCGGGATTGGGAGTGTTCGCCCAGGCAAATGGGGCAGAAACAGAAACAGAGGCGGTTCTTGAAAGACAAATGGTGCAATGGAAATTAGGCAGAAGAAATGGGCATGAGGAGCGACGGTGGCAGCATTTGGGCGGAAAAACATTATGACAAAAACAGTGAAAACGGTAGGTAAGTGGGCTGGAAAACGAGAGAGAGAGAGAGAGAGAGAGACGACTGAAAGAGTATTAGGGTTTTTGATATTTTCATTCTAACCCTTCCATTTTAATAAACTCTATTTTATGCCCTAAATTTTCTACATCAGCAAATCTATTGTAAATTTTGCAGATATGATTGTCAAAAATCCAAATAAACTGATGAGTCACCATTTCCGTTAAAATTTGGACGAAAATTTGATGGAGTCCAAATATCCACACATTTTTCTTAAGTACGGGGGCTAATATGGCAATTAACTCGTACAAGGGTATATCCGTATCCTTGACCTAAGTACAAGGGCATATTTCTATATTTTCCCATCATACTAATATGGAGACTGGTGGTGGTGGTCGCGGTCCCAACAGTGGTATCAGAGCCCCGTTGATGATCAATCATTCTAATATAGTCATGATATAATTATTTAATGCAATTATTTAATTGGTATGATCATGAGAAAGATGAATTTATGTGATGGAATTTTATATGAGATATTAAATATGCATGCTAGTTGATGATGGAATTATGTGGTTGTAATATTAATTCGATTGGTATGTATGATCGCATGCTTGGATTATCATGTTATAATTGGATTATAATTGTTGATAATATTGATCTAATTTGTATGTGGAATAAATTGGTTATTGTTTGTATGAACTAGATGGGTTAAAATTCGTATTCTGTAATTTTCGTATTTCTGTAATCTGATTATGTATAAATACGATATTGGATTGATCGAATTTCTGAAAACTGAATATTCTAGGATTCTGGAACTTGAACCGTACGGCGGCACGGCAAGTGTACGACGCGCGCCCAGCCGTACGGCGCCTAGCCCGAATTCCAGAATGTTGCTCTGTCTTCTGGTGTCCAGATTGTTTTGTAAATCGTTTAACAGAATTCG
Source organism: Campanula takesimana (assembly GCA_026119855.1). Classification (NCBI taxonomy): domain Eukaryota; kingdom Viridiplantae; phylum Streptophyta; class Magnoliopsida; order Asterales; family Campanulaceae; genus Campanula; species Campanula takesimana. The sequence goes on from JAOWBW010000671.1 coordinate 423,066, forward strand.
AATCTGGAAATAGAAACTGGTTTCAGACGGCTGGTTTTCGAAACCGTGTTTCCTGAAACAGTTTTCTGTCAAGAATTCAGAGTAATTGCATAAATCAGAATTCTAAAGAGTTTAGAATTGCTGTAATCTGTGAGATTAAGAGACAATGAAAGGTCTTGAGCCAAGTGACCAATCTATACGGGAATGTGGATGCCTTTTGGCTTAGTTTCGACTGTATAGAAAAGTTGCTTGGTTTCTTGATCTTAGTACGGAAATATGGATGCCTTTTGGCTTTGTTTCGACCGTACGGTTTGTGCTCTAAATTTCAAGATGGTCTGCGAATGGTTTGGACAATACTGATTATGATCCGTTTCAGATGGCTGGTTTTGGAAACCGTGTTTTCTGAAACGAATTTAAGTTCAGAAGTTCAGACAGTCAATGAGATAAGAATCTTAAAGGAGTTTAAGATTGGAGAAATCTCAAATTTTTCAGACTTTAATCCTATAACTAGCGCAACTAAAGTCACATAAAATTAATTCGGTTAATTGATTAACTTTATGTGTATGAACCTTCTTGAAAAACTTAAGTCAAGGGCCAATCCACGATTAAAACACTTGTGAGTACATGGGTAGTTTTATGCGGGATATGCCAAAGCAAGGCGCATTAATTCTATTCATCTATGAGCAAGATGAGGAAACAGTGATTCCTATACGTTTAAAATGGTTTGACTTAATTAGGCTATCAAAACAGTTTTGGGCCTAAGGCACAGATGAGATTAAAAAATGTTAGACATATGATGTCTAAAATCTCATAAAAGATCTAAGAATCATATATGATATGATTGACAAAGAGTTTTCTACCCAAATAACTTATTTTGAGCAGTCGTGCCAAAGCTGACTCAAATTTAAGTGAAATATGGATCTTAGCCCATTTAAATTATATGATACATTGGATGTATATGAAGGTTATATAATTTAGTGGGAGTATTTGTGAAATACTAAATTTATAATATCTTTAATTAAGTTGGTACTTATATGTGATTACATGTTTGCATAATTGTAGATAATGGCTTAAAATACAAATTCACTATCATTGCGATCTATCCTTGAGAAGGAAAAGCTTAAAGAGAATGGTGCTAACTTCATGGATTGGATCCGATCGATGCCTTAGAATTGTTCTAAAGCATGAAGATAAGCTGTACATTCTTGATGATCCCGTTCCTAAAGAGGAACCTGCTGCCACTGCCCCTAGGGCAGAGAGAGGCCTACAAGAAGCACACAAGTAATTCTCATGAGGTCGGCTCTCTCATGCTTGCTTCCACGTGTTCTGAGCTTCAGAAGTCTCTTGAGCACTTGGAAGCTTATGAGTTGGGAACTCAATTGAAAGATATGTTTCAAGAGCAAGAAAGGCATAAAAGGTTCGATATCATGGCTGCTCTTATCTCATGTGAGATGAGTGATGGACAACCAGTGGGTCCTCATGTTTTGAAGATGAAGGCCCATTTTGAGCATCTGGAGAGACTTGGGCATCCAATCTCTATTGAATTCGCTACTGATTTTATTCTTAATTCATTACCTAAAAGCTATAATCAGTTCGTCATGAACTTTAATATGCATGATATGGATAAATCTCTGTCTGAGTTGCATGGGATGCTAAAGACAGCAGAAAATAAAATAATCAAAAAAACCTCTCATGTGCTCGTGGTATCTAATGAAGGAAAAGGCTCTAAATGCAAAGGTAAGGGTAAGGCAACAGTTGTCAAACCCAAAATTAGCAAGGCAACTGTTGCCAATGCTACTGTGGCTAAACCTACTTCCTAAAAGGATGTAATTTGTTTCCACTGCAATGATATTGGTCATTAGAAATGGAATTGCAAGGTTTATAAGGAAGAGATGAAGAAGAAGAAGAAGGGCAGTGGGACTGCTTCTACTTCAGGTATCTATGTTATAGATATACTCCTTTCTACTTCTAGTTTCTGGGTATTAACTACTGGATGTGGATCTCACATTTGTTTAAATGTGCAGGCACTAAAGAATAGGAGGCTACTCAAAGATGGCGAAGTAGACCTATGAGTTGGGAATGGAGCAAGAGTTGCTGTATTAGCCGTAGGAACCTATGAAGTCATCTTACCTTGCGGATTAATTCTTGTTTTGAACAATTTTTATTACGTTCTGGATTTGAGTAGAAATATTATTTCAATTTCTTGTTTGGATAATGAAGGTTTTAATTTTTTTATTGACAATAAGAAATTTTCTATTTATTTAAATGATATGCTTTATTATACTGCATGTTCATTTAATGGCATTTATATCCTTGATGTTGAGAATGGAAATAATGATGATATCTATAATGTAAATAAGAAATCCAAACCTAATGATATAAATCATACTTATTTGTGGCATTGCCGTCTTGGTCATATTAATGAGAAGTGTATCTCAAAACTCCATGGGGACGGACTTTTAGATTCACATGATTTTGAATCATATGAAACTTGTGAGTCTTGTTTACTTGGAAAGATGACAAAGACACCTTTTACTAAGAGTAGTGAAAGGGCTAATGACTTATTGGGACTCATACATACTGATGTGTGTGGACCAATGAGCAGCAGTGCTAGGGGAGGATATCAATACTTCATAACATTCACCGATGATTTTAGTAGATATGGGTATGTCTACTTGATGAACAACAAAAGTGAATCCTTTGAGATATTTAGAATATTTCAAAATGAAGTACATAATAAACTTGGCAAAACTATTAAAGCACTTCGATCTGATCGTGGTGGATAATATTTAAGCCAAGAATTTGACAATTATCTTAAAGATTGTGGAATTGTTTCACAATTAACTCCGCCTGGAACACCACAATGGAATGGTGTGTCCGAGCGGAGAAATACGACTTTATTGGATATGGTCCTCTCCATAATGAGTCAAGATGATCTTCCTTTATCCTTTTGGGGACATGCACTAGAAACTGATGCTCTTACACTTAATAGAGTTCCAACTAAATCTGTTCTAAAGACTCCATATGAGATGTGGACTAGAAAAAAACCTAGTTTGTCTTTCATGAAGATTTGGGGTTGTGGAGCTTATGTTAAGAGACTTGTCTCTGACAAACTTGCACCAAAATCTGACAAGTGTATTTTCGTGGGTTACCCTAAAGAAACTAAGGGTTATTACTTTTACAACCGTGCGGACAACAAAGTGTTTATTGCCCATCATGGTGCTTTTCTAGAGAAAGAGTTTCTCTCTAAAATAACTGGTGGGAGTATAATTAATCTCTAAGAGGTTCGAGACCCCGAAAATAACATGGAACTGGTGGTTGGATCTGAACAAGTTTCACAAGGAGTTGTGGAACCTATTCAGAATACTCAAGTTCCTCGCAGAACTGGTAGGGTGCGATCCAAACCTGAGAGATATGGATTTCTCATGACGGATAGCAATGAAGTAGAAGTCATTGATAATGACGAGCCTACTTCCTACCAAGAAGCAATGTCCGCTCCTGATTCAGATAAATGGATTGGAGCCATGGAATCTGAAATCCAATCCATGTATGATAATCATGTTTGGAACTTGATTGATGCACCCGAATGTGTAAAAACCATAGGATGCAAATGGGTTTTCAAAAGGAAAACTGACATGGATGGAAAGGTGCATACTTATAAAGCTAGACTTGTAGCAAAAGGTTATAGGCAGATTCATGGTATTGACTATGATGAAACTTTTTCGCCCCTAGAAATGATCAAGTCTATAAGAATTTTACTTGCCATAGCCGTATATTTTGACTATGAGATATGGAAAATGGATGTCAAAACAGTGTTCCTTAACGGTAACTTACTTGAGGATGTGTATATGACACAACCTGAAGGTTTTGTAAGTTCAGAAAATTCTAATAAAGTATGCAGGTTGCAGAGATCCATTTATGGATTAAAGCAAGAAGATTAGTGGGAGCGTAGTATTATTTCTTGTGCTATATGTTTATGATATATTGCTCATTGGAAACGACATTCTTGCACTTCAGTCTGTAAAGACTTGGTTAGGAAAGTGTTTCTCAATGAAAGATATGGGAGAGGTCGCCTACATCCTTGGCATAAGGATCTATCGTGATAGATCTAAGAAGTTGATTGGTTTAAGTCAAAATACATACATTGACAAAGTTCTTAAGAGATTCCGCATGTAAAACTTTAAGAGAGGAAATTTTCTAGTGGGTCATGGCATAACTCTAAGCAAGAATCAGTGTCACAAGACAATTAATGAGCGTGAGAGAATGAATGGAATTCCATATGCTTCTGCAATTAGTTCCATCATGTATGCCATGATTTATACTAGATCCGATGTCTCTTATGCCTTGAGCATTACGAGCAGATACCAATCGGATCCTGGTGAGAGTCACTGGATTGCAGTCAAGACGAATCTTAAGTACTTGTGAAGGACTAAAGAGTCATTCTTGGTGTATGGAGGTATGGAAGATGATCTTGATAGAGGAGACGTAAATATATACAGAGTACCAACTAAAGATAACATTGCTGACCCATTGACAAAGGGTCTTCCGCAAGCGAAGCATGATGGTCATGTTAGGTCTATGTGTATTCGATACATTAATTAGGCCTAGTGCAAGTGGGAGATTGTTGGTGTGTATGCCCTAGGCACGTTGTTTGAACGATTAATGTTATCATTTGCTATACGCTTTAATAAAGATATTGAATGTTTGATTATTATATCGTTTGCATGTTTATTATAATAATCCCCATCCCTGATAATTATGATTAATCATTAGTATAAGTTTAATAGATAATCATATGATGATTATGTGTATGTGATACAATTAGACTTATGGGTATTTGTTGGAGAACAAATACTGGACTGACCCCTAAGATATAACTATATAGTTATATCACTGAATCTCTAGACCTGAGATTATTACAGTCTTCCACTTGATGAACATTACGTTTGACATATTCAAACGTTATCCTTAACTGGGTAGCTATAAAGAATATGATTGGCATAATCGGAATCATGTAGGGAAAGGTAATAAGTCAAGATGAGATTTGTTCCTCGTAAAGAAAGATGTCAAGCTTTGGCCACTCGATGAATGGTATGGATGAAATGCATGGCCATGCTCAAATGGATCGATTGGATCAATGTCATTTATATTATCAATACATTCGGGATCGAGAAAGCATTGAAAAATGTAAGTTGACCATTGACCATGACTTACGTTCAATAGACATCGTGAAACAAAGAGATTGTGTTATGTTCTATTTAGGAAACTTTGGATTTCAAAGTTATACTATTTGGGTAGTCATAATGGCTTCCTAGAGTTCGCTTATGACTTACGAGGTTTGAATGGTTCGGACTCGTTGCCAACTTAGTATAATCCTATTGAGTCACACATGAACGGATAATTAAAAGGAGCGAAAACCGAGGAAAGTGTTAGCAGCAGCCGTACGGCTGGAATGGGACCGCACGGCTGGGATCCTGCCGTACGGCTCCCCCCGTAAACCAGTTTATTTTTAAGTCTTTTCTTGTTGGACAATAAGACCTAAGTCCTAAAGGGTTTTGGAAACCCCTTGTATATAATGTGGACTGACGGGAATTGTTCCCATAACATTGATTTGATCAATTCCAAACTCTTTCTTAAAGAAAGAAAATACAAATAATATACTAAGATCATTGTGTTTGATTATTACCAATTATCAAATCACAATAATCTTTAGGAGCTTTAAAGAAACGTTCTTCATCATTGTTTTTCAAACCGAAGGCCTAGCAGTCAAGTTCAAGAAGGCGTTCTTGAAATCTGTTCGTTGTGTGGATCACCGGTAGAGGGCGTTTGTCTTAAAGTCTAATCCAAGTTTTGCATATCGTTCTACAAGGGTTAGTTTCTTTCATCTTCATATTATGAATTGTTGATCATAACGGATCTAGGCTGTTGGGTTTTCTTCATGTCTTTCTTCCGCTGCGCATGGTTGCACGAAACCTAACAAATATATATGGTGAGATTGTTATTGGAGAGTAACAATTCTAGATCTGTGTGAGTATATGTGTAAATTGTAATAATCGACATATTATTATAGTGATATCCTGGCTTGGGGCCTCCGGATGTAGCCATAGGGATGGTGAACCGGGTGAACAAATTCATGGTGTTTATTTTATTCTTTCATATTATTATCATGTGTTGATTATTTTTTCCATAAGTATGGGCTAGTGGATGCGAAGATCCCCCCAATTCCCCAACAACTGGTATCAAGAGCTTGGTTTGAGGTTCGGGAGATCCAAGGTGAAGAAAAGAAACAACAGATTTTTTCGTGCAGTGCACGTGCAAAATTCGTGCATTGGACGTGCCGGCTTTATGCAGCGTACGTGAAGATTTTGTGTAGTATAGATGCTTCGTGTGGAAGACGTGAATGATTAATCTGAGAGATGGTAGGTTTTGTTTATTGAAACAAGAGTGTGCCAAATAGGTCACAATCATGCAAAAGATCAGACAATCTAAATAGTTCGTTTGTTTCTTATAAGATCTACAGAGATTCGAGGTGGGATTTGGAGATGCATAGATCTACATGGATCAGGGGTGTTCTAGTGTTTATGGGGCAGTCAAGGTGCTTGGAGAAAGATCACAAGGTTAGAAATTTGTTATGTGCAAATTTAGGCGATGGAGAAAATATAAAAGAAAAGAAGGAATGCATCAGGCACTTGCGTAAGCAACTGACGATGCAAATGTGAGTGGTATAAGACGGTTAGACCACGTGGGAAGAGGAGGAATTCTAAGAAATGATGGATGGGAGATAGGAGGATGTTGTACTCTACCGACAACATCAAATTCGTTCTAGGTGGGAGCAAGAGGCGTAAAGGCCGGCCTATTGGTGTAAAAATTGAGAGACATTAATGAACGGTATGTTAGGGGGGATATGTTGGGTTTCGTGCAATCATGAGCAATGGAAGACATTACATGAAGAAACCCAAAGCCTAGATCCGCTATGATCAATAATTCATAATATGTAAGATGAAATAAACTAACCCTTGTAGATCGAAATATGAAACCTTGGATTTAGATACTAAGATGAGCACCCTCTACCGGTGATCCACACGTTGAGCGAATTCAAGAAATCTTCTTGACTTGACTGCTCGGTCCTTCAGATTGAAAAACTTGATGAAGAACGATTCTTCAATTTCTCCCTATGATTATTAGTGTTTGATGATTGAGAATAATCAAACTTAATAACCCTAGTATAATATGTGTATTTTCTCTTTCCAAGAAAAAAGTTATGATTTCACAAATCAATGTTATGGAACTGAATCCCGGCTGTACATAATATATACTAGAGGTATCCAAGATACTTTAGGGTTTAGGAGTTCTTGTTCACCAAGAAAATCCAAAAATAAACTGCAGTACGTCTCTGGAGCCGTACGGCTTGGTTGGAGCCGTATGGCTCCTTCCCAGCCGTACGGATCATGTTCTGTATTTCCTCGTTTTTCGTTCCTTTTAATTATCCGCTCTGTGTGTGTGACCCAATAGGATTACAATAAGTTGGCAACGAGTCCGAACCATTCAGAACTTGTAAGTCATAAGTAGACTCTAGCAAGCCATTATGACTACCCAATTAGTATAACTTTGAAATTCCAAAGTTTCCTAAAATAGAACATAACACAATCTCTTTGTTACACGATGTCTATTGAACGTAAGCCATGGTCAATGGTCAACTTACTTTGTTCAATTCTTTCTCGATCCCGAATGTATTGGTAATGCAAATGACATTGATCAAATCAATTCATTTGAGCATGTCCATGCATTTCGTCAATACCATTCATCGAGTGGCCAATGTTTGACATATCTCTTGATGAGGAACAAATCTCATCTTCGCTTATCACTCTTCCCTACATGATTCCAATTATGCCAATCATATCCTTTATAGCTACCCGGTTAAGGGTAACGTTTGAATATTTCAAACGTAATGTTCATCATATGGAAGACTGTAATAACCTCAGGTCTAAAGATTCAAGTGATATAACTATATGAGATTTAATTATGACATTTGACCATGACATAAATCTCATAGGAGTCAGTCCAGTATTTGTTCTCCAACAAATACCCATGAGTCATATTGTATCTAATACACATAATCATCATATGATTATCCATTAAACTAGTACTTAATCATAATTACTAGGGACGGAGATTATTATAATAAACATGCAAAAGATATAATAATCAAACATTCAATATGTTTATTAAAGCGTAAAGCAAATGATAACATTAATGGTTCAAATAACGTGCCTAGGGCATACACACCAACAATCTTCCACTTGCACTAGGCCTAATTAATGCATCGAATACCCATATACCTAACATGACCATCATGCTTCGTTTGCGGAAGACCCTTTGTCAATAGGTCAGCAATATTCATCTTTTTTTAAAAAAAAAAAAAAAAACACACACACACACATTTTGAGCAGTTTTCAGCAATTTCTTAATTTTTTTATACTTATAAATTATTTTACTTGACATAAATATTAATAAAATTTTGAATTACGTCTTTTTAAAGGAATTAAGAGGTGGGAGTGGACGAAAATATTTTGAAAAAGAAAAGAGACGGTACCCTTATAAGTTTATTAATATTAAGCAAACTTACATAGAGAGAGACAACCAACCTTACCCTTTTATAATTAAAGGGAGACAATTAGGAACCTTACCTCAAAAATTTCTAAATTATTTTGAATTTATTGTTATATACAGTGTGAACCGCCGGTCCAAACTGCTGGTTTCAGAAGTTAAACCGTTTATGAACTGTAAACCGCCGGTTCACAGTTTACTCGGTTCATCAGGTTTACGGTTTTCAACGCTTCAGAACCGTCGGTTCTTCTGGTTCAAACGTGAACTGTGGACATGTCTTATACCCTGATCTGAAGCGTTATACATTAGATCAGGGTAATAAAATATTTGATACCATACATGCTCATATAAGATAACGATTTCACAAAAAATCACACACAAACCTTAAGCATGGCATTCTTAAGTAGAAGGAAATTATATTTGATCATTGTGCGATTTATTAGGGGAACTGAGGCAAGGGATCATATCTCTCATATCTCCCTCTACAAGGCGTAATGTAAACAGTGAAACAGATGCTTGAAATTAATCAGCCGCAGATGATTTAATAGGGGCTGATATATATATTAAGAATATACCCGGTGGTCCCACTCGGGTCAACCCTACCCACCGGGAAAACCCTAGCCGCCAAGTTACTACCTAGGGTTTTCTTGTTCCCTACTCTTTGTATCTTAGAATATATTGTAGAGATTACATTTGTATTTAGATTAGGAAACTAGTACATTGTTCATAATTAGGACTCTACATCTTGTATCTATATATTGTGAAACTGTGAATAAAATATTAAGATTTTGCATTCTCATATGGTATAGAGCAAAAAGATCCACACCCTACCTCTCTCTCAAAATTCGGTATACCCTCACCACCACAGCACCCAATGGCCGGCTCCACCACCACCATTCCCAACACCGCCGACCCCAACCACCCACTCCTCCTAGTTGATCTATCTCACTGCCGAACCCTCACCCCACTCACTTATCTCACATGGGCTTCCCAAATCACCTCCATCCTTTTTGGTCTTCACCTTCTCAAATTTTTTGATGGATCCCATCCCAAACCTGATGACGATCTCACCATCACAACTCCTACTGTCACAGCCACTGGCGATACCTCCGCCAAACCCGCCACCATCACCAACATCACCAATCCCGCTGCTCTCACCTGGAGCCGCCAAGATAGACTTATTCTTGGTGCGCTCATTGGAACCCTTGATCCCGCCATAGCTCCCCTGGTTCATCAAGCCGCCTTATCTCATGAAGCTTGGAACATTCTGAAAACCACCTATGCCAACCCTAGCCGTGGCCATATTCTCCAAATCAAAGACAATCTTTCCAACCTCACCAAAAAAACCTATCTATTTCAGACTACATTCATGCTGTCAAATCCTACACCGATAAACTTGCTATCTTTGGCAAACCAATGGACCCTGAGGACATCATAGCCAAGATCCTCAAAGGTCTTGTGATTCATACAAATCGGTTATTGACTCCATCCGTGCCCGAGACACCCCCATCACATTTGAAGCTCTCCATGAAAACCTTATCCACCATGAACTCACCTTAAAACAGAACACCCCACCCGCACCCTTCCCCACTACTGCCTTGACCGCCCAAACCTGACCCACTTACAACCGCAACCCCTGCAAAACCACCACCTACTCCCCCTCCACCACAAACCCTAATTCCTCATCTGACACCAACACTGTCCAGTTCAAAGGAAAATGCCAATACTGTCATATCATTGGCCATGTCATATCTCAATGTCACAAATTCCAAAAAGTCGTTGTCTTTCCACCACCCTCCCCCTATCCCCGCCAAAATCGTCCTTCGAACCCCCAAGCCCACTCTGCCACCGGACCACTGCCTTCCCCTCCCAAACCCTGGCTCCTTGATAGCAGTGCCGCCCACCACATCACCAGTGACCTTTCCAATCTTGCACTTCACACCCCTTACAATGGTAGCGATGATGTCATTATTTCCGATGGTTCCTCACTCCATATCTCTAATATAGGTTCCTTCTCTTACTCTACTTCTTCCTCTTCCCTCACCTTTAACAATGTTTTACATGTCCCTCTTATTACTCGAAATATTCTTTCTGTCTCTCAACTCTGTAAAGACAACAACGCTACTCTTGAATTCTCACACTCTTCTTTTGTTCTTAAGGAAATCCAGACGCATCGTATTCTCCTCCATGGAACCCTTGAGCTTGGAGTCTATCTTTGGCACCCGTCCTCCATTCAAGCTCTGCCCATCGTCGCTTCCTCGCAGTCTTGGCATCATAGATTAGGACACCCCTCCCCTTCTATCCTTAGTTTATTACGTAGTCGTTTTTCTTTATCTGTTCCTTCAGATTTTTCTCCATGTAATTCCTGCAATATTAATAAAAGTCACAAACTTCCGTTTTCTACTTCTTCTCTTGTATCTACTGCTCCATTAGATCTTATTTTTTATGATGTTTGGACTTCACCTGTCCGCTCCCTTGACAACTTCAAATACTACGTCATTTTTGTTGATCACTACACCAAATACATATGGCTATACCCCCTCAAAAACAAATCAGACACCTATACCACTTTTACTCGCTTTAAAGCCCTTGTTGAAAAATACTTTCATCGTCCCATTCTACAACTCTACTCTGATAATGGTGGTGAATACCTCAAAATCACACCATCTCTACTCAATGATGGTGTATCTCACCTCACCACTCCTCCACATACCCCTGAACACAATGGGTATGCTGAACGTCGCCATCGACACATTGTTGAAACATGTCTCTCACTACTCTCCCATGCTAAGCTCCCCCTCACACTTTGGCCATATGCCTTCACTACAGCTGTCTATCTCATCAATCACCTCCCTACCCCCACCCTCAATAATGACTCACCTTATCTTCGTCTATTTCAAACCCCTCCCAACTACTCCAAACTCCGCTGTTTCGACTGATTGTGTTACCCCTGGCTCCGTCCATACACTCCTCACAAACTGGCCCCCAAATCTATTCCATGTATATTTGTCGGCTACTCACCCACCCAAAGTGCTTATTACTATCTCGACCCACAAACATACCGTGTCTACACTTCTCGTCATGTTAAGTTTGTTGAATCGGATTTTCCCTATTCCACCCTAACCACCTCCCCACCCCATTCCGCTGCTCTCTCTCTATCTGACTGGACGTCTATGTCCCTACCCCTCTTCCCCACTTCTCCTCCTCCACCCCTCCCACCCACTACGACCCTACCCTTCCCCACTCCTCCTAATCCGACTGAATCCATCACCTCTCCCGACCGGACCCCTTCACCTGGCCCGACCGAGCTCCTCACCTCACCTGGCCGGACCCCTTCACCTAGCCCGACCGTACCCCTCACCTTCCCCGACCGGACCCCTTCTCCTAGTCCGACCGTATCCACAACCTCACCCGACCGGACCCCTTCTCCTGGTCTGACCGCAACCACATCCTCACCCGCCCGGTCCCCCTCATCACCTGATATGCCCTACCCCAACACCCGACCTTCATCTCCCACCCCCCCCCCTCCAGCTCGCACCATCACTACCCGTCTATCTCACGGGATTACTAAACCAAACCCAAAATATGCCCAACTCTCTCTACTCCTCTCTCCCACAAGCCTTCCCACCACCACTAAATAGGCTCTTTCCATCCCTCACTGGAGTGATGCCATGCTTGCCGAATTCCAGGCTCTCACTAGTAACCAAACTTGGTCCTTTGTTCCTCCATCTGCCGCCCACAATGTCGTTGGATGCAAATGGGTTTTCCGCATCAAATATAACCCTGACAACACCATTCAAAAATACAAAGCCCGTCTTGTTGCCAAAGGTTTTCACCAACAACCTGGTGTTGACTACTCTGAAACCTTCAGCCCGATTATCAAACCCACCACCGTTCGTCTTCTTTTGTCTCTCGCCACCACTCATCGTTGGTCCCTTCGCCAACTTGATGTCAATAATGCCTTCCTCCAAGGCACTCTTTCTGAAACCGTGTTTATGACACAACCCCCAGGATTTGTTGATTCCAACAACCCCTCTTTTGTTTGTCACCTATCCAAAGCTATTTATGGGCTCAAACAAGCACCCCGTGCCTGGTTTAATGAACTCAAAACTAATCTCACTTCCTATGGCTTTCAACCCTCTTTAGCCGATCCCTCCCTCTTCATTCTCAAAACCCCTCCCCCCTTTACCTCCTTGTCTATGTTGATGATATTATTGTCAGAGGGCCCTCCAACCCCACTCTCACCTCTTTCATCACCAGTATCTCCACCCGTTTCTCCCTAAAAGATCTTGGCCCCTTTTCCTATTTCATGGGGGTAGAAGTCATTCCCAACCGCGACGGTCTTCTCCTTTCTCAGTCAAAATACATCCATAATCTTCTTACTCGCCATCAAATGCATGACTCAAAACCCATCCCCACACCCATTTCCGCCTCTCCATCCCTTACCAAGTCCACTAACACCCCTGCTGTTGATCCCACTGTTGGGTTTCCAAGTAACATGCGCAGCGGAATATAGCAATTAAATTTTAAGAAAACCCAAAGCCATGGATCCGTTCATATGATTAAATCAAATACAACAAGATGAATAGAGGAATAACTAACCCTTGATGGCTATGAATTTTCTCTTTGGTCTTGGTGGAGAAACTTGAAGACTTGATCACGATCACAAAGCTTGAACACGAACTTTGAAGATGATGATTTTCACCCTCTAGCGGTATCCACACTTCGAACGAATATCAAAGGAGCTTCTTTGATCTTGGTTGCTAGACCAATATTATGAAACACACTTTCACAATATAATAAAGAACTATATGGAATTTATTTGTGAATTATTTTGTTCCTCAATCAATGATATCTTAGAACAAAATAAAATCTCTCTCAAACTCTTTGAAACTCACAAAAGCACTAGTGAATATGGTCTGGCCGAATTGGGGTTTTTATACACAATTAAGACCTATTCCAAATAGGAATCTTGTGCCAAAAACCTTCCTAAATCAAATTAGGAATCCTTCTGCCGCCAGACCGAGCGCCCGCCCGGTACCACCCGAGCGCCCACTCATTTGGGCAGAAGGTCAAGGCCCTTTTCTGGCTTATTCAGGCGCCCGCCTGGTTCAACCCAAGCGCCCGCTTGGTTGACCAGGAGGCCCAGAATAATTCCAGAAATTCCCTTGAGGTCCTTCGACCCTAAATTCCAATATAGTCCTGTTATTTAAGATTCGTTCTATTGTGTGTGACCCTCTAGGATTATACTAAGTTGGCAATGGGCTCAAACATGATCCCATAAGATATGATTAGGTTCTAGCAAACCGTCATACCTACCCAAATAGTATAACTAGATACAAGTTCGCATTCCTTTATAATATGTCACAATCCCTTTGTCCACGATGTCATTGAACACAAGTTATGGTCAAACAGTCAACTTGTTTTGTTCAATACTTTCTCGATTCCGAATATGTTGATAATTCAAATGCTATTGATCCAATCAATCCATTTGAGTCCGGCCGAACATTTCATCAACATCATTCCTTCGAGGGGCCTAAGCTTGACATCTCTCCGTGGAGGGACAAATCCATTTAGCTTATTATTCTTCCCAACGGGAATCCGATTATGCCAATCATACCCTTTATAACTACCGTGTTAAGGTAGCGTTTGAATATGTCAAACACAATGTTCATCAAGTGGAAGACTATAATAACTTCATGTCTAAGGATTCAAATGACATAACTAATATGAGATATATGTACGACATAGACCATGACATAAATCTCATACAGCGGGTCATGTCCAGTACCTTGTTCCAAACAAGTACCCATAAATCTAACATGATCATCCCATGACCATTTAGCCTTTATACTAGTGCTTAACAAGTACTAGGGACGGGGATTATTATAAGTAAACATGAACAACAATAATAATCAAAACATCTCTTTATTGATATGAAATAAATGATAACAATTACAACGTTTATTAAACGTGCCTAGGGCACCACTACCAACAATCTCCCACTTGCCCTAGGCCCAATCTCCCATGTATCTAATACCCATGGACCTAACATGACCATCATGTTTAGCTTGTGGAAGTCCCTTTGTTAGCGGGTCCGCAACATTGTCATCAGTAGGTACTCTGCATATATTTACGTCTCCCCTATCAACGATCTCTCGAATGATATGAAAACGTCTAAGTATGTGTTTGGATTTCTGATGTGCTCTTGGTTCCTTTGCTTGAGCAATAGCACCATTATTATCGCAATAAAGGTCTATTGGATTAGCAATGCTAGGAACCACATCAAGTTCAGTTATGAACTTCTTAATCCAAACAGCTTCCTTTGCAGCATCCGATGCAGCAATATACTCAGCTTCTGTTGTAGAATCAGCGGTTGTACTTTGCTTGGAACTCTTCCAGCTTACAGCTCCACCATTTAACATAAACACAAAATCCGATTGCGATCGGCTATCATCTTTGTCGGTTTGGAAGCTTGCATCCGTGTAAGCATTTACAACGAGATCATCTTCCATTCCTCCATAGACCAAAAACGAGTCTTTAGTTCTTCTCAAGTACTTAAGAATCGCTTTTACAGCTATCCAGTGATTTTTGCCAGGGTCGGATTGGTATCTACTTGTCATTCTCAAAGCATAAGATACATCCGGCCTAGTACAAATCATGGCATACATGATGGACCCAATTGCCGAAGCATATGGAACATCATTCATTTTCTCACGCTCATCTTTTGTCTTAGGACATTGAGTCTTGCTTAGAGAAACTCCATGTAACACGGGCAAGGTGCCTCTCTTAGAATTTTCCATACGGAATCTTCTAATGACCTTGTCAATGTATGTACTTTGGCTTAAACCAAGTAGCCTCCTTGATCTATCTCTATAGATCTTAATGCCAAGAATATATGCGGCTTCACCCATATCTTTCATTGCGAAGCACTTTCCTAACCAAGTCTTCACAGACTGAAGTGTAGGAATGTCGTTTCTAATGAGCAATATGTCATCCACATATAAAATAAGGAATAGCACTATGCTCCCACTAATCTTCTTGTATACACAAGACTCATCTTCGTTTTTGATGAAACCAAACTCTTTGACCGATTCATCAAAACGGAGATTCCAACTCCTAGAAGCTTGCTTCAATCCATAGATGGATCTCTGCAATTTGCATACCTTAGAATCTTGTTCAAAACCTTCTGGTTGTGTCATATACACATCCTCTTGAAGTTTTCCATTCAGGAAAGCGGTTTTGACGTCCATCTGCCATATTTCATAGTCATGATATGCGGAAATGGCAAGCAAAATTCTTATAGACTTGATCATTGCTACGGGTGAAAAGGTCTCATCATAGTCAATAACATGAACTTGCCTATAACCCTTCGCTACAAGCCTAGCTTTGTAAGTATGCACCTTCCCATCCATGTCAGTCTTCCTTTTGAAGACCCATTTGCATCCTATGGTTTTTACACCTTCGGGCGCATCAATCAAATTCCAAACTTGATTGTCTTGCATGGATTGCAATTCGGATTCCATGGCTCCAAGCCACTTGTCCGAATCAGGGGAAGACATCGCCTCTTGGTAGGTTGACGGTTCACCATTCTCAATGATTTCTACCTTATTACTATCCGTTACGAGAAATCCATATCTCTCGGGCTCGGATCGTAACTTACTAGATCTGCGAGTTGCTTGTGTATTTTGAACAGGTTCCACAACTCCTTGTGGTTCTTGTTCTTGTTCCACTATTGGTTCAATGATATTTTCTGGGTCTTGAATTTCTTCAAGATTTATTTTACTCCCACTGATTTCTTTGGAGAGAAACTCTTTCTCTAGAAAGACACCAGTTCGGGCAACAAACACTTTGTTGTCCTCACGGTTGTAAAAGTAATATCCTCTAGTTTCCTTAGGATATCCCACGAAAATACATTTATCATATTTGTGTGCAAGTTTGTCTGAAACAAGTCTTTTGACAAAAGCTTCGCAACCCCAAATCTTCATGAAAGATAGACAAGGCTTCTTTCCGCTCCACATCTCATATGGAGTCTTTTGAACCGATTTAGTTGGAACACGATTTAGTGTGAAAGCAGCGGTTTCTAGGGCGTAACCCCAAAAGGATATTGGAAGATCAACTTGACTCATCATTGATCGAACCATGTCTAACAAAGTCTGATTCCTCCTCTCGGACACACCATTCCATTGTGGTGTTCCGGGTGGAGTCAATTGTGAAACTATTCCACAATTCTTTAGATGATCATCAAATTCTTGACTCAAGTATTCTCCACCTCGATCTGATCGAAGTGCCTTAATACTTTTGCCAAGTTGTTTTTCTACTTCATTTTGAAATATTCTAAATATCTCAAATGCTTCACTTTTATGTTTCATTAGGTAAACATACCCAAATCTACTATAATCATCAGTGAAGGTTATGAAGTATTGAAATCCTCCCCTAGCATTGCTACTTAATGGTCCGCATACATCGGAATGTATCAACCCCAATAAGTCACTTGCCCTTTCACCCAACTTGGTAAAAGGTGTCTTAGTCATTTTTCCAAGAAGACACGACTCACAAGTGTCATATGACTCGAGGTCACATGAACCTAAAAGTCCGTCCCCATGGAGTTTTGAGATACGCTTCTCATTAATATGACCAAGACGGCAATGCCACAAATAAGTATGATTTACATCATTAGGTTTAGATTTCTTATTTACATGATAGACATTGTCATTATTTTCATTCTTGACATCCAAGATATCAAGGCCATTAAATGAATTAGCAATACCATAAAGCACATCATTTAAATAAATAGAAAATTTCTTATTCTCAATAAGAAACTTAAAACCTTCATTATCCAAACAAGAAATTGAAATAATATTTCTGCTTAAATCCGAAACATAATAACAATTGTTCAAAACAAGAATTAATCCGGAAGGTAAAGTGACTTCATAAGTCCCTACGGCTAATGCAGCAACTCTTGCTCCATTCCCCACGCGTAGATCTACTTCACCTTCTTTAAGCAGTCTCCTATTCTTTAGTCCCTGGACATTTAGACAAATGTGAGAACCACATCCGGTATCCAATACCCAAGAATCAGTGGTAGAAAGGAGAATATCTATCATATAGATACCTGAAGTCGACGCAGCCTTGCTGCCCTTCTTCTTCTTTTGCTCTTCCAAGAAAGCCTTGCAATTACGTTTCCAATGACCAATTTCTTGACAATGGAAACAGATTGCATCCTTTTGTGAATCAGGTTTTGCTTCAGAAGCCTTGGCAACCTTTGCCTTGCTTATTTTGGGTTTGACAACTTTCTTACCCTTTCCTTTGGCACTAGCCTTCTTCCCATCATGAACCAAGAGCACGGGAGAACCTTTCTCCACAATTTTCATCTCTACAGTTTTGAGCATCCCATGCAACTCAGAGAGATTCTTATCCATTCCATGCATGTTATAATTCATCACAAACTGATTATAACTTTTAGGCAATGAATTAAGAATGAGATCCGTGGCTAGATCCAATGGGATTGGATAGCCAAGTTTCTCAAGGTGCTCTACATAACCTTTCATTTTAAGAAAGTGAGGACTCACTTGTTGCCCTTCATTCATTTTACTAGTAGTGAATGCAACAATGGTCTTGTACCTCTCTTGCCTAGCTTGCTCTTGAAACATGGTTCTCAACTCCACGCCTATCTCATAGGCTTCCAAATGTTCCAAACTTTATTGGAGTTTTGAACACATAGCAGCAAGCATGAGACAACTTACATCTCTAGAATCATTACGATGTTTCTTGTAATTGTCCCTTTCTACCCTAGGGGCAGTAGGCGATGGTTCAGCAGGGAGAGGCCCATCGAGAATGTACAACTTATCTTCTTGCCTAAGAACGATTCTTATGCTACGGATCCAATCCATAAAGTTAGTACCATTCTCTTCGAGCTTATCCTTCTCAAGGATCGATCGCAACGACATTGATTGAGTGTTATTAGTCATTATCTACAAATATGCAAAATTTCCAAAATTTAATAAGTACCGATTTTCATTAAAGAGATAAATAATGTATTTTTCAAACAAAATACTCCCACTAAATTATATAACCTTCATATACATCCAATGTATAATATAATTTAATTGGGCTAAGATCCAACTTTAATTTAACTTTTGAGTCCACGGTGGCAGACCGCTCAAAAACTAAATTAATTAGGTAGACAATCATGTCAATCATATCCCATATGATTCTTAGATCCTTTTATGAGATTCTTCGAGAAATCCAATTTCCAAAGCATGTTTAATCTCATCTTTTGCCTAGGCCAAAAACTGTTTTGACGCCTAATTAAGTCCAACCATTTTAAACGTATAGGAACCATTCAATTTAACGCACCTTGCGGAGGCAAGCCCACATTAAATTAATGAACCTCATCTTGCTCATACATGAATAAAATCAATGCACTTCGCGGAGGCGAACCGACATCAAAATCACCCATATATAAACAAGTGTTTTAATCATGGCATGGCAAAGAAGGACTTAAAACTTTCTTTGAAGGTTCATCACATATAGCATATAACACATTTATGAGCACATAATATAAACATGTTACACATCAAGTTTAGCCACTAAATTAATCCCATTAATTTAAGCATGATATTTATGTGTCATTAGTTTCTCTATAATTATGAGGATGAGACTAATTCAACTTTGGTTATTATCTCCAAATCAAGACAACAAGAAGTGCGGTCGAACTAAGCCATTAGGCAACCACAATCCCGCACTAATTCAAGAAACCAAGAAAGTAGTCCATGTGGCCGAAACTAAGCAATAGATGGTCTCGATGAACGTAGGCCAATTGCATTCACAATTCCACATGAATCTCCAATCATTGAATCAAGAACTTTGTTTCTCAATTTTAGCAATTATGAACTCTTCATAATTCTAACTTCGTTTTATCTTTGAAACTTTGATTGCGATCAATTTTGGGAAACACAATCTCGATGAACGCAGATTAGCCATCCAAAACTTGAACCAATCTAGGAATCACAAGACTAAAACAAATAGGAAAATCAAACCCCAAAATCCACACACAAACCAACTACCCAAAACCCATTCCAGATCAGCAAGTCTGGACTGGTTCTGTTACTGGTTTTGTCGAATTTGTCGAAAATTCCATATTCAGATTTTAACCAAAATCAGAACATATTCTGCCGAGCGAGCGCCCGCCTGGTTATGACCAAGCGCGCGCCTGAATGGCCAGAATAGTATAGAATTTTAAAGTTCGAAAATTTTGTCTCAAAATTATTTTTCCCCGATTATTAAAACTTTGATCCAATCAAAAATCAATAATCGAAATAATTCAGAATCCACCATAATTTTTATTGCGATTGAATCGTGCGATTAAAGTTGCAAAACAATAAACCACATAAAATCACAAAACACATAAGCATCATATATTCCAATATTCATATCATGCAAGGCACATAAACAATTTATATACACATAACATGATCCAAGTATTGAATTAATCAACATGAACGGGGCTCTGATACCACTGTTGGGTTTCCAAGTAACATGCGCAGCGGAATATAGCAATTAAATTTTAAGAAAACCCAAAGCCATGGATCCGTTCATATGATTAAATCAAATACAACAAGATGAATAGAGGAATAACTAACCCTTGATGGCTATGAACTTTTCTCTTTGGTCTTGGTGGAGAAACTTGAAGACTTGATCACAATCACAAAGCTTGAACACGAACTTTGAAGATGATGATTTTCACCCTCTAGCGGTATCCACACTTCGAACGAATATCAAAGGAGCTTCTTTGATCTTGGTTGCTAGACCTTATGAAACACACTTTCACAATATATTAAAGAACTATATGGAATTTATTTGTGAATTATTTTGTTCCTCAATCAATGATATCTTAGAAAAAAATAAAATCTCTCTCAAACTCTTTGAGACTCACAAAAGCACTAGTGAATATGGTCTGGCCGAATTGGGGTTTTTATACACAATTAAGACCTATTCCAAATAGGAATCTTGTGCCAAAAACCTTCCTAAATCGAATTAGGAATCCTTCTGCCGCCAGACCGAGCGCCCGCCCGGTACCACCCGAGCGCCCGCTCATTTGGGCAGAAGGTCAAGGCCCTTTTCCGGCTTATTCAGGCGCCCGCCTGGTTCAACCCAAGCGCTCGCTTGGTTGACCAGGAGGCCCAGAATAATTCAAGAAATTCCCTTGAGGTCCTTCGACCCTAAATACCAATATAGTCCTGTTATTTAAGATTCGTTCTATTGTGTGTGACCCTCTAGGATTATACTAAGTTGGCAATGGGCTCAAACATGATCCATAAGATATGATTAGGTTCTAGCAAACCGTCATACCTACCCAAATAGTATAACTAGATACAAGTTCGCATTCCTTTAGAATATGTCACAATCCCTTTGTCCACGATGTCATTGAACACAAGTCATGGTCAAACAGTCAACTTGTTTTGTTCAATACTTTCTCGATTCCGAATATGTTGATAATTCAAATGCTATTGATCCAATCAATCCATTTGAGTCCGGCCGAACATTTCATCAACATCATTCCTTCGAGGGGCCCAAGCTTGACATCTCTCCGTGGAGGGACAAATCCATTTAGCTTATTATTCTTCCCAACGGGAATCCGATTATGCCAATCATACCCTTTATAACTACCGTGTTAAGGTAGCGTTTGAATATGTCAAACACAATGTTCATCAAGTGGAAGACTATAATAACTTCATGTCTAAGGATTCAAATGACATAACTAATATGAGATATATGTACGACATAGACCATGACATAAATCTCATATAGCGGGTCATGTCCAGTACCTTGTTCCAAACAAGTACCCATAAATCTAACATGATCATCCCATGACCATTTAGCCTTTATACTAGTGCTTAACAAGTACTAGGGACGGGGATTATTATAAGTAAACATGAACAACAATAATAATCAAAACATCTCTTTATTGATATGAAATAAATGATAACAATTACAACTTTTATTAAACGTGCCTAGGGCACCACTACCAACACCCACTACCTACCGTGCCTTGGTTGGTGGCCTCAAGTATCTCTCCTTCACTCGACCCGACATAGCCTTTTCGGTCAACAAATTGGCTCAGTTTATGCAAAACCCTCAACAGACACATTGGATGGCCCTCAAACGAATTCTTCGCTACCTTCATGGCTCCATGCACCTGGGGCTCCAGATTTTTTCCGACTCTCCTCCCAACCTTCACGCCTTCTGTGATGCTGACTGGGCAGGTGATAAATCTGATTATGTCTCTACCTCTGGTTTTTTGGTTTACTATGGCCGGAATCCTGTTGCCTGGTCCTCCAGAAAACAACGGTCTCTAGCCCGCTCCTCC
The DNA here is from genome assembly GCA_026119855.1 of Campanula takesimana. NCBI lineage: Eukaryota > Viridiplantae > Streptophyta > Magnoliopsida > Asterales > Campanulaceae > Campanula > Campanula takesimana. The sequence continues at coordinate 445,024 of JAOWBW010000671.1, forward strand.
ACTGAAGCTGAATTTCAAGTGGTTGCTGACTCCACTGCAGAGATTATCTGGGTTCAAAACCTCCTCACTGAACTTGGGTTCTCTCCCTCTCATTCTCCAGCCGTTTACTGCGACAACCTTGGTTCTACTACTTATTATGCAAACCCGGTTTTTCACTCTCGTATGAAACATGTTGCCCTCTCCTTTCATTTTGTTCGTGAACTAGTTCAGTCTGGATCGTTGCGCGCACAACACATCTCGGGTGATGATCAACTCGCTGACGTTCTCACCAAACCACTTCCTCGGCTCCGATTCCAACAACTCATTTCCAAGATTGGTCTTCTCCACAGATCGTCCATCTTACGGGGGCGTATTAAGAATATACCCGGTGGTCCCACTCGGGTCAACCCTACCCACCGGGAAAACCCTAGCCGCCAAGTTACTACCTAGGGTTTTCTTGTTCCCTACTCTTTGTATCTTAGAATATATTGTAGAGATTACATTTGTATTTAGATTAGGAAACTAGTACATTGTTCATAATTAGGACTCTGCATCTTGTATCTATATATTGTGAAACTGTGAATAAAATATTAAGCTTTTTCATTCTCATAGTATACTCCAATTGTCTAGCATTTCTCACATTCCCTTTGGAAAGAAATCTTCTTACACCTTATAAGCACACCAGATCCTCTCCTACTTTATGTGAGTTACACCAGATCCTCTCCTACTTTATGTGAGTTATACTATAGTTCAAAGTCCAAAATGAAATAAGAACGAATGTTCTGGGCACCAAAATGCCTTTGGTCATGACAAAAATTGTCTTCCAAACAAATGAGAGAGAGGGAGAGAGAGTATAAACAAAAAAGAAAAGTGAGGAGAGAAGAGAAGAGAAGAATAAAATTGCTTTGATACGAATTGTTAGAGCAACCATAAGAACGAGAGTGAAAAGCAAAATAATCACACATACACGAACACAAGAATTTTATGTGGTTCACCAATTTGGCTATATCCAGGGCAAATGGATAATATATTACTCACAATTATAAAAGACAATCACACTAATGTAGTTACACGAATTATTGCTCACAATAATTCCTAACCGTTCCACCTAAATCTAGAATTATAGATCTCTCTTGTATCACTCAAAGATGACCGACAAAAGATATGCTAGAGTTAGAGGAGAGGGTAGTATTTGTAGGCATAAATACCTAAATTCCCAAATGAGAAGTAATCATATATCTCTATTCTCATTAGCAAACGATTTTCTTAATTCTTGAACAATTTCTTGTACCAATCCTTATACAAAAAAGATTCCTACTTAAACCAGCCAAAGCAACACACTGGGACCTGGCCCAACTTGGGCCTGCACGGTCGTGCGTTATGCCTTGCACCGACGTGCCAGTGACCTTTGCCAAAAACCCATGTCTCATTGACACGGTTGAGTCACCCCTTTTGCCCGGTTGTGCACCTCTGCACAGTCGTGCCATCCCCAACGCATGGCCGTGCAGCTGCTGCTACATGTTTCTTGTTGTTTTTCTCCTTCCTTTTGCCAGTTTTTAAGTTCCAAAAATTACTCGACTTGTTGTGCACATATCTTTAATCAAATACCATTAATTCAAAGGCATATTCCTACAAATTTTCTTGAATAATAAGTTCAAAAGGACGTTAGATGTGGAAGTGTGCCAAACGCAAGAGGAGAAAATCGGAAACTGGTGTCTGGAATCGTGCCAAAAATTAATGAGGAAGTTTGAGACGGTCTCACACATGAGACGGATCTTAATAATAAGAGAGGAAATAGGCTTGCCCCTCTTCTCTTATAGGAGGGCAAACTATTTACTCTTTTAATGAGACCCGTCTCACGTGCGAGACCGTCTCACCCAAGTTTTTTTCGTAAAAATAATGTGCTCGAATAGCTTAAGAATTATTGGTAAATCTCCAAAGTTTGGGCATGAAATAAAGTTAAAGAGGTGGTGGCATAAACACGTTACTACGGAGTGGTGTTTTGCTTGATTAATGGCACTGCAAAGACCAATTAGCCTTACTCCCTAAACACGTTAATGAATTCAGCGGTATCCATGTCCCCATCTCAAACTTTGGTCGGTTATTTTCATTTTAGACGTTTCATATTAATAGTTATATTTATTTAAAATGTTTAACTTTTTTTTCTTCTTCCTTCAAAAAAAAAAAAAAAAAAAACTTTTTTTTCTTCTTCACTTACAACAACTATTCACTATTTCATTGTCTCTCTCTTTCTTACTCACAACTCATTTTTTTTTTTTAATTTCCGCATATTTAATTTTAGTAAACATAAATTTGAGAGGGAGAGTATCATATGTATCATGTCAGATGCTTTTCCTTAGAAAAATTACAAAGTTTGATCTCCCCCAATTTAAAAAATAAAATAAAAAATTACTTACTTTCCTAACTCCACACTCATTCTTGACCTTTTTTTACTCTTTAAGATACTTGACCTTATTAGTTTTTCTCTAAAATTGTAGAAAACTGTATATAGTTTTTCTAATTTTCCACACAGATACTTGTAAGGATTTTGTATAAATGGGAGACAAAATAATTATATTAATTAGAAAATATTTTCTAATTTTTAATATTTAATTATTTTTGTGTTAGTCTCAATTAAGTATTGTTGCATTTTTGATAAGTAGTATTTTTGCAATTTTAACATGATAAAAATAATATATAAAAGATATCAACTAAAATAATTAAAAAGTGCAACACTTAGCATTCATACTCCCTCTGTCCCAAAATGATCTTCTTATTTGTCATTCTTCACTGTCCCAAAAAGTTCTTCACAATTCTACAATTTAGGCTTAAAAGTGCATAAACAAAACATGGTCTCAGTGAAGCAAGTGTTCATGTCCTAAAAGAGTTTGAATAGTCAAACACGAAGATCATTTTGAGACGGAGGGAGTATTTCCTAAATGAATGTGATGTAGCACGGGATTGTCACACTACAGCAAGGATCCGATCGAGTTTTGACAGCCACCCGCCCGGAGCGGCCGTGCGTAGAGAAAAGCTCGGCCGTGCAGAATTGGTGCTGAAGACAAGCCAGGCTCGACATGAATTGAACGATCGTGCTGATTGTTAAGCACGGTCGTGCCGGCGATTGGAGCGGCCGCGCAAATTACTTGACTCGGCCGTGCGCGAAAAGAATTAAAAGATGGAGCAGTTCGTAATGATTTGCACGATCGTGCCGTACTCAACGCACGGTCGTGCCCGTCATTAATCCCAGACATGTTTTCCGATTTTTCCCAGTTTTGCGTAAACAATTACTTACTTGTTTTATGTTTTTGTTTCCTTTTACGAATAGGACTTTCTTTATTTTTCCTAGGGTATTAAACCTCTTTGTTTTCATTGTTCAAACATTATTATTATTTTCTTAATACAATCTTTGCAATTGCAAGATTACACCTTTGTGTGTTGAAGCCTTTGTGCAGAATAATCTTTTCGAAGGTTATTGGAGAGGGATCTTTATTCTATTGTTCTAAAGGGTTAATTTCGATCAATCCTTGATTATTTCCGCTGCTTTTCACATCAATTGGTATCAGAAAAGGTCGATCCTTGGAAGATGGCCAACGATATGCAAGACCTCATCGCCACGTTGACAGAAGGTATGGAACGGTTGACACAGGCGACTGCTACTGCGTCACAAGAAGCAGCCACGTGGCATACTGAGCTTCTGGAACATCATACTGAACTTCTGACAGCAATAGCGAATGGTTTTGGTGGGCGTAACAATGAAATCCCTAGAAATCGAGCAAATCCTCGTGGGGAACACCTCCGCCGCGAAGTTCCGGTTCAAGGGGATTTCCGAGATGATGGTTATTATGAGGCCAGGGTAGCGCCTCCTGCAGATCACCGACCCAAGATTCGGGATGATATACCCATTTTCTCTGGTGAGTTGAATACTGAAGATTTTATGGATTGGATTTCTGAGGTTGATAAATTTTTTGATCTGATGCAAACCGAGGAGGATCGTAAGGTTCCTTATGTCACATATAAATTACGTGGGGGTGCTTCTGCGTGGTGGACACAAGTGACGAGACAGAGAATTCGTAACAATTGGCCTCCGATTCGTCGTTGGATAGATATGAAGACTGCACTAAAAGACCGTTTTCTACCCGAAGATTTTGATCAGGAAATTTATCGTCAATTTTTGAAGTGTAAACTGGGTAATCGGACAGTCGGCGAATATGCTCGTGATTTTTATGCCCGTTCCACCCACACGGATGTGAATGAAACAAAATCTCTTCAAGTCGCACGATTCATCGAAGGTCTTCATCCTCCCATCCAAAATCAGGTTGACTTATTTACCACTCATTCACTCAGTGAAACCATCACAAGAGCGAAGAAAGTGGAACGCTAGTTGTCCTCTACGTTTCGTTCTCCGGCACCATACAAAAAATTTGGAGAGTGTTGGATTGACCTAAATGACGACGAGGCAGATGCTGCTGATGATGGGTTACATGAGTCTCTAGTCGTTCGCAGATTGATGTTGACTACCCCTACGGAGGAGTATAATCCAGAGCGACATAATATTTTTCGCACCAAAGGGAAGGTCAAAGATTTTGATGCGATGTTTATTGTGGATAGTGGGAGCAGTGAGAATCTGGTATCAAAGGGTTTGGTGGATAAATTGAATCTGGAGGTTCGTAAGCACCCAACCCCTTTATGTCCTTTGCGAACTACTGGTTCTCCTCGCAAAGAGAAGCCTAAGTCCATTGTCTCTTTGTGTACTGCTCGTGAGTTTATGGATGACTTGAAAGATAGTCCTGTTGTTTTTGCTGTGGTTAGTAAGGGAATTGATGACAAGGTCAGTTTGGTCCCCACATCACTACAGTCTATGTTAGATGACTTTCGTGATATTATGCCTGATGATTTGCCTACTGGGTTGCCACCCCTTCGTGATATTCAGCATAACATTGATCTTGTTCCTGGTGCTTCTCTCCCTAATCTCCCTCATTATCGTATGAGCCTAGCTGAACACGAGATATTACAAGCACAGGTGGAAGATTTGTTGAAAAATGGTTATATTCAGGACAATATGAGTCCTTGTGCAGTACCGGCCCTTCTAGTCCCTAAGAAGGATGGCACGTGGCGTATGTGTGTGGATAGTCGGGCCATCAACAAAATCACTATAAAGTATCGGTTTCCCATTCCTCGTTTGGATGATATGTTGGACATGCTTCGTGGGTCCAAAGTCTTCTCCAAAATTGACTTGAAAAGTGGGTATCATCAAGTGCGTGTTCGCCTGGGGGATGAGTAGAAGACTACTTTTAAAACGAAAGAGGGGTTATATGAATGGTTGGTGATGCCGTTTGGGTTGTCTAATGCCCCTAGTACTTTCATGAGATTTATGCATCAATTGTTGAAACCATTTAATGGTAAATTTTTGGTGGTATATTTTGATGACATCTTGATTTATAGCAAGACGGAGACGGAACATCTTGAGCATTTACGCGCAGTTTTGCAAGCACTGCGGGAGAATCAGTTGTTTATTAATCTCAAGAAGTGTTGCTTTATGTTAGATAAATTGTTGTTCTTGGGTTATGTCGTCTCTGCAGATGGTATTCAGGTTGATGAAGATAAGGTTCGTGCTATTCGCGAGTGGCCTACACCGACGACGGTTAGTGAGGTACGCAGTTTTCATGGGCTTGCTACTTTCTATCGTCGTTTTATTCGTGATTTTAGCACTATTATGGCCCCCATTACTGAGTGTCTCAAGAAAGGGAAATTTAATTGGGGTGAAGAAGCCGCTGCTAGTTTTGTCTTGATCAAAGAAAAACTGACTAGTGCTCCACTGCTAGTTTTACCGGATTTTTCCAAACATTTTGAACTCGAGACAGATGTTTCGGTTGTGGGCATAGGGGCTGTTTTGCTCCAAGGGAAGAAACCGGTTGCTTTTATGAGTCACAAGTTGGAGGAGGCTAATAGGAAGTGGACAGTGTACGAGCTTGAATTTTATGCAGTGGTTCAGGCAATTAAGCATTGGGAGCAGTATCTTTTGCATCGCGAGTTTATTGTTCATACTAACCATGAGGCCCTTAAATATTTGAATGGTAAACAGTCGCTTAATCGTATGCATGCTTGTTGGGTGGCTTATTTGCAGCAGTTTACTTTTGTTATTCAGCATAAAAGTGAACAGCAGAATAAGGTGGCGGATGCCTTGAGTCGACGGGCTAGTTTGTTGGTGACTATGCATAATGTGGTTGTGGGGTTTGACTGTTTGAAAGAGTTATATGAGACTGATGCAGATTTTGCAGACGCATGGGCCAAGTGTCGCGATGGGCATACTGCATGTTTGTTTCTTTTACATGATGGGTTTTTGTTCTATATGGATAAACTGTGCATTCCCCAGGGTTCCGTTCGCGAGAGCCTTATTTTTGAGGTCCATCGTGCTGGTCATTATAGGCGCGACAAGACGGTCACTATGGTTATGCAGAGATATTATTGGCCACATATTCAGCGTGACACGCACAAGGTTGTTGAGAAGTGCATGGTTTGTCAGGTAAATAAGGGCCAATCGCAGAATACGGGTTTATATACTCCTCTACCCGTCCCCGCGGGTCCTTGGGAGGATATTTCTATGGACTTTGTTCTTGGGTTGCCTATACCTAAACCCAGTTCTTCTATTGTTTGTTGTATGTACAAAAAGAGTTTGTGTATTGCTACGTGTATCATAAATAATCTATGATTTTTTTTGAAACAATAAGTTTATTTGAATTATTAAAAATGATAATATAATGAGGATATTTCCGAGTTTGGAGACATCGTTAAAGAGTGCAAGTACTTGCTACAACTAAACCCTTTCTACAAAATCTCACTGATTAGTCGTGTGCAAATAATGCTGCTGATTGTATTTTGAGGATGGCTATATCAGCCAAATCTACTACTGTTTGGGATGAGCCACCAAGCGTTGTAGTTGGTCATCTTTGTTTTTGTACGAACTGTTCGTAATTTAATTTATGCAAGCTCATTTCTTTCGAAACATATTAGTACTGGTATATAAAAATGATACCTGAGATTCTTTATATGGTCTCTTGTAAAACGCGTTTTTTCTAGTGGTTAGGAAAAAACGTGTTTTTCAAAATCGTCTGGCACTTATTAACACACTCACTGGACATTCGTAACACAGAAACTGGTCATCCTAAACATTGTTACTGGCTATCTATTAGCACTTCTGCTACTCTAAAAAAAAATTCAGAAAAAACCTTCTGGGTATCACTTTCAAAGGTTCTGGCTATCAATCTCATATCCAGAAGGTTTTATATTGATATCCAGAACCCTTCTGGCTATCAATTTCAAAGGTTCTGGCTATCAATTTCATATCCAGGAGGCTTTATATTAACATCCAGAACCGTTTGAGAAGTTCTGACTATTTACAAAAATGTCACCGCGCATTTTTTTAAAACACGTCTAGCTATCACTTTCACAGTTTCTGGATATCAATCTCATATCCAGAAGGCACTATATCGATATCCAGAACCGTTGAGAAGTTCCAACTATTTACAAAAATACCACCGCACGTTTTTCTTAAGCGTTTCGTAAAACGTGTTTTACGCAAGATTTTGGCTTCTTTATATGCTTAGTACATCACGAGATGCCTTTTTCTAAAATGAGTCTCAAAAAGTTGTCATTTTTAGCAACAAAAATAATACAAGTATTAAGTAAAAAGTATTTTTTCTGTCTCAAAATAAATGTCTTTTCAGTTTCGTTTGTTCCAAAATCAATGTCGTCTTACTAAAAATAAGGTATAAAGTTTGGTGATCTTCCTATACTACCCATTCTAATAAGCACAAGCATTACAATACCATAAGAGGTGTCACTCTACACATATGAAGAGATTGTGGCAATTGAAGAAATTCAACTAAAGAGTAGGTTTTAAGGGAAACTAGTTTCTCCATAAATTATAAAAAAAGGTTAATTGCAATTTGGTTACTGACTTTTTCCGAAATTTGCAATATTGATGCTGACTTTTCAATTTCGCCAATTGGTATACTCAGTTTGTTATTTTGTTGCAATTCGACTACAAAAGTAACTGGGTGTTAGTTTTCTAACAGATTTTATGTCATGTGACTAGCACATGACGTTTTAAGATGTTTGTGAAGCTACACATAGTCGATTGGTATGTTTTTTTTTTAACAGAAGCTAATATTTTAATCTACAACATATATTTTTTGGTAAATTTTTTCGGTGAACTAATTATATTATATTAATTTGTAATTTAATTAAATGAAAATATTTAAAAAATAGAGGACATGGGAAAAATAATCTGAAAAAAAATTGCTACTTTTCACCATGATATACCTTTTTTCCTGACGTTTACTTTCCTCCACCCCTCCGCCACGTTCCCGCATCACCCCTTCCACAGACACTCTTCCCCCGATTCATTCTCCTCTTCCTCTTCCCTTTTTTCATATCAAATTTTTTTATGAAATGATAGCCACATATAGCATTTACTTCATATGAAATTTGGGGCTAATTACTTTTTTAGATTATTATTTCACGTGTTTTTTTATATATTTAAAATTAATATTTAATATAAAATAATCCAATCACTCGAAAAATTGCCAAAAAATTTATGTTATAAGTTTAAATATTAGTTTCAATTTTAAAAAAGAATCATATCAATCAGATATGTATAGCTCTAAAAATATCTTAAAAAGTCCCTTAAAACGTCATGTGCTAGTCAAATGATATAAAATATGTTAGAAAACTAACAACCACTTACCTTTGTAGTCGAATTGCACAAAATAACAAAGTGAGTATATCAATTGGTGAAATTGAAAAGACAGCATCAATATTGCAAATTTTGGAAAAAGTCAGGAACCAAATTGCAATTAACCCTATAAAAATTCATTTTCAATATTAGTATTACCCTTAAACACCTTAAATCTTAAACCTCAAATCCTAAATCCTAAACCCTATAAAAACATGATTTTTTATAACTTATGGATGAAATAGTTTCCCTCAAAATTTTCTGATAACTAAAAGTTTAAAAATATTGACTTGTCAACTATAACTTTTATTCTAGAACAGATAACTTTTATTCCCGAACAGAGGGAGTACCGATAGAATGATGAATTTGTCGCCAAATAAGATTATTTTCTTTTAATGCTTATGGATATCCCTCATTTAAATGCTTATCTTCTTTCTCAGATATGGAGAAATCTCGTGTTAACAAACATGCATTTCATTTGAGCGAAATGGTAAAAACATGCTTGGAAGAGCGATTTTCATTGGAGAGTCACGGGTTTAACTTAAGCCTTAAGGATTTTTTTATTTTTTTATTTTTTTATTTTTTTTTGCGTAACTTGTTACTCAAAATGTTAATCATGTTTTTATACATACAGGCAGGCCGGTCCCGTTTGGGGCCCTAGGCTAATTTCACAATCGAAGCCCTTAATTTTATGTGAGTTTTTTGAAAAAATAAAATAAAATAACATATGAAAGTAGCATGTAAGAATATTTCATTGTAAATAAAAATAGGGGAAATGACAATTTAGGGTCCAAAGTTTGGGGGGGGTGTGCCAATAGGGGTCTGATGTATCAATTTTGTCAATTTAGGGTCCAAAGTTAACAACGTTAGTCAATTAAGGGTTTTTGGACTAAGTTGCAAAGAAAATCCAGTTAAGTAACAGAAAAACTTAACTGAATTTAGTTTTGGATGTTCGCCTGGGCTGTCATTTCACACACCCCTTATACAATGGACCCTAAATTTTCTTTCAGTTTTATTATTAAATTTTCGAACAATTTTAATTAATTCAAAAATAATAATAAATAAAATAATAAGCAAATAAAAAATTAAAGTGGTTTTTTTTAAACCGCAAATAATGAAGTTATAAACAAGAAAAATTAATAATAAAAATAAAAAATAATTTTATAAATAAAATAATAATTGGAATACTAATATTAATAATGAAACAATACTAACCACCACCACAGGAAAAAAAAAAAAAAAAGAATTGTCCAAATCCCCACTTTCTTCTTTCTAAAATAATAAAGTGGTTTTTTTTTTTTGGAATACAGTTTTTTTACACTTTTTCCTTTTTAAAAATTATACTTTTTATTTTATAGTGGTTCTAATGAAAAAAAATATTTTTATTGTATTTCTTGAAAAAAAAATTTTGGTAAATGACGTCTTAATTATTATTTAATTTAATATAAGAAAGTAAAATTTAATATTTCAATTTTTTTTAATTAATTTTCTACATCTGAAATGACAATATGCTCATGCAAATAATAAAAACAAACTCCAGTTAAATCCATGTCAAAACACTTGTGACTTAACTGGATTCCGTTAACAAAATCGTTAAAAAACCCTAACCTGCACAACTTTTGCAACTTTGGACCCTAAATTGACAAAATTGATACATCAGACCCCTATTGGCACACACTAACCAAACTTTGGACCCTAAATTATCATTTCCCCATAAAAATACGATGTACGGAGTACTTTCACATTATACTATGAAAACACTTTTTTAGCGCATTTAGAAGAAAAACCATGAATCAAAGTCGAATAATCAACTTTATCAACTGTTTCCTTCTCAATCAAAATCATAGCTAGCCCATTTAGCCGTTTTTGAGATATCGTGCTTCAGATAAACACACGTATACGAAAAATTTGGGGCCCCAATAATCACACATGTTCTGGGGGCCCTAGGCGGTCGACTTAGTGGACTATACTGTTGGGCCGGCCCTGATACATGTTAATCTATGCCAATAAAATGTAATTCGTGTTTTTTTTAAAACAATAATAATTCATGTTATTATAAAATATAATTCAGAAGCGTTAATATTATAAACAGTCCTGCCGTACTCACCCAAAATTAATATTGAGAAGGATTCAATATGTGGAAACTACTACTCTTATTTAGCAATACTCAAAAAAAAAAAAAAGATCTTTCAAAAAAAAAAAAAAAAAAGAGAGAAAAAACTACTCTTATTTAGCAAGGATCAGATAATGAAAAAGAAAAAGGAAAAAAGTAAATGATTATATTAATTTGCTTGTTCCAACTCTTAATTAAAGGAAAATTAAGATTCGTTTCTTCAAAAGTATTATCATAAAAAGGTTACTTCAATTCCTTTCGGAAAAAAAAAAAAAAAAAAAAAAGGTTACTTCAATTCAATGCAACAATATTTTCCCAAAAGCAAAAACATCTAAATATTAGTAATTCATTTCATTAAAAGAAATACCTTTATAAAAAAGTACTCCCTCCGTCCCCCAAAAATGATCTTTATGTTTGCCATTTTTCATTGTCCCAAAAAGTTCTTCCCATTTTTACAATTTAGGCTTAAAAGTGCATAAACAAAACATGACTAGTGAAGCAAGTGTTCATATCCTTAAAAAGTTTGAATAGTCAAACATGAAAATCATTATGGGATGGAGAGAGTATTAAATTAAGTTTATTCCAAAAAAAGAAAGAAAGAAAGAAAGAAAGATTATACTGTAATAAATACTCCCTCCGTCTCAAATTATATGTCGTTTTGGAGTGTTTCACACATATTAAGAAATACCATTAATGCATGTGAACAAGACCCAAATACCCCTAAAGTAATTCAACTACTTAGGTAATTAAATGGTTAGGTAAGAGATAGTTCACTATCATTATTAAGGGTATAATTGGTATAGAGCAATAAAAAAGCTTTGAAAATAGTGAAACGACAAATATTTTGAGACAAAATTTTACTCCCAAAACGACATATATTTTGAGACGGAGGGAGTAATTGCAAAACACCAAAACGAGACAGAAACCAACTCTAGGCTTGCCTAAGAAAACGGGGGTGAAAAAAAAAATAAGAAAAAATAGTTTGAAGAAATCCCAACCGTTACAAATCCACAAAGACATCCCATGCACGTGCCGAACCCGTCGCTCTCTCACGTGCCACCACGTCCCCCTTTCCCTCCATCTCCATCTTAAATACCCATCCAACATTTCACCTTCAAATCCACACCCCTCTCTCTCTTCTCTTCTCTTCTCTTCTCTTCTCTTCTCTTCTCTCCCTCCACCTCAATTCTTCTCTCTCTCTCTTTGAAGAAGAGAAATATGGCGGCGGCATCAGCACCATTGAAGGATGAGCTTGATATCGTGATCCCGACCATTCGAAACCTCGATTTCCTGGAGATGTGGAGGCCATTCTTTGAACCGTACCACTTGATCATCGTACAAGATGGGGATCCTACGAAAACGATTAAGGTTCCAGAAGGTTTCGATTACGAGCTTTACAATCGTAACGACATTAACAAGATCTTGGGTCCTAAGGCGTCTTGTATCTCCTTCAAGGACTCTGCCTGTCGTTGTTTCGGTTACATGGTTTCCAAGAAGAAGTACATTTTCACCATTGATGATGATTGCTTCGTAAGTCATTTATTAATTTCACCTTTTTAGTTTGTTTGTTGGTTTGTTTGCACCGCGTTGAATAACTCTGCCCGAATTTTATTTATTTGGTGAATCAATAATACATTAATTTTTTAGATTTTTATTAAGTTTATCAAATTTTCTATAAAGTATTGATCAAAGTACAATTAAATTAACTATTTTAGTCAAAATGGTGCAAGTTGTTATGGGCAAAGAGAGTATTTGATAGGTCTAATAACTCGTTTCTAGCTAATGGTCATTCATTCATAGATCTGAGTATCTGACTTTCTACTGTAAAATGTAACAGTAGAGATGTCAGTTGTCCGATCCAATTTTAAAAATATGAATGTAATTTGACCTATCCACCAAGGTATTGATATGATAATAACTCCACAAATTACAATAGTATTTGCCATTAATTAGTTGTTTTTTTTTCGATTTAATTGATTAAAATGTCCTTAAGAAAAATCTGATTGTATTAAGTTATGGCATCTTGAGTTTTATTAGAAGTTAATTAATATGAATCTTATAGTATGTAACTAATTCATTAACTCCGGATTAATTAAAATTTATTGTTAGTGGTATCATATATGGTCCTTGTTTTATTGCTCATTTAGCGAAAGATTCATTTGCGTAAATTAATGTAATTTAATTCTAAATTAGGATATTAGTTTCTGACTAATTATATTATTAGCAATTTTCATTGAACATAATGTTGTGATCTATACTGACTATGCATAGGTTGCGAAAGACCCGACGGGGAAAGACATAAATGCCCTTCAGCAGCATATAAAGAACCTCCTCTCTCCATCCACCCCTTTTTTCTTCAACACCCTTTACGATCCTTTCTCCGATGGGGCCGATTTCGTGCGTGGCTACCCTTTCAGCCTTCGCGAGGGTGTCCCCACCGCTGTTTCTCATGGTCTTTGGCTCAACATTCCTGATTACGACGCCCCTACTCAGCTGGTCAAGCCTCGCGAGAGGAACACGAGGTATATCTTGCACTAAGAGTACTCTAGGAAATTGTTGAGATGACATACATATAATTGTCTGGAGTTTGGTTTTTATCCAAATCAAATGATCATTTTACCCTTAAATATTTGAATAAGGTGTCAAATGGTCATGACAAAAGGAGACAAGTGAGATGAAACATAACTTTAAGTGACAGTAATATTTGTCAAAACTTCAACTTCAGTTATATGGACAGTGAAATTACCCATATATAACCACTATGTTTTATGCAGGTATGTGGATGCGGTTCTGACTATCCCCAAGGGCATTCTGTTTCCCATGTGTGGAATGAACCTGGCATTCGACCGCGACCTCATCGGCCCAGCCATGTACTTCGGGCTCATGGGCGATGGCCAGCCCATTGGACGTTACGACGATATGTGGGCTGGTTGGTGCACCAAGGTGCATGCCATTTCCAAACATCATATATTTCCTCATTTACCCTTTTAGTCTAAATCTTTTCCTGGACCCCACGCATACTGTTAGCCTTCTCTTGAACCCTACACATATTTCTAGCCTGTGTGGGCCGGACCAGGCTGTCCCTTTTTTGCCATTTTGATCAATTCGTTTTTACTAACTACTCCCTCTGACCCTAAATGAGTGTCCATTTTCAAGAAATCTTTGTCCGTAAATGAGTGTCTTTTTTGAACATAACTTTCTCCCTAAACGTTTTTTTTCGAAAAAAAATTCACCGGTTTCTTTATACGTGCAAAACTAAAGGTTTGGAAAAGAGATTACAAGATTATATATGAATCGTTGTTACCAAATTGTTCAAAAAGTTGAGATTTTCAGTGTCCCTTAAAATGGAATTTGGACACTCATTTAGGGACAGGGGGAGTAATTTTTAATCTTCTTTTTTTTTTAGGTGATTTGTGATCATTTGGGTTTGGGAATTAAGACAGGGCTGCCATATATCTGGCACAGCAAAGCTAGCAACCCATTTGTGAACCTGAAGAAAGAGTACAAAGGGATATTCTGGCAAGAAGAGATCATTCCTTTCTTCCAACAAGCCAACATACAAAAGGAGTGCACCTCAGTTCAATCCTGCTATATTGAACTGTCCAAACAGGTCAAGGACAAGCTCGGAAAGGTTGACCCGTACTTTGTCAAGCTTGCTGACGCTATGGTTACGTGGATCGAGGCTTGGGATGAGCTCAACCCGTCTAGCAAATCGACCAAGGTGGCCAATGGCAAGTGATCATCATAAGTGTGTGTTAGGCGTCTAGTTTGTTACAGTAAATGTGAGGATATTATAGTTCTCAGCCGTTTTACAACTATTATGCTTTTGTTCGATTATTATTAGCGGGTTTGGTATCATCAATCTTTGGGTGTAAAGATCAGTGAAATGTCAGCCCTTTACTGTTTTCAGTTTGATAAAAAAACAAGAATAAATTTTGTAGGAACTTCCGATTCGAATTGTTGTACCCATAGTAAGTTGGTAGGCTAATTGGGTTTCGTCGTTGAAGCAGATAAATTATGAATGAAATTTTCTGGTTTGGAACATTACATGTATTTAGTGATTATTTCAATCTCTTTTTTCAACCTTGGAAGGGTGATCAAACTTGGTTTATTGAGGATCTTTTTCAGTTTGAATTGGTCTACTCTGTGCTCACCTCAGCTCAAAACACAAGTGCACAGACAAAAACTACAAGCAGAACCGGAAAAAAAAATCGATATATATGTGTGGGTCAACAATATCATCTCGGCGTAGTCTGTTTTCAACTATTAAGCCCCATAGAATAATAGGCTGGTGAAAAGGGTCAAAAAAAATAAATATCGCCGTTGCCGGGGATCGAACCCGGGTCACCCGCGTGACAGGCGGGAATACTTACCACTATACTACAACGACATTTATGAATGATCGGCTCTTACATTTAATTTATACTTTCTCCGTTCCTATTTATAAGTCGTTCTAGACTCTCAATTTTGTCCCTTTTTAATTTAATTGTCGTTTTAACTTTTATTTAGTCTTTTAGACCAAAATGCCCATCTTTAATGTCAAGTCTAAAGAGAGAAAGGAGTCTTTATTTGCATTAAATTAATACTAAGAGATAGAAAGGGTAATTTAGGAAGTTTAAAGAAGAGTTATTGTTTCCTTGGTTTGTGTAATTTTTGCTAAAACGATTTATAATAAGGAACGGAGGGAGTAGTTTTATTTTCACACTGTTATTCCCAAACACAATCTCTCGCCTTGAGCAAACCACCCTCGCATCCTCATCATGTACTGTATTACGGAGTACTTCGGTACTTCCTACGTCCTCTTTGTTTTTTTTTTTTATTTGTTGGAAAAATGTGTAAATGTGTGAAGGAAATTTGAGAAATTGCGCGCGTTTCTTAAATAAAAATCATTTGTTGATTAAAGAATAACTCCTACTTGTTAGTAATAAATTGGTGTGTCCAATTTATGTAATGAAAAGTAGAAGTTGAAATGCTCAAAAATGAATGGGTAAGTTGGGGAAGTGGGTTACTATCCCACATGGAAAGGGAAGGGAAAATTCCCTAGGATCCTTCCTTGTAAAAGGGTATCCCAAATGGGATAATGGGAGAAATAATGTTCTAAGACCATTTGTGGGTAAAGCCAAGTGAACTTCTCCCACATTGGTTTAGAATAAAAAGTTGAGCTAGTATAAATACAATTACCCATTTGTATGGGTTAAGATTGTGTAGACTAGAGGCTCTCTCTCGCGCCCGGGTGCGCAGGGGGGGGTGCAAATTTAGTTGGAAATTTGTCGATTTATGCCACGGACCACTGGACTCATGTGTGCGCGTCCTGCGGACCCGAATGTAGCTCCGAAATGGCCTAGGCGTGACAAGCTCACTTTTTGATTATTTTTTCCGTCCCTGAATTTTTGAATTCGGCTGGAACAGAATCTGTAACAGTCAGAATTAAAAGCCATTCATTGCATAATTAATTTTGTAACAGCCAAATTAATTCCATTGATTCCCAGATTAATTGGGTCATTTGAGCAGTATGAAATGGTGTTCTGGACAGCCATTTTAACACACATTTTCAACAGTCTCTCATCTTTTTGCTTAGCGTTTTCCTTGGCCCTCCTGTTTTTCTGGTGGTGATTCTTTCCAGGCACATCGAAGTTCGCCGGAGGCACTATTGTGCAGTCGTCGTCCGGTCCGTCCGTTGTATCCTGGGAGACAGGCGTCCAACGTATCCTCAAGCACAACACCGGTGAGGGGACGAATTTGTCTTAAGGACAGTGTTGGTTTACACGACTCGGACAAACCCAACTACACCTCGTTCCAGTTTCTAATTTCTGTTTTGTATTTCAATTCTGTTTCTATTCAATATTTGTGTAATATTTATAACATTATTTTGTATGTTTGTCCTAAAAAATTAATTTTTTAAATGTTTAGACTTTAAAATTACTAAATTTAAATTAAATCCCGTTTGAAAAATTTAGACTTTAAAATAACAGAATATTTTAAATATATAGTGATATATTTTTAAATTGGTTAAAATGTCAAAGAAACTATCAATTTAAGACGGTGAGATAATTTTAGTTAATTCTATATTAAACATTTAGACTTAAAAATGACCGATTTTATTAATTTTAACATGCATTTTAGTTGGTTTCAAAAAAAAAACATGCATTTTAGTTAATTCTATATTTAACTACATATAAGCATAAATAAACTTAAAATGCACGTTAAAATTAGGGATGCTTATACTAGAAATTCTTTCATTATTAAATAAAGTAAGTACTTTAAATGACATTTGTGTTATTATCAAAATTAATTAGTTATTTATAATGCAAATGTAGTCGATAGCCAAAATTTGTAGTGCATATATAGCATAAATCTAAAGAATTTATTAACTCCTTCAATTATGGAAGGATAGTTATGTCTATTTACAAATATTGTAGTGGATAAGCAATTAATGTAGTGGCAATAGCTCCTCTCAAAAGATAACTATCAATTTAAATGGAGTACATGGAGGACTGTAAAAACAACCCATTAATTTAAGACGGAGGACTGTAAAACACAACCCAGTGATGAGTGAAAATGACAGATTAAAGGTTGAAACCAGACATCAAAACTTCTATAAATAAAAAATTACCATGGATACATAATTTTTCCGAGTTACACATAACAATTCAGGAAGCGGGTGGTCGGGCATAGCAAAAAAAATGCACCTTCTAATGCTTCTAAACTCGCACACACATACAAAAGCATCCCACTTTCCGTTTCATAAGGGCATTTTTCCAGAATTATTCAACTTGGGGGGTGGCGCATCGCACCCATTCAGATTACAAGATGGTGTTTTCCTCTCTCTCTCTCTCTCTGCAAAGAAATGTGGAACAAGAATAATAATAAGCTCATGAGAGATGGAATAAAAAGCAGCTCTCGGTCAAAAGCTTGCATGCTTATTTTTCTAAATTTTATTTTTCATGAAACGGAGCTAGGAGGATCTTCTGTCTTCTTACGCTTGGCTTGGGGCTCTTCTTCTTCTTCTTCTTCTTCTTCTTTTTCGTTAAGAATCCCGTTAACTGCATCTAGGCCCAAAAGAGAGACATGCTTGCTTGTTATAGTGCGCCCTGCCCTCAGCTTTGGTCCCCAATGCCTTTCTGGATTTGGAAGGAACCGTGCAACCTTCTTTGCTTGCGCTTTGCTAAGTGATGCCACTGCCCTAGCAAAAGTAGCCTATTCCAAACGAATACATTATTATTAGGAATAAATGAAAAAAGTCAACAAACTCCATGTATACTCAAAAACAATTTCTACGACACTACAAACATAACTTAATCCAAAAGTTTGGTGTTTTCTCACCAGAATGGTATTGTAAAAATTTAAGCTTCCCCCGTGGTGAAACATAAATAATTGAAATACTCTATCCGTCCCATTTTATACTTGAAAAACTTCCCGTTTGGGTGTCCTAACTTATACTCCCTCCGTCCCAGCAGAAGTGTCACCAATTTTTGGGAGCAGAAGTGTCACCAATTTTTGGGACACGGGGATTAAGAAAAGGTAGTAGGTGTGTGGTAGAAAATGAAGAGAGAGAATGAGTGGGGTAAATAGTAGTGTTGATTGAATAAAATGAGTGGTGGAAAATGAAGAGAGAGAATGAGTGGGGTTAAATGGTGGGGTTGGTTGAATATAAATATATTAAAACATTTCCATTTTGGGTAGTGACACTTGTGCTGGGACGGACCAAAAGGGAAATAAGTGACACTTCTGCTGGGACGGACGGAGTACTTCAAAAACCCAAAGAGGAAACCTTATAGTACTTTTTAATTTAATCCAACATGTCATATTCACAAAAACTATTCACTAACTATTTCCTACCCCACTTTCTCTCCCCTACCCACTTTCCATATTTTATAATAAAAAGATTCATCTCCTTAATCCTTGTGCCCATTTTTTTCTAAAGCATAAATGGGACGGAGGGAGTATGTCTCTGCAAAGTGAAAACTGAAAGACGTGAACTAAATTTACCTGAAGAGTTGGCTCTTTGGCAAGTATCACAGTTCCAGCCTGATCTGAAGGTTGAGCTTTTACCGGGTGAGTTTTGACCTACAACCAAACAAAGTCAAAGTCCCATTCATAAAAAGTCAATTTCTCGTGCACGAAACTAAGAAGTCGTTACCCACCCAGCAACGCATGATGTCCCATATAACATCCATAGGAGCATCTGACTTCAACCCTAACGGATTTACATGAGTTCCTGATATACGGTATCCCGCATTTATCACAGCAGACCTGAACACAATTGCCGATGGGGATGTACATTTCAGCGTTGCACACAGATTGTGCAAACTCAGAAACAGCGGAATATCTGGCAATTCCTGCAAAATATCAGACTTTAGTGTACTAAAATGACATTTCCCAAATGTCAAGGGGGTTGAGTGACCTTAACGCACCTCAGAGATTGTTGTCAGCACAGCAGAGATTCGATTGAAAGCAGGATACCGGTCCTTCATTGATTTAACTTCTTCTAAAATGGAAGTCACCCATTCTTGATCATGGATGGGAGCGGACCATATGGGTCCACCCATATTATACTTTTTACCGCAATCACTGCACTCTTGAGCCACAACTGGACCGAAGCCAGGTAGGATTCTCACGCTCGTATTCTAGACAGTAGAGAAAGTAGAGAGTAAACATTTTACTCCCTTCGTCCCAAAATGATCTTCCAACTTTTTTAACCGTTACTACGAATGAACTTAGAGCAATAATTATAGGTTGATTTAACTATCCTAATGAAAATCTAAAACTTGTAATCGATACTCCATCAACAATACTATCAATAACAAGTTTTAGACTTTCATTAGGATAATTAAATCAACCTACATTTATTCCTCAAAGTTCAATCATAGTAACGACAAAAAAAGTGGGAAGATCATTTTGGGACGGAGGGAGTATTTGCTACTGTACATTTCTCTCATTTTATAAAGTCAGCTTATCAGGCAGAATATGCAAACCTTGGAAACAGTCCGCCCAATTGGCTGAAGATGAAAAGAATCACACCCAATGCACTGATAAATGTAAGATAACTTGAGAGGAGTATTCTTCATCGCACTTGCTGAGCTGCAACCAATTTAATCACTCGGTCTAATCAAACTTTAGTTCAGCAAAAATTGACTAATACAATGATTATACAAGAACCATATGAACCTAGCAATAACAATGCACTATCACAGTAAAAAATGTAAGGATGCTTACGTGTACACACGAACAAAGACCCGGACATAGAAGTCCATCTGGACAGATAGGACTGGAACTATGTATCGCTTGTATCTATTTGCGTGGCTCTGTATTCAAGGAAGTAATGACTACTTAGAAAACCATCGCTTGCATATTGGAAAATATAATACACGGATGAAAAGATTCAAATGACTTAAAGAAAATATAAAAAATCAAATCAAACAAGAAAAACAGTGATAGCGAGAGAAAGATAGGAATCTTAGATTTTGTAACATACTTTATAAATTAGGAGCGAAAGACCCACCACCTAACATGATTCACCTTACATGTGGCCATATAGGGAATAAAGATTAGTTGATGCTTCGTACGAAAGATGCACTATTTGGTTAATATAGTTTGCTCAGCTTTAATCTGTTTCAAGCATGTATCAGACTTTATAAAGAAACCAGTTGTTCACTACTGGGTAACTTTTGCCTGTATCAAACCAATGAACCGGTAACCCGTAACCATATAAAACCTGCTATGTTGAAAGTAGGACTTTGAAGGACCCACTATACTTGTCTGCCTTGACTACAATGATGTACTCTCGTCCCAAAATGAATGTCCAAAAAAATCAATTTGCTCCAAGTAAATTTGGAAATTTATTGGACAGTTATTTAGGGACGGAGGTACTAATAAAGTTCTACTTCCTCCCTAGTCGCTCCCAACAAAATATCCTCCGATTGACTTCAACACGGTTCTAAGGGAAGTATTAAATTTCTATGTATATTCCTTCTGAAGCCTTTTTCCCCTCTAGGTCTAAAATTAATGATGTCCATTTCTTTTTCTATCTTCCCACTAAAGAGAGAACTATACAAATTGATTTCAAAACATTATGAGAGGAACTGTGACTTTTGTTCTTGATACATCCCAAAATAGAATAGAACTTACTCCCCCTGTCCCAAAAGACGGGTGGCATTTGACTAGTCAAACTTTTTATGACTAGTTCACATTTCCTAAAATGCCCTCTCATTTGTCTTCTCTGCACTGTTTTCTTATTCTATTCCTTCAAGAGCATTTTGCGCACTTCCCTTAACTTAATACCATACTTTTAGTAATATAATCTTTTATATTGAAGACAAACAGAAGGTCACTGTTTTTAAGCGCACCTTACATTACTAGTACCAACATTCACACCTCAAACAAATTACCAAGCATCAGCCAATGGAGGCAAAATACGATGAACAAAAATTTTTGGGGAAAACTAGTTCATAAAAAGTCTTGTTTTATAGGGTTTAGGGTTTAAGGGTAATACTAATATTAAAAAGTGGACTTTTTATAACTTATGGAGAAACTAGTTCCCCCCGAAACCTACAGGTTATTTTCTGTCTATAAGCAAATCTCACTGGAAGAGGCTCTACAGGTTGTTCATGTTTTTTCCTTGTGTAGCATCACATACAAAAAACCCTTCCCACATCACATTGGTTTTTGACATATCCTTAGTGACCTCTTCCATTCATTTTTCTCCCCTAGAAGCTCTAAACCAAATGAAAAGCCAAAACAATAGTACGAACTAGTCAAGATAATAGAAAGACCACGCTAAAAGACTAATCAAATTGATACAAATAATCTCTAAATAAATAAGCAGACAAGACAATGACAACCAACCAGGGACCAAGACTACTGCCCTTCGACAAAAAGGCACTAAAGGCACAGAATGTAAAGTGAAACCAAAAAAAAAAAAAAAAACTTTGGCAAAGCTAAAAATTAAATAAATAAACAAACAAAAAGTACCTCAATGCAGGCAAGCAGGATGCGCAAAGCCATTTCATGGCAATATTTTGCTCTCAAAGGATAAGAGCCATATCTGTTTCCATATGCAGCAAAAGGTGAGTGAGCCAATTTTATGATTATTATTTTTTCTTCTCAAAAGCTGGAATGATATAATCCCAGTATAGGAAAGAGGAGCATATAAGCTTACTTGGAGTAGCAGACTTCACCGTTACCCCCACAGAGTACTGCCATGTCAGTAGCTGTACACATCAAGATACCGCCATCAGCAATTGACTGGACTGCAGA
Organism: Campanula takesimana; assembly: GCA_026119855.1. Taxonomy (NCBI): domain Eukaryota; kingdom Viridiplantae; phylum Streptophyta; class Magnoliopsida; order Asterales; family Campanulaceae; genus Campanula; species Campanula takesimana. The sequence continues at coordinate 467,109 of JAOWBW010000671.1, forward strand.
ATCGAGGAACACAGAGGGTGATCCATAAGGATCAAGATCAACCTGAACAAAAGGAAATGTCAGCAATAACCAATGGTTAAATCCTTGCCAATGCAAGTAATTTGTAAATACATAACAAGCCTCTCACGTCAAGATCAAAATCACCGGACGTTAGAATTGAACACCCCCCAACCTACAGTGGTGGAGCACGTCTTTGATTATGGGGGCAATTGCCTCCATTTAATTTAAAAAACAATATTAGTAGTGTAATTTAAGCAAAATATCATTAAATTTATTGGTTTTAGACGAAAATTATCCATTTCCATCAAGAAAAGATACAATATACAGTTTTTTTTTGCCCCCTTTTAGTTAGTGCAATTTTCATGAAAATGATCATGCCCCCTATAAAACAAATCCTGGCTGCGTCACTTTCAACCAAGATAGAAACAATGGTCACCCCTGAGTGTAGATTTGGGAACTCATTAAGCATGAGGTCTCAGAGTCTTGCTCCCTTACAAGCCCCCACAGTGTTGCCAAAAATAATAGCACAGGGAAATATTATGCATTCTTTCATATTTCTTATTTTTGAACTCGATTTCCATCTAAGAAGTCATACTGAGTAGAGGTGTCTTTGGGTTGTAAGCTATCCACAATAAGTAACCATACAGAAGATAATATAGGAAATCATACCACATCAAATTCTTTTGGGTGAGTGAGCATATAAACTCGAGCATCAGCAAGGTTCGATTCAACCTTGGAGCTTGCAACTGAACCATTAAATTTTATATTTCTCCTGCAGGCTTCCACAGACGCTGCAAAAGAATGGGGGAAATGATATCATATTTTCAGCCAACCTGGTAATTTTAATGGATGATAGTTTATCTTTTAAAGCAAAAAAGGGAGTTTGTGTGCGTGTGTGTGCATGCGCGCGCGCTAGGTTCCAAAACTTAATTTGTTTAGTTTAGCATAGCTGGCACTTAAAACAAGCTCTAAAACCGGAATGGTTAAAATGCTAATCTGTTTACATAACACAAATCTTGTAAGTTGAAATACCTTTGTCATTGTCCAGCGCCACAACTTGACCAATCCCCTCTATTTCACGTGCGTATCTTAGTGCTCTTAGTCCAGAAGCTGACAAAGCCTAGTAACCCAAAGAAAGTCATTTGTAAACAACCGAGAAAAGAAAAGTCACTAAGATTATACAGTTTTCAAGACTGTAATACCTCTGTCCCAAAATGATCTTCCCATTTATTTTGTTGTTACTACAAATGAATTTCGAGCAATAATTTTAGGTTGATTTAATTATACTAATGAAAATTCAAAACTTGTAATTGATACACCATCATTAATGCTATCACTAACAAGTTTTAGATTTTCATTAGGATAATAAAATAAAACTAAAGTTATTGTTCACAGTCCATTCCTAGTAATGATATAAAAAAAAAAGCGGGAAGATCGTTTTGGGGCGGAGGGAGTATGTATAAGTAAAAAACCACCAAAATCACAGTGGGGGGAGATGAGAAATAAGAAATGAAAACCTCAAGAACTCTTGGTGGCTGTAGTTCAGCACGGGTCTTCCCCTCTACAGGTTTTATCGGTTCTTCAGAGGTGGTACATAGTTCATCCGTAGGTATCTCTTCTGAATCTTCACATCCACCATTAGATTCTCCATTTGTCATTTCAGACTCACTAGGTGCTTCTGGTTCAAGAGCATGCTCATCTGGAACCTTTGATGCAGCTTTCTTTCTTCTAAACGATGGTGCTTCATGTTCTTGTTTACGTTTTGATATAAATGCCCTCAGGACAGCAATAGAAATATCTCTGTTGTTGACCTGGTAGTATCATCATGTAAGGCATCATTTTTTAGAACCGAGAATAAAAGCTTAAGCACGATTACTATCTTTTCTATATAAACAAGGAGCCTATACAATAAGATTAAGTTACGAGTCACATAGCTGCCAATAATTTGTAGCTATGTAAGTTGTTTTTTACCCTTTACTCTATTTTAACTGACTTGATACAAGACTCTGCTTGGAGAAGACTGTTATATTCCTGCTCTAAAATGGTAGATACTTTAACTCAATGGCCTCATTTACTACTTCAAGCAGAACAAGAAACAATCACGCTAGCCAGTAACACATTAACAAAGATCACATACACTACATACTGCCAGAACGTTTCCACAACCATAGAAGCAACACAAATCGTAGAACTCATATTCCAAAATTACCCACCTCAGAGAAAATGAAAGATTACATTTTTACAATTTCCCTCAATAAGCAATTAAACAGATATTAGCTTCAAAATAACAAAAAAAAAAAAAATTGACCTGGGTTTTTATTGTAGAAGACTTCGTTTTGGCGTGCATAAGAATCTCAGCCTCACCTCTTTGATGATGGTGAAGTCATTGAGATCAACCGGCGCCGCCGTGTTGCTGTTCTGCTGCTTCCCTTCTTCTCCTGTTTTGTCGTCCCCACTCATATTATTAGGGTTTATGAATTCCGGGTCGGCTCCTTCAGCTGCTGACAAAGGTGGCGACGGCGGCGGCCGGGAGACAGCAAAGAAAGAGTGAAGGCGCTGACGATTAGAGTGAAATTGGGGATTCTTTTGACAGTTTGTGAAAAGGTTGAGAGCATGTAACTTACTACCCGTCCTCCACAACTGCTGTTGCTACTAGGCAATAACGGTTGTGTTTTAAAACCCTATTTCTTTTCCAAATGATTTCCTTTTACAAATAATTACCTAAATTGGCCATGATATTATAATTCTTAGGTGGCTTTGTAACACCCCGAATTTTCTTACTGTATCTGAGCATTTAATGGCATTAAATAACAATAATTAATACCTCAATTAGGGTTCACAACTAACCCTTTATTACATCATCGATTCAAAATAAAATGCGGAAGCGTAACTTAAAACTTGTCTTGGCAAGTAAACCACCCTAGCCATCAATGTATCTTTAACTTACACCAATAAATAAATGTTCTTAAAATAACTAAATAAGAATCTTCAATCTGCCGTTGTTCCTACGGCTGCCCTCCTTTTGTTCCCCTTCTACTTAAATCCTGAAACAAAAATTTATAGAGAAGGGATGATGCGAACGAATGCTCAGTAAGTTCATACGTGGCCTCTCCGGTTACTAAGGAGAGACGACCAGAACGAATACCATGAAAACTTTTACAAAGATAGGTTCAGTTACTTTTTGATTCAAGACTGCAGAACAATACAGTCGTATTACTTTTAAGATTTTACTTTCAAAGGATTATGGCACTACAATCCAAAGGGATTCATTCAAGTTCCGTCAATTCCGGGGTAACGTACATTATAACCTCAATGCCAAAGGTACAATTTGTACACCTAGCTTTTCCAAGGCAATAGTGTGGGTCGTAACATATATGGTATCCACACATATATGCTCGGGGTCTAGAATCATCCTTGTAATCAGACAATTCCTGAGAGAAGGCATGTGATCACTCATGCAATCCCTAGTTTAAGGACGAGACTTTTCTAACTGGACTGTCCGTCAATGTCTTTTCTAACTGGACATTGGCCACTCTAACAAGTAAGTGGTTAACTTACAAGTTAAAATGAGAACATACCAAGGTACAAGTATGTGATAACAAGTTTCAAACTTCGATACTTAGTAGATCAATGGGGACATCACTAAGTACGGATTCTTTCAAAAGAACGTTCAATAACGCGGAGTTATTCAAATACTATCATGCCATACTGATAGCTAACTTATAGAAAGAATATAGAATTCCAATAAACAGGAGTTCAAATACTGTAAGGAACGTAATCCCTTACCTGAATTGCTTTTCCTTGCAATCTCCTCTCTGTGCAAATCTACAAGGCACCGAGTAATTTACTTTAGTACTCTCAACATTGTTAACTACTTCTACTTAGTTAACTGAGAGATGTGTTTTAACTTCTTTACTTCGTTACTCCTTTCTTACGTTTAAGTTTCTGACTTTGATTTGCGAGTCAGTCCTTAACTTTAATATAATTGTAATTAAGTCCTCTAACTTTAGGTTAATTACAATTTGGTCCCTCAACATTGGGTTAATTGCAAATTGGTCCTTCAACTTTGGATTAATTGCAATTTAGTCCTTCAACTTTAGTTTAATTGCAAATTAGTCCTTCAACTTTGGATTAATTGCAGATTGGTCCCTTGACTTTGATTTTATTCATAAAGGTCCCCCAAGTTTCTTTTTAATCACTTAGGCCTCTCTAACTTCAAAGATTCCTTTTTATTTCTTCTAACTTTAACCTTTTCCAATTTAATCCTTTTTCGTTAGGAAACTAACTGAATTCTTTTAACCTTCTTCTCGTTAATTTTCTAATTTTCAAGGTCTTCCAAGTACTTATTCTATTTCCTCAAGTAGTTTTTTAACTTTTTAACAACCCTCTTAAAGATTATGTTTTCTTTTCATTATCAACTTAACGAAAATACTAACTTTCCATCCCAATTCTTAACCTTCTCAATCAAGAATTAACACCCATGTCCTATAACCATGGCCGAATTACATATCATCAAAATCCATTGATTTGATCAATCCTTCTAGTTCTTTAAATTTTTCTAAATTCCCAAACATTGATTTTATTCATAACTAAATAACAAAAATCATCAATATCAACAAAATAATTCTCCAATAAATAAAGGCCATTCGGCCGAATAGTATTTGGGTAAAAATCCATATTTTCTCTTTTTGATAAATCCAATTTAACTCAATGATTTATTTGTTCCATCCCCAAGCATTGCATAGTATTAATCAATCCCAATCATGATTATAAAATCAAGCTTAAAATAAAACTAATTTTAAAATTATCATTCTACCATAGCATGTAAATCAATCATTCAACCTTTTAGAATTTTGTCATTAATTCCCTAGCATGCAAAACCCCAATTATTTATTTTTTAATTCATGCATAACTTATAATTTATTAACCCGAATTCAATGAAACAAATTTTGGAGAGTAGGATTTAGCATTACCTCGAGAATGATCGGATTACTTCTTCAAAAACAATTGGCGAAAAATCTCTTCTCCCTCCTCCTTTGGTTCGGCCGGCGGCTTGGGTTTAGGTTTAGGGTTTTGTTTTCTTTTTTTTTTTTTTTTTTTTGTGTTTGATAATAAAGAATAACCTAAGTTTCACTAACTCAAGAATTTATACTTTGGATTGATTATTAATTGGGTTGGGTTTATTATTTAAAATTCGGGCCAACCCAAATTTTTCGGCCCACTCTTTAATTTCTCTATAACTCTAATTATTATTTAATTACTTTAATGTGACTAATTAAATAATTAAATAAAATAAATAAAAAAAAATAATGCGGGTATTACATTCTTACCCCCTTAAAAGAAGTTTATCCTCAAACTTGACAAGTCTTAATCCGAGAAGATGTCCGGGTACAATTCACGCATTTCACTTTCTTGTTCCCATGTCGCTTCTCTTTCTGAGTGATTACTCATTGCACTGTTACGTAGGGAACCGTACGCTTTCTTACGACCTCGTCTTTCCTGTCGACGATCTTGATAGGTCGTTCATCGTACGTCAAATCTGCCCGAACTCTTAGCTGCTTGTACTCTATCACATGACTCGGATCATGAATATACTTCCTTATCATGGAGACATGGAACACATTATGCACTCCAGCTAATACCGGCGGTAACGCCAATCGGTAAGCCACTCCCCCGATCCTATCGAGAATTTTCGAACGGTCCCACGTATCGTGGACTCAGTTTCCCTTTAATCCCAAACGCATATAACTCCTTCGTGGGTGATATCTTTAAGAATACTCGATCCCCTGGCTGAAATTCTAGTTCTCGCCTTCTGTTGTCTGCGTAAGATTTCTGCCTACTCTGCGCAGTCTGTAGCCGCTTCCGAATCTGTTGTACCTTATCTGCCGTGACTTGTACGAGTTCTGGTCCACTTAACCTCCTCTCACCAACTTTGTCCCAACATGCCGGTGATCTACACTTCCTCCCATACAATGCTTCGTATGGTGCCATACCAATACTGGCATGGAAGCTGTTGTTGTATGCGAATTCCACTAACGGTAAGTGTTCGTCCCATGCGTTTGGCCAATCTAACGAAGTAGCCCTCAGCATGTCTTCTAGTGTCTGGATAGTCCTTTCCGACTGTCCATCTGTCTGTGGATGAAACGCCGTACTCATGGTCAATTCTGTCCCAATGCTTCCTGTAGGCTGTTCCAAAATTTAGAAGTGAACCTAGCATCTCGATCAGACACGATTGTGACGGGATTCCATGTAACCTACTATCTCGTCGATATACAACTTGGCCAACTTCTCCAACGAATCAGTCTTCTTGATTCCAGAAAATGTGCTGACTTAGTCAATCGGTCTACGATAACCCATATAGCGTCATACTTCCCTGCCGTCTTTGGCAACCCACTTACGAAATCCATAGCAATATTCTCCCACTTCCATTCGGGAATTGGTAATGATTGCAGTAACCCTGCTGGCTTTGATGTTCACTCTTAACTTGTTGACACGTCAAACATCTATGCACATACTCCGCCACATCATTCTTCATATTATTCCACCAGTAGGACTCCTTTAGATCCTATACATTTTAGTACTCCCCGGATGTACAGAGAACTTTGAGCAATGATCTTCTCTCAGTATCTCTCTCTTAATTTCATCATTATTTGGCACCCATACTCTCTTGGTATCTCAGAATTCCATCTTCGCCCATGTGAAGATCCTTTGCTTGCCCTTTTCCGATTAGAGCTTCTCTCTCCTCGTCTAACTCTTGTGCCTCTTTAATTCTGCCCAACAATGCAGGTTGTAACGTCAGTCGAAACCAAGTATCCGTTTACTTTTACTATCAAGTTCATCTCCTTGACATCCTTCCATATGCTTACCCCTTAGAGATCAACGTCGCCAACATTCCGTGATTCTTCCTACTTAAGGCATCTGCCACCTTGTTGGCCTTCCCAGGATGATACAATATTTCACAATCGTAGTCCTTGAGAAGTTCTAGCCACCTCCGTTGTCTCATATTCAATTCCTTCTGCGTGAAGATATACTTAAGGCTCTTGTGATCTGTAAAAATCTGACATTTCACGCCATACAGATAATGTCTCCAAATTTTCAAAGCAAACACTACTGCTGCTAACTCCAAATCATGGGTCGAGTAATTCTTTTCATGTACTTTCAACTGCCTAGATGCATATGCTATCACCTTCTCATTTTGCATCAGTACACGCCTAATCCTTTCAATGACGCATCACTGTAGATAACAAAACCTTCCGTTCCTGTCGGTAGTGTTAATACTGGTGCAGATACTAATCTATTCTTCAATTCTTGAAAATTTTCTCACATTCTTCTGACCAAACGAAACTGGCTGATTTCTGTGTCAGCTTCGTCAATGGTCCTGATAACTTCGAAAATCCCTCTACGAACCTTCTATAGTAACCAGCTAAACCCAAGAAACTCCTTATTTCGGTTACTGTAGTCGGTCTTCCCAATCCATTATTGCCTCCACCTTTGTCGGATCCACAGAAATTCCCTCTTTCGACACTACGTGTCCCAAAAATGCTACTTTCTCCAACCAGAATTCACATTTCTTAACTTCGCGTATAATTTTTGTCTCCTCAAAATTTCTAACACTATCCTCAAATGTTCAGCATGTTCTCCTTTGTCTTCGAGTATACCAAAATATTATCAATGAATACTATCACACATTTTTCTAAGTACTCCTGAAATATTCTATTCATCAACTCCATGAATGCGGCTGGTGCGTTAGTTAACCAAATGGCATCACGACAAACTCATAATGCCCATACCTCGTCCTAAACGCTGTCTTCGCCACATCTTCATCCTTGACCCTCAGCTGATGATATCCGGATCTAAGATCAATCTTTGAAAAATATCAGGCTCCTCACAATTGATCAAACAAATCATCAATTCTCGACAGTGGGGTTTGGTTCCTAACCGTCACCTTATTCAACTCTCTATAATCAATACATAGTCTCATAGATCCATCTTTATTCTTCACAAATAGCACCGGTGCACCCCATGGTGATACACTCGGTCTAATCAACCCCTTGTCCAACAGTTCTTGCAACTGCTCCTTCAGTTCTTTCAACTCTGTTGGAGCCATCCTGTACGGTGCTCTCGAAATAGGTGTGGTTTCTGGTTCTAAATCGATGGAGAACTCTACTTCCCTACTGGTGGTACACCAGGAAATCCTCAGGAAATACATCTTGAAATTCATTCACTATTCAAGTGACTCTAAGGTTACTCCCTTCTCTTCTGTTTCACCTATGTATGCCAGGAATCCTACACATCCCTTCCTCAACATTTTACGGGCCTTCATCACCGAGATAAGCCTATCCTCTTCCTCGGCCTGAACCCACAAATCTGTATTCTTTACCTTCTTCTCCTAAGAACGTCACTATTTCTCTTGACAGTTCACGTTAGCTTGATGCAAATGCCAACCAATCCATTCCCAGTATTACGTCGAATTCTGACATATCTAGTTCAATGAGGTCGATACTTACGCTCATGCCTCCTATCCCTAAGGTGCAGTTTCTATAAGAGGTAGTAATGGGATGATAGCGTCTTTAGTAGGTGTATCTATTACTAAAGGCATCTCTAAGTTCTCTGGGTGCAGTTTTAACTTCCTTGCCACAGCATTACTAACTACTGAATGAGTAGCTCCAGTATCTACTAATATATAAACATTACGAGAATTTAACTGCATCGTACCTGCCACAAGATCTGCATTTACTCCAGCTGCCCTTGCGGTCGTGGTGTACATCCTACCACGGCCTCCACCGTTTTTTTTTACTCCTCCGTTGTCCTTATTTCCTGCAGCTGGTTCATCTTTCTTAGGTTCTGGGCACTTCCACTTCGGGTGTCCACCTTCCTACAGTTATAGCACTGCCGCTCCTTGTAGAAACAAATTTCTGTCTTATGAGCTCCATCACAAATGGTACATTTATCATTGCTGGTGAAACCTTGGCTCTTGCCTTTATTCCATTCACGCCTGTTGTCATTGGTGTTCCGACCATTCCCACTATGGCTGTTGTTGGAGTGCTTATTTCCATGACTGCCCTTTCGCGACCGTCATCCACCGCTTTCCTCTAATTGTTATTGTGGTCTTTACTGCCTTGTTTCCTTCTGCCTTTTCAGCCACTGTCTTTGCTTTCTCCTCTCGTCGGTTTACGATAATTATCCGACTCCCTCTCCACTATCTTAGCCCTGTCCAGCACCGCCTGAATACATAGTCAGAGCTGTTGGTAGTGGTGCCCTAGGCACGTTTAATAAACGTTGTAATTGTTATCATATCAATAAAAGAGATGTTTTGATTATTATTGTTGTTCATGTTTACTTATAGTAATCCCCGTCCCTAGTACTTATTAAGCACTAGTATAAAGGCTAAATGATCATGAGATGATCATGTTAGATTTATGGGTACTTGTTTGGAACAAGGTACTGGACATGACCCGCTGTATGAGATTTATGTCATGGTCTATGTCATACATATATCTCATATTAGTTATGTCATTTGAATCCTTAGACATGAAGTTATTATAGTCTTCCACTTGATGAACATTGTGTTTGACATATTCAAACGCTACCTTAACACGTTATTATAAAGTGTATGATTGGCATAATCGGATTCCCGTTGGGAAGAATAATAAGCTAAATGGATTTGTCCCTCCACGGAGAGATGTCAAGCTGGGCCCCTCGAAGGAATGATGTTGATGAAATGTTCGGCCGAACTCAATGGATTGATTAGATCAATAGCATCTGAATTATCAACATATTCGGGATCGAGAAAGTATTGAACAAACAAGTTGACTGTCTTGACCATGACTTGTGTTCAATGACATCGTGGACCAAAGGATTGTGACATATTCTAAAGGAATGCGAACTTGTATTCTAGTTATACTAT
>JAOWBW010000671.1:477115-555971 GCA_026119855.1 Campanula takesimana
TCAACAACAAAAAAAAAACACTATTCATTACTACTCAGTCCCTAAATAAATGCATGTTGTACTTTTTATTTTGGTGTGTTCCCAAAAAAAATAAAAATCACTATTCATGTACAAATAAACAAAGTACAGTTTTCAAAAATTATTGATAAATCAATTATCACATTTATTTTGAGACGGAAAAAATATTAGTTGAATATTATCTGTGTATGTCTGTCATTAAATTGTATAAAATGAATAATTTTTGAGGAATGTTTATTTTACAGTACTTAGGCCAAAAAGGATACATTTTTTTTTAATAGCTGAAATAATATCATCCATTTCAAATCAATTGTCATCGTTTACAAATTTCTATGGAATCTATTACAGTCTTATCTAAAGCCATGCCGGTCTATAGCTCTGCTTATTACATGTTCCTATGGAGTTTCACCATTGTCGAACTTATTACAACGAATAATATTTTTGTTTCTACAAGTTGATGTTGCAATCTTTCATAGACGTCCTCGCGCCATCTGGTAGTTTGCTTACTACAGACGTCATCCCCTTCGAGGGAAGCCCATAAACTTGGGCGGGGGGGATAAATCTTTTCTTTTTTTTTTTCTTTTTTTTTTTTGATTTTTTCTTAATAGACACTATTTTAGTTTTGAATGGTACATTTGATTAAGAGATTCACCCATACGTTGGTAAATTCAAAATTTCACGATATTTGATAGGCTAAATCGCACACCTACAAATTTAAACCTGACTAGGTTCTAAAAATATGCAGCTAGGGATAAGTCCAGGATCGATCCACGAAGAACGGTTATTTGTTCACGCCAATTGTCACTTGACAAGATTGGGGGGGGGGGGGGGAGAATTAATTATTAAATCCTAAAACAAGAATTGAAACTAATTTTGAGCAAAAACAATAATTAAAGAATACTTTAGATTTGATTCCGTCCCTACCTAATTATTCAATCATCATTGATATCTCTTTTCAATTTTGACCCTATTCACTTGATCACGAGATCTATTTCAATCAATGTTTCTTCTTTCAGAATAGTTACTAGCAATGTCACACTCAATAGAAACCATAATTAATAAATTAATCTAACTGGCACAGTCTAGATCTCAATATTAATCGATTCAAGATTTAAGAAACTAAGATCAAGAATGATTTCTATGATTATTTCACACAGATAATCATCTAATTTACCCACTTCACAATTTACCATGCCACATGCATAAACTATGAAGATGCTACTTGTGAGTCTCTACACTGGCACAGTAAATAGAAAATTCTAGCAGGGATCGATTGACAAGAATAAATAAATTGATCAGATTTATAAACCCTAGCAAAAGATCTAAATCAAGCATAAGTAAAACTATAAATAAGGATGAAAGATTAAAAAGAGAAATACCTCAAATTGATAAAAAGGGGTTCATAAAATCAAACCCAAAGCTTGGATTTTAGTTCCTCTTATGAATTTTTGAAACCTCCATGGAAAAAAAATAAAAACCCTAGATCTAAAATTATTGTTGTAAAGTTCAAGCCGTAAAAACAAGGAAATAAACCTAGTTTAAATACCCTAAAGAAAGTCTAAAACAAGTTCTAAAAGAATAAGGAAAGAAATTAAAAAGAAAATAACAAAAAGAAATACAAATAGGCTGCAACGTGCGTTTCACTCGTTTCCATACGGGCTCCCGAGTCGGATTTTGAACGCCATACGTACTGATCATTTTTTCTTCTCCCACGTCAATGGCCTGAGTCATCTTCTTAGTCATTCCTTGTTTTCCATCCACCTGAGTTCCCATAGGCATAATCATCTATAATCATCTTGAGCCCTTCTTGCTACTAGACCTTCTTTAATTCAACAATTTACCACTATCCTCCGTCCCAGTTGACTTTCTTTGACTTTTCTTTTGATATCTTGGAGATTCTTTTCTCATAAACAAATTATATCGTAAAAATATAAAAACACTAAAATACTCCCAAATTATAATAAACTCCAAAAAATATACAATTTCCCCAAAATACATAAAACTAAACAAAAATACATAAAAATTGTCATTTAAGCTCATATAAAACTAGGAATTAGATATGTAAAATCTGTCTCATCCATATTCTTTTACTACCTTGTTTTGGAAAATAGTCGCATCTAACTTTAAGAATAGCCGCATTTAACTTTGATGATCAAAGTTAATAAAGTTCGATCAAATATTAATCTCAGATTAATGATCACTTCCCAATGAAAAAAAATAAAACTTGTTATCGATTAATTAATCACTTAATTATTTATAAACAACATTTTGAAATTCCATTAAAATAATTAAATAAACATTAATATTGGGTCAATCTTACTTCCATTGATTATCAAAATCAAGTGAAACTATTTTTTTTTAATTACCTCTCTCGGAGAAAGAAAAGTGTAAGTATGAATTGTTACACACGGTTAGGGTCTTTAGTACTTCCTCTGTCCCAGAGTAAGAGTTCCTACCTCTCAAATGCACGGAGATTAAGAAATGATGGGAGTGATTTAAGTGTTGTGAGTGTAAAAGTAAAGTAAGAGAGAGAATGAGTGGGGGAATAGTAAGTTGATTGGTGTTGTGAGTATAAAAGTAAAGTATGAGAGAGAATGAGTAGGATAAATAGTAAAGATTCCTTGACATTTTAGGAATGAGACTCTTATTCTGGGACGTACCAAAATAGAAAGTAAGACTCTTATTCTTACTCTGGGACGGTGAGAGTAGTGTTTATTTTAGAGATTTATGTTTTTTTTTACTTTTAGTGCATTTGTTAATATCTTTTTATTTTCTTACTTTTGTTATTTGTTTATTTACTAACATACTATACTAATGATTTGCTTAGTTTTGGTGTATACTCCCTCCGTTTCATTTAAGTTGCAATATTTTGCCGTTTTTGCATTTCACTTAAGTTGCAACATTACCAAATAAGGAAAATTTTTATTAATTTTATAATCTTTCACTCATTCTCTCTCTTCCTCCCAATCACTCATTATTCTCCTTTCTTAATTTCTATGCTTCACAACCCATGTTGGAACTTAAATGAAACGGAGGGAGTATCGCTTTAGTATTTTGTAGATCTCTCTCTCAAATGCTACTTTATTCCTTATGCATTCTGAGAGTTCAAATCTGATTTATTACGTCTCCTTGAGCGTTTTGGTGAGAGAGTTATTTGGTATCATAAAACTTGTTTTAAGTGTTTAAATCTTGGGTTAATTGCAATTTAGACCCTGAAGTATGTTACCACCCTTCCAATCGAGCTCTTGCTGTCTTTTTTCGCCAGATCAGACCTTGGGGTAATGTATTTTCGCCAGTTAGGGTCTTTTTGACGGAATTCGTTAAAAACTCAGTTAAAAAGCATGCGTCATGCACGTGCCTAACGGAATTGGGTAGTTTGAATTGCGATTAAGTTTGAAGGGGTTATAAATGACATCTTCAAAAAACAAGGATGGAAAAAAAAACTATATCCCACCTTCTCCTCCTCCGCACACACAACACACACACGCGCACACACACCACACGCACTCTCTCTCTCCTCTCTCTTTCTCTCTCTCTCTCTAACTCAGACAGACCACTGGCTATCGTCCCGGCAATCTCCCACGACCGACGGCCATCATCCCTGATGTTCAACACTCTCTCTCTCCTCTCCGTCCACTCCGACCTTCTCCACCGCCACTTCCAATCCTACTTCCAAACCCTAGACATCGTCGCTTCCTCCGACGCCGCTCAAGTCCTCTTCCCCGACTGGCGAAACCCAATTGAAAAACCCTTCCTCTGGCTCGGCGACCTCCACCCCTACCTCTTCACAACCCTTATCCGTTCTCTCATCCAAACCGACGGCGAAGAAACCGACGAGACCGATTCCAGCCCCGAAACCGAAATCGGTAAGTCTTGCGATTTCTTGAAATGTAAATGGCCGGCGGAGAGTTTGGGGAAGGCCCCGTCGGACACTGTAATGGTTCAGATTGATCAAATTGAATGTGGGTTAAGATTGATGGTTCCGGCGTTAGTTAGCTGATCGGGCAAAGAAAGCACAGGCGAAGGAATTTGATCATTGATGGTTGAAATGTAAAATTTGTATTTTGAATTTCATAACAAATTTGACTGTACTCAAAATTTTATATTTGGACAGTTTTAGGTAAATGATTAGTGTTTAATCATAAGTTTAAATCTCTTAATTAAATTTCATTATCACTTTTCACAATATAATACTATTATTCCTTAATCTCTGTGTCGGGAGAGAAAATCCTAATTCGGATGGGACGGAGGGAGTACTGCTTATACGTACCGGTCTATCAAACGAGCCAAAAAAAAAGGTTAATAGCCAAATAAAAATTATTTTGGGAAGGAGAGAGTAATAAGAAGTAATAAAAGGAAAATAAAATAGTTAATTTTTCATTTTGTCTTGAAAGAAATAATATTTATATAAGATAAAATATATAAATAGTGAATGCTCGAAAAGAAAATTTATTGGTTTAACAAAATCAATAAATAGTTTTTTTAAAACAAAAATTCAAAATTGGTAAATTTAAAAAATTGATGAAAGTAATGATAATAAGTTATATTGTATGGTTTTATTTAATATTTGATAATTGTTTTTTGCTCAAATAAAAATTTTGATAATTGTTTTAATTTCAGCCTTGTTAAGTTGGAATTTTCATAAGCCCCTTAAATGAAATATCAACTTCAAACTACCCAATTCCGTTAGTCACATGCATGGCACATGCTTTTTAACTGAGTTTTTAACGAATTCCGTCAAAAAGGCCCTAACTGGCGAAAATAATTACCCCATGGTCTGATCTGGCGAAAAAAGACAACCAGGGCTCGATTGGAAGGGTGGTAACATACTTCAGGGTCTAAATTGCAATTAACCCTTAAATCTTTGGTTATTTCTCTTGTTTTTTTTTATTATGTAATCAATCATAACATTTAAACAAAGAAAAGCTTTTGTTTTTTACGGAAATTTACTGGATATTCCATCCGTCCCACCTCACTTGAGACCTAAGAGATGTGCACAATAATTAAGGAAAAAATTCAAATAAGAAAAATGTGTGGTAGAAAATGAAGAAAGAGAATGAGTGGGTAAATAGTAGTGTTGGTTAAATAAATTGAGCGGTGAGAAATGAAGAAAGAGAATGAATGTTAGGGTAGATTCAATATAAAATTAATTGGCTATTTTGGGAGGTCTTAAGTGAGCTGGGACGGAACAAAATGAAAATAAGTCTCAAGTGAGTTAGGACGGAGGGAATATGTGTTAAATAACTCGTTTTTATTTATTTTTTTGCTACAAATTCTGTTTTGTGCCGTCCTCCTTGGTATAATTTCATCAGGATTGCCATCAGTACTTTGTGTTTTCGTCCGACTATTTTAGCGATCAAAACTTAAAAAATAAAAAAAAAATAAAAATAAAAATAATTAACCGTAGCAAGTAGTTATTTTCTGCTTCATATCCTTTTTTTTATTCTAAAATAAATCGCACATTCAAATTTGGTCAGGGGCTTACTCATACGTACAACATAACTACGTCATGTCGGTCACCAAAGTAACATTAGAATAGACGTGTCCATTTTTCAACCGTAACCGGCTAACCGTCGGTTTTTAACCGGCCATAACCGCCAAACCGCCAACCGTTACAACCGTCAACCGTCGGTTACATAGTTCGGTTAAGGTTAGGCCATTTAGTAACCGGTTAACCGCAGGTTATAACCGGGAAGCTAACCGCCAGTTCAACCGTCTATATTAACCGTCAGTTTCCTAACATTGTTTAGTTAGTTTTCAGAATTACAGTTAGTTTAAACGATTCTGTTAGTTTTCTAACATAATTAGTGTTTTCCTCATTTTCTGTCAGTTTTTTGATGATTTTCAATTAGTTTTCTAACAAAAACTGTGAAAAACTCATTTAAAAAAAAATCACATAACCGGATTAACCGTTTTTCCGGGTTTTTAACCGGGGCGTTAACCGTTCAAACTTTGTTTTACTTAGTTACAATTTTGTTTTTCTCTAATAACGGGTTAACGGTTAACCGTAACCGAACATCACGGTTATAAGTTAGGTTACAGTTACAACTTAATGGATTCCTAATAGGCGGTTATAACCTAACCGCAGGTTATAACCGGATGGTCACGTCTACATTAGAACATGCTAGCAAATGAAAATACACGGAGTTTCTTATTCAAACCCCAAATAAAGCTTCTAACTTCAAAATCAGTACACTTCAATTTTAACTTGAACACAAAAACAAATTTCCCTCGAAAAAAAAAAAATTTGACTTTGTCCAAAATTACGACTAGTCAACTCTCCCGAAAAAGTCCAAAACGGGTTTGGTAAATTTTCACGCGGCAAACTAAAAAGAAGTCCTTGACAATTGGCCCTACATTTAGACCAAATTAGGCTTGTGGGATCATGTCATCACCTACGACGGCTATCTTGACGACTTCACACACTTGCCGTCAACCTCACCCTACACGTTGCTAATAATCAAACGGCCACAACCTCTCCATTACTTTTCATTTCCCCCAGTTCACTAGTGGACCACAACTTTTTTATTTTTGAGTAATGTTTATGGCATAATCAAATCACAATTTTTTTTATTACAAAATCGTAAATGTAATAATTTTGTTGATGTTTTTAATTAGAGTGTGGCTAATCCACTATCGATAGAACCAATAAATATCGACAACATATGTTGTGACCAAAATTTTGTGACTTTATTTCGTATCCCTAGCATTTCGCTTGATTTTTATCACCTCTTGCTTTTCTCTATTTTAATTAGACCATGCAATTTATTAGAATAGAATTAAGAGAAAATTTTGGGGGAAACTAGTTCCTCCATAAGTTATAAAAATTCTTGTTTTTTATAGGGTTTAAGGTTTAGGGTTTGGGATTTCAGGTTTAGGTTTTAGGGTTTCAGGTTTAGAGTTTAAGTGTAAAAAACAGGACTTTTTATAACTTATGGAGGAACTAGTTTCCCCCAAAACACACTCTAGAATTAATTCTTTCATGTAATAATAAGTGTCACGCTTTATTTTTTTTCAACAAAGTAAGAGTTGAGTCCATATATTAAAAAAAAGTTATAGTGAAATTTTCATATTCTGACAGCAATATATATATATAAATAAGTAAAATAATTTTTTTAAGTAGTTTGACGACTTGATTATGGGATAAAGGAAGTACGTAAAATAGTCAATTTGGTGCCAGAAGAGCTTTCCTTGTGAGGTTTTATTAAAAAGTCGAAGGGTAAAGATAAAGTCACAAAATTTTTGGCTCATAAAATGATGTGTGAAGAATTTATTGGTGCTTTTAATTAGAGTGTGGCGGGTGCACAATCGATGCAACCAATAAAATATCATCAGCTCATTTTGTATCCATCATTTTGTGTAGACTTCTTTTGTGTCCCCATCATTGCCCGAAACCGAACTAGCATGGATTGAGATATACTGCACAAATTACAATTAAAAAATAGCTGATAATTTATTAATTTTATAAGTTCATAATCCGAAACACTTGCCACCCTGCCCCCCCTATAAATGTCTCAACCAAACAACCCAACCTACCCAACCTCGACCCATCTCCCTCCCATAACTCCACAAACAAAGAGGGCAGGGGCGACCTGAGATAACACACAAGGAATTTTTAATGGCAGGAAGAATGAATATGGTTATGTTAATGATAATGGTAGTGGCATCTATGCAACTACAAGGCTCAATGGCACAAACTAGGCACATTGTTGGTGATAGCAATGGTTGGACTGTTCCCTCCACCGCCTCCGCTTACTCCACCTGGGCATCTTCCCAAACTTTCACCGTCGGCGACAGCCTAGGTAAATCCCTATATCCTATTCTAAATATTTTATTAAACATGTTATCGACTAGTTCTTACCCTAGTTTAAATGAATGTCGCTTTTTGAACATGATTATGTACAAAAAGTGACATTCATTTAAAATCCGAGGGTGTCACCTTTTTTTATCTTCTACAAAAGGAGACACTGACCAAGGAAGCAAGGCAATGGATTGAATTTTGTGTTGTGTATTATGCAGTTTTTACCTTTGTCACCGGCATGCACAACGTAGCGGAAGTGACACAGTCAGCTTATGATGCCTGCAACGGCACCAGCCCTATATCGTTGACCGGAAATGGACCCGCCACCATTAATTTACCAGCTGCCGGCACAAGATACTTCATTTGCACTGTTGAAGTCACTGTAGTCTAGGTCAGAAGGTAGCCATCAATGTCTCTGCTGCAACTACTACTTCACCACCGGCTGCTCAACCCGCCACTCCACCATCATCAACACCAGCACCGGTTTCTCCACCACCATCGGCTACCCCACCATCATCTACACCGGCACCAACAGCAGGGCCAGTTTCCCCACCGGTGTCTACACCTGCACCTGCACCTGCCAACAGAGGCCCAGCTACTTACATGGTCGGAGATGGGCTCGGTTGGACTGTCCCCACTGATGGAGCCGCCACTTACAGAAGATGGGCATCAGACAAGACTTTCGTAGCTGGAGACGTTCTAGGTAAAACTCGTGAACCACCTCCCCTTTTTTTCTCACAAGCAATTCGTCGAACACTTAGGGCGCAGAATTCATTATTCTAAAAGATTTGATGTTCTTGCAGTTTTCAATTTTGTGAGCCAAGCACACAACGTGGCTGAGGTATCGAGCACCGACTTCAATTCCTGCAACGCCACCTCCACCATCCGTGTAATTAGCACCAGCCCAGCCAGGATCACTCTCACCGGCGGTTCACACTACTTCATATGTACCTTCCCCCAACATTGCTCATTGGGGCAACAGCTAGCAATCAACGTCACTGGCTCCACCGCCGCCACACCACCATCTAGCGTAGCCACTCCACCGTCCACTCCATCGGCAGAGTCTCCCGACGGTGTCAACGCTCCTCCCCGCCTAACTCTGCTGCATCAGTCGCCGCCGCCACATTGCCAGTGGCTCTAATGTCAATTGCCTTAGCTTTCTTGTGCTAGATTGATCGAGAGATGCGCGACTTTGTGTTATTGAGATTATTTTCCGGATTGTGATTTTTATTTTTTATCTTAGTGTTACACGGGTTTGTAATTTTTATTTTTTTTTAGTAAATCGCTAATACTATTTCACACCATTATCGGTATCCATAAAACTTCTTTCTAGTCTGTCTCAAAATAAATACTCCCTCATTCATATAACTAGTTTGTAACCCGTCGATACTCGACGGACATAGTAAGCCTAACTAATAATAGATGTGATATTCTTTATCTCAAATTTAAAGAATAGACTTTGATTGCGATAACATTATGAACTTTTCGGTGAGCCCGTGAAAAACCAAGTAGGCCCAGTTTATTTGTACTTTGCAGTTAGTGCGTGATGATTATGTAACATAATGGTATTCGAGCGAACCCCAATCGTAACGCTTAAGAGCTTTTCCTGGGTGCGACTTGGGTATTGTTTGGGCTTTGTCAGGAACGTCAAGGATTTGAGAGGGGGAGATTGAGATACCCCTAATCCCACATCTGAAAGATGTGAATTTTAATGTGATATATAAGTCTCCATAATATTACTACTGGGTATCAATAACATTCGTGGACTTTTTGGTGAGTTCGTGGGAAGCCAAATGTACGCAAGTTGTTTATGCTTAGTGGCTAGTTTGTGAGCTTATGTAGCAAGCCAGATATCCGAGTCATTACACCAAATATTACGTTGTAATTTTACCCCACCACTATGACTGCTTTGTTTATTTCCTCAACTAACTCGTAGAATTGTTACTGTCTTAAGACAATAGGTATTTGTTTATCTTACGCAATCGCAAACTAAATACAGTCATTCTAATGTGAATTTTTGAAAAGTCCTGTAATTGTTATGAGGAAACCATTGGACTTAACTATGTTTTAAGCTACGAAGTTTGTCGTATGAATTACAAAAATACTATGAAAAAGAATGTTTGTAAATGTTTTATGGGAGGGGCTATTGCCACTACATTTTTTGCTTTTCCACTACAATATTATGTAGTTTGACACAACTCTCCTTTCCAATTTTGTGAATAGACAAAATCATCCTTTGTTATATAAGGAATTAATGAAGTATTCCATAATAGATTATATCACTAAAATGTTTAATTATATAGTACATAGTTTTTTAAATATCTACTACATTTAATAATAAATATTAAATAATTTGGATTTTCTTTAAAATATTTATCATGTACAGTGAAAAAAATAATTGCAGTAAATTACTTTTTAATTTTCCGGTTTCAACTCAATTATAGTTTATTTTATACTTGCATTTTTTCTTTAATTTCCAAATAAAAAATAAATTACACGTGATCCATAAATCTTATTATATCCTTGTTGATAAAAAAAAAAAAACTTGAAACTCTTTGATATAATATTACGGACACTTATCAATATTTTGAACTTGACAACAAAACTAATTTACTTTTCTAAAATATTTAAAGACTCACCAGTTAGTTTATATTTGAAGCATATTGTGGTAATTAAGTGTAAAAAAGTATTTATTTATAAATTCTAACAAAATTTGTATACTTCTACACATTTTGTGTTTATTAATGGATATTTCATTCTCTCAAAAAAAAATTATATGCTTAATATGCATAAATCTTAGTTTAAAATTCCAAATCTATCCATTTTTTCTAATCAATATTTCCATCATTAAGGACAAAAAATTAAGGTAGAAATATAAAATAAACATAATTAATCTTTTTTTTTTTTGAAATATCAATTTTGTAATTTATTTCACAAAAAATTACTATGTATTTAAGTTCCTTGGCATAATGATTTAAATAAAAAAACAATCTTACAAAAAAAATAAGAAAAACCCAAAAGTAGTTAGGAGAATAAAACCTTACCAAAAAGTATGAACAATCCATAAATAGATAGAATGTGTTTAAAGGGCAATTTAGTCAAGAGATTCAAATCATATTGATGATGTAGTGGAAAAGCAAAAAATGTAGTGGCAATAGCCTCTCCCATGTTTTATTTTAGCATTGATGTTTTCACTTTCAACATACACTATGCGTAAACTGAAGAAAAAAATAATTTTAATTAAAAATTTGGAACTACAAGTTAATCTCATCAACCATTTTTTTTTCAAGTCATGTAACCATTGTTTCCATTATTGTTTCCATTATGTTATTTCCACCTTAGAAGTAACTGTTATTAAGTTTATATGTTATTAAGTTATACATGTTATTAAGTTATACTCCCTCCGTCCCTATTTACCTTATAAAAATTGCCATTTTGGGTGTCCCTATTTACATTACAAAATCCCAAAAAAGAAACTTTTAAACATTTTTTTTTAATAGTGGGACCCACTTGTCAAACTCACAACTATCCACTTACTTTTCTCTACCCACTTTCTCTCTCCCACTCAACTATCTACACTCACAACACATCAACTTTACAATCATTTTCTTAATTTTTGTGCAAAGTTCATTTTTGTAAGGTAAATAGGGACGGAGGGAGTATGAAAGATACTCCTTCCTGTCCCAGTTAGAAATTTAAATTTTGAAATGAGTCTATATAAGACAATGACATGTGTCATTCTCTTTGAATGACATTAGACTCTCTTTTATTATATATAGATGTGATGATATTTCCTCATTCACATAATGTGATAATGTTATTCAAAAACATAAACAAGATAATTATAAAAGTTCAACAAAATTAACTTTTAATTTATAAAAATGGTACAAACAAAAATAATAAGTGAGACATATGTCTGGTACAGATGGAGTATTTTTTCCCTAATAAAAA
This sequence comes from Campanula takesimana, assembly GCA_026119855.1. NCBI lineage: Eukaryota > Viridiplantae > Streptophyta > Magnoliopsida > Asterales > Campanulaceae > Campanula > Campanula takesimana. The sequence continues at coordinate 488,886 of JAOWBW010000671.1, forward strand.
ATAATTTTAATACAATTATACTAATAGCAATCTTACTATTATAGTAAACAAGTATATACAAATGTACATCTAATCCATCGTCGTGTCGAAAAAGCGAAATCATAGATTAATTGGAAGGGCAATGCTAGGCTTACAAAAAAAGTTTACAAAATGAAGGATACAAGATGTGATAATGTTATTCAAAAACATAAACAAGATAATTATAAAAGTTCAACAAAATTAACTTTTAATTTATAAAAATGGTACAAACAAAAATAATAAGTGAGACATATGTCTGGTACAGATGGAGTATTTGTTTTCCTATTAATAAAAAATAATTTTAATACAATTATACTAATAGCAATCTTACTATTATAGTAAACAAGTATATACAAATGTACATCTAATCCATCGTCGTGTCGAAAAGAGCGAAATCATAGATTAATTGGAAGGGCAATGCTAGGCTTACAAAAAAAGTTTACAAAATGAAGGATACAAGATGTGGTGGAGATTTTATTAACTACATCGATGGTGGACCCGTCACACTCTAATTAAAAACACCAAAACAATTATGACACATCATTTTGGAGTTTATTGCAAAACTGACATGCGTACTTTCATTTATTTTCAATTTGACTTGCAAACTTTGGAAACATCAAATGTGGTTTGCGTACTTTCATATTCAAAATTTTGAGACGACTTTTTTAACACCCGTTAAAATACATAACGGGGTACTCCATATAAGGGGTAAAGTGTAAGAAATAAAACACAAAGTCCTAAAACAATACATAACTCTTTCTTTTTAGAAATTTTGAAATAAAGTTACTTAAATAATTCCATTAGAATATTAGGTTTAAATAATAAGATATTTATTTTTTAATTTTCATAAGTACTAAATATCCCCCCTCCTAACCTAATCTCCAATTTGCTCAACCTCACCGACTCCGTCCTGGGCTTCCCAATCGGCGAGCTTGCTTCCCGGACCTCCAAATCGGCAGGATCGCCGGCTACTTCTGAAGACTTTCTAGAGCTCTCACAAGCTTTCACTGACTTTTCCATTACGTCCTCCGTGAACATCGTCATCTTCTTCTTAGTTGGGAAAACAATTGTTCACCATCATCAAATACGACTCCCATTCCCCCGCCCATCTGTCGACCTCAAAGGCCTACTCCGTCTCCGACTCAATCAACCAGATAATAACCCCAGACCCGTTCACCACGGGGTCGAGACGTTCATTTCAGGCGGGAAGACGTTGTTGGGTGGAAGAGGTAGAAGATCGTATAGTGGCTGGAAGGTTAGAAAAAATTGAGTTTAGAAGTCTACAGAAATTAATGAGATGCAATTCTTTGTTGAGAATTTGACTAACTCATAGTTGATTCTTTTGGATTTGGGTTTTCAATTTTTTGTGTAATTCTGAATGATTAAGGCAAGATGCGATGATGGGGTGGGGATAATCGTCGACTGGCTGGAGCAGAGGAAGATGGTGGGTGACGGCGAGGTTGTCGGATGAATATTAAGATATAAATTTTTTATTATTTAAACCCTATATTCTACTAGAATTATTTAAGTAACTTTATTTCAAGAGTTAATTTGTTTAGGCCTATAATTTTGATGCTTTACACTTTACCCCTTATATGGAGTGCCCCGTTATGTATTTTAACGGGTGTTAAAAAAATCGTCTAAAAATTTTGAAAATGAAAGTACGCAAACCACATTAGATGTTTCCAAAGTTTTCAAGTCAAATTGAAAATAAATGAAAGTACGCATGCCAGTTTTGCAATAAACTCCATCATTTTGTAAGGCACATTTTGTAGCCATTTTTTGTAACTTTATTATTTCCCTAATTGGAATCCATGTAATGGACGCAATGTTAGTCCGTACACAACCGACCTTGATTCAAACTCTTCTTATCATTTTATTGTTCTTGTAAGACGGACCGACAGGTTGTTTGGTTAGAAATTATAGTTTCTACTCCTTTCGTCCCACTTGAAGCTTCACCATTTTGGTGATGGCACGTAAATTATGGCAAGTGATGAGTGTAAAATGGATTGTGAGAGGGAATAAGTTAGTGGGTATGACATGTGGGGACCCAATTTAAATACTCCCTCCGTCCCAGCAGAAGTGTCACCAATTTTTGGGACACGGGGATTAAGAAAAGGTAGTAGGTGTGTGGTAGAAAATGAAGAGAGAGAATGAGTGGGGTAAATAGTAGTGTTGGTTGAATAAAATGAGTGGTGGAAAATGAAAAGAGAATGAGTTGGGTTAAATGGTGGGGTTGGTTGAATATAAATATATTAAAACATTTCTATTTTGGGTAGTGACACTTGTGCTTGGACGGACCAAAAGGGAAATAAGTGACACTTCTGCTGGGACGGAGGGAGTATGTGAGAGGAGAAAGTTAGTATGATAAGTGGTCCTCATAATTTAAGTATGTGAGAGGAAGAAAGTGAGTGGGTATGACATGTGGGGTCTACATTTTTTACCATTTTAGGAAATGGTGAAGCTTTTAACGGGACACCCATTTGGGTAATTGGTGAAACTTCAAATGGGACTGAGGGAGTATACAATTCCTTATTTCCGCCGTGGAATGTTATCATGACAATTGATTTTTTTCTCAAATAATTCATTTTTAAAATAATATTTTCAAAAATGACAACCTTTCAAAACTATTTGCCAAAATGACTACTTTTTCAAAACTCGCCACTACTAGTAGCGAATTTACAAAAAAAATCGCTTAAAGTCGCTACTGTTAGTAGCGGTTTTACCAAAAAAAAAATAAATTATTTTCAAACAATATTTGTTATTGTAGTTAGCCGGAAAACATTTTTTAAAAATAAAACTCGCGACTATGAGTAGCGAATTCAGTTTAACGTAATTAGTTAGATAATTAACATAAGATTTATTTAGATATTATTCCCAAATGATAATAGTGAATTGTAACAAACTCTATGGAAATGATAGGGCTTTAGAACACGGAGAATCATATTTCTAGTTCTATGGCGATATTATCGCCGTTGCTCCTTTGTTTCCAATTTTTGTTTTAATAACGTACTATACGTTTAGGTTAGGCCGCGTATTTTTCCTCCTGATCCGCAGCACGTTATTGATGCATCTCGTGTATTCAAATCTGTTAATCAAAAAAAAAAAAAAAAACGAAAAAAAAATTGTTAATCAAATTCAAATTGGGATTTTGTGCATAATCTTAATCTTATTTATTCTTGTAAGACCTAATATTTTATGTATGGTAGTCAAATGTAAATAGGGAATTAGTATATTATACTCCCTCTGTCCCAGAATGATAGTCCCCCTATTTTCATGGTTATTACTAAGGAATTTTGAGCAATAATTAAGGCTACTATTCTAATGAAATTTTTGAAATTGTTTTTTGATACACCATTATAAATTTATTAATACAAATTTTTAGATTCACATTAACATAATTATAAGTAGCATTTATAATTGCTCAAAGTTCTTTCGTAGTAACAACGAAAAAAAAATGGATTATCTTTCTGAGACGGAGGGAGTATACAAAAAAGTTTATAATTTACAAGAAGATTACACTTTTATATATATTCTGACAATTTTACGAACTTTTCTCATCACAATTCTCATTAATGTTTACGGTATTTCTCTGTTTCTGTTTCTGTTTCTGTTCTCCTTCTTCTTTTTCTTATTTTTTTCTTGTGTCTTTCTTCTAATCTCTCTCTATATGCGTATGGTGTTTGTGTTGTGTTGAATGTCACTTAAAAAGATAAAGCCAATGGGTAAGCAATTTCATTCGCTTAGAGTCCAAGAACAACTAGAGATTTCATTTTAAAACCCAAGTATTAATTGTGTTTATGGTCACCTGAAATCGCCACTGTGACTGGCGAGTTTAATTTTAAAAAATATTTTGCAGTTAAATAACAAGTATTGTTTGAAAATAAAAATGAATTATTTGAACTCGCTACTAGCAGTAGCGAATTTAAGCGAATTTTTTTTAAACTCGCTACTAGTAGTGGCGAGTTTTAGAAAAGTGGTTATTTTGGCAAATAGTTTTAAAGGGTTGTCATTTTCGGAAATATTATTTTAAAACTGAATTATTTGAGAAAAAAAATCCATGACAATTCGTGTGAATGAAAATATTTCTTTGTCAAAAAAACAAACAAATAAAGACATTATAACAAGTCAAATATGATTTTTATTATAAGTAGACAAGAATTTTATTTAAAATCTTTTTTGAAGATCATTGTTGCATTTTTCAATAAATACTAACCTAAAAATTTTGATTAAACTTTCGGTGAAAAACAACAAGAAGTTGATAGGAAGGAGACAGAAGATAATATTTTATTATTCTCAGTCGTGGAGAACCCTAAAATCTTGCTTAAGGTTTCCTGATTAAAAAAAAAAAAAAAGGTACGGTTAATGGGATTGTGACGAAAATTCCACTCATAAACAGATTTGATTTAATTTTTAATAATTTTAGTGTCTCCAAGCGTATATTAATATGTTCACCTCACCTACAGTAAATAATAGAAAAAAAATACTTCCACCATATCCGGAAATTGGATCATTTGTTCATTTATGGAGTACTAATTACTATATTAGGAAATCGGCCCATAATTTGCTGAGATCACCCGAATGTTAAGAAAATATATTAATCTTTCCCTAGTTTTAATAATTCACTTTTTTACTTCTTTTTTTCAAACGAGTTGGTTTTGGGGAAACTAGTTCCTCCACCATAAGTTATAAAAAGTCCATTTTTTAACCCTTAACTTTAAACCCTAAATCCTAAACCCTAAACCTTAACCTTAACCCCTATAAAAAACAAGACTTTTTTTTATAACTTATGGAGAAACTAGTTTTCCCCAAAATTTTCTCTTTTCAAACCGTCTTAGTAAGTTAGTTGAGGTTCACTATATTACGAGCAATTTGGAGTAAAGCACAATTTTTTTAGTTTTTTTAACAAATTTACTGCAATACTTACTACTCCATTGGATAGAGAATACTGGTACTGTTACATAGGGGCAATGATAGACTAATAAAAGAAGTTTATAAAATGAATGATTACAATATGTAGTGACGATATTTCATTGGCAACATCGATAATGAACTCGGCACACTCCAATTAAAAGCACCAACACAATTATGGCACCTCATTTTATAAACCACATTTTGTAACCATTTTTTTAAAATTTAATATTTCCCGTTACATAGTATCCTGCATTTGATTTGCTTGCATCAGAAAGGTCAATCGTTGAGAGAGTGATGTCTTGAAATTTTTGATCAATTTAAAGTTTGAATATTTCAATTCAATAAATTATATGAAAGCAGCCAAGGTTTATTAATGATTGACTTAATTTAAAACTGAAAAGTAAAATGAAAAGTAAATGTCGGGCAAGTCACATTCATATTTAAAATCCAAAAACAGTCTTTTATTTTTATTTTTTAATATTTTAAAGAATTTTTCTTTAATTTCACACTGAGAGATCTATAACAAAAGATTCTGACCAAATAAGTTAAGTATCAACGTGACAAACTTTACTATACAAATAAAATAAATATTGCAGCCTTTGCTTTCTCTTTTTCTCTTTAACTAAAAAATGAGGTGTTATAGCCAAAGGGTTTGTGCCCAAGCGGCATTTTGAGCATGTTTAAGTCTCTTTGTCGTAGAGGCCTTAGGTTCGATTCCCCCTGCCGGCTAGAATTGTATTAGGTGTTGGAAAAATAGTGTAATTTTACCTAGCTGACTGGAGATCCCAAGATCTAGGTTCAAAAGGGACCACCTAACCGTTAAAATACTTGTAGCGTCACTGTGGGGATTAACCCCATACCCATTCCTAAAAGTGACATCCCGAAATGAATAAGGTTAACCCTATGGATTTTAATGATTCTTATAGAGTAAACCGGGTTACTTAGAAGAATCACCTATGTGAGAGAGAAGTGGGGCCGCTTCGAGGAGAATTGTGTGAGGCTCAATTCTTAGACCCTCTCACAAAACCATGCATTGTGTTTCAGGGCCATAAATGGACACAACTATGAGAATTGAATTGTGTTAGGGAGATACATGTGTAACGTATATGATTGGCTACACAAAAAGCTGACCGTTCAAGGACATCGTGTCTACTGATTAGCGAGTAGAATAAGTATACGTCTACAAGGGAAGGTTCAAAGGGCAATCTCATACCTATCATATGCAGGTTTTCAACTGTTGGACTTTATCTCCAAATTCCTCATAATATCCTTCATGTGGGGAATTGTTGGAAAAATAGTGTACTTTTGTGTATTATGTGAAGGAAATATGATTTATTTCTGTGATAAATAATTTGTCGAATGACAAAATTATTTTTGGGTTTGTGTTCTACTCCATGAGAACATTGAGAAAATATATTCATTTGTCCAATTTGGTGTTGGGATGAATGAGATACAAAGGTTTGAAGTTGGTGGGTTGAAATATGGATATTGAGATTATCCCACATTGGAAAGAAATGTAAAAAGAAGCTAGTATAAAGGCTTGGGCACTTTAGTAGTGTTTGTATGGCATAGTTGCTCTCTCTCGTGCGCAGGGGGGTGCAAATCATGGACCCAAATTGGGTTGGATCGACTGAACTCATGTGTGCGCGCGACCTGCGGACACGAATGTAGCACCGATTTGCCTTGACCGGACTAGCTCACCTTTTGCATGTATTTTTGATTTTTTTTAGTCAAAAATTTTGCACAGATTCATCCCACTGGAATGCAAACTGAACAACCATGTTATTTTATCTCTTTATCTGAAATTAATTAATGGGATTAAGGATTATGTTTATCCATGTAATTAATTTTCGGATTCAAGGAATGGGTTCTCACAGTTGGGTATAAATAGAGCACAGCAGCAACCATTTGAGATGAAAACAGAAAATCCAAGCAATACACTGTTTGAGCAATTTCTCCACAGCATTTCTCTTGTTGCATATTGTTCATTCCTCCTTTGGCCTCATGCATTGCACACTCGTGGTGATACTGTCCAGGCACTTAATTCAATTCGCCGGAGTCTCTTAGTGCAGGGAAGCATCCAGTTCGTGCGAGTTATCCTGGGAGACTAGCGTCCAACAGCAACCTCAAGCACTCACGGTGAGGGGGCGAATAAGTGTTAAGGACAGTGTGTTTAACACACGGCTCGGCACAAAACATACAGTCTAGTTTCTGTATATTTATTTTCAGTTTATTAATTAATTTATTATCTATTCTGTAATTCGAGTTCTTTATTGTAGAATTTTCTTAACATTAGGTGGTTTAGGATTTTTTTTTTTAAAAAAAGGTGTTACAAGTATTAAAAAAAAATGCCAATAGGAAAGTGTTCAGTCACATTAGGACATTTAAGGGACGTTTGTGGTGAGGATTTGACTTGGCAAATAAAGATGCGGTTCACGTTTACCTCAATTGATATCCGTTTTATAATAAACCACTTATTTTTATTAAAAAAAATAGACAAATTCTCAAATGCGGCAACTTCCTAGCGTCCGGCGCTGCGGCGGGCCAAACCCGCGGGTCAAACCCGCCCAACCCGACCCAAATCCAGTTACCCACCCACCCATTTTCCAACAAACCAATCATTTTGCGACATGTGGCGCGCAGTGAGCACACGCTGGTGCGTCCAGCCGCACGATGTCACGTGTCATTCCTTAAAAAAAAAACTTCAATAACTTTAAAATGCTATATCTTGAGATTTATAACTCGGAAAAAAAAATACCGTTGTGTTCATCTCGACGAGACGAATCAAACTAGATAGGTCATGATATGGTTTGATTATTTTTTTAAAAAAAAACATATTTTTTAACACAATTTTTTTTTTGAGCTACTCGTCACCTGAGATGTAACACTTTGTTCTGATAAAAGTAACAGTTTCATCTTTAGAAAGTAACATTTTTTATTGTCAAATGTAACAGCAGTTTTACAAGAAAATTTAAATTGTTTGATAGTTTTTGTGGTTAGAAAAAAATAATATTTGAAGTGTAACAGAGTGCATATATGATTATAATTTTCTACATAGATGAATGTAATATTTTTATTTAGTAAATGTTTTTTTTTTTCTTTTTTTAAAAAAGAAAAAAATCATGTATATAATCGAGTTTGTATCTCAATTGTTACTTTCTCAATAAAAATTGTTACATTTTAGATATAATGTTACATTTAAGAATATAAACTGTTACAATTGAGAAAAAAATGTTACATTCATTTTTTATAAAATGTAACATTAGTTTAGTTTAGAGCCGTCAATTCGGGACCGTCCCGTCGGGGCGTTTCGTCCCGCTATATATATGGGACCGGACGGGACATTATATTCTTATCCCGAAAAAATGTGAGACTATTCGGGACATCCCGTTTGGGAAGGGACACAATGCGGGACGGGACGGGATGGGACGGGACATCCCGTATTTTTTTGAAACTTTATTTTTGTCTTCTATCATCATTTTAAATTTTGAGTACATTAGAAGCATTTGTCTTTGAAATTTATTTTTGTAAATTAAAGTAGGAAGTAAAAGTACAAATCACCTGTAAGGATAATGATTAGAATGAAAACAAAAAGAGAGAAAAGAGAGACTGAGAACAAGAGAAAGAAGAAGACACAATAGAGAATGGGAAGACCAACTTGGGTTTTTTGTTTCTTGTATATTGAGGTGCCAAAAGACTAACAGAAAATGTGATATGCTCACTTCAACTTGAAAAATCGTCAGTTTTTGTGATCGGATGATCGCGTCAACTTATCCCGTATTTATCCTGCATTGTCCCGCGTCCCAAGGTGATTTGGGATGTGACGAGGAATTTCAGTCCCGCGATAAATTTGGGACGTCCCGTCTGGTCCCGTATAGTTTGCGGGACATCATAGTTTTGTCCCGTCTCGTTGTCCTGAATTGACGGCTCTAGTTTAGTTTGTCAATCTTATGTTAATTTTGAATTAAAAAAGTGTTACATTTGAAAAAAAAGAGTGTTACATTCATTTATAAAAAGTGTGACATTAGTCTAGTTGTCAATCTTTATGTTATCTTTAATATATTGCAGCAAAATTAAGGTACATTTTGAAAAATAAAATGTTACATTTGAAGGAAAAAAGTGTTACATTTCGTTATAATAAGTGTTACTTTTGTTGTAAAGGAAAAATAAAGTTCGAGGGCAAAAAAAAATCTCAGAAAAAAAATAAAAAAAAATAATGGTTCGGCTCCGTGCGAGCCGTCGCACGCCATGCGGTGGCCGCAAAGGATACTGGCCCAAAAAAAATAGTAAGTATCATGATTATAAAAGGAGAGAAAGTAGGGTAAAAATTAAACAAAAAGTTATGAGAATCACACGTGAATCTTGAGCAATGCTAGGGGCACAAAATAAGCTCACAAAATCTTGCTCGCAAAATGAGGTGGCGATATTTTATTGGTTGAATCGATAATGGACCCGTCACACTCTACTTAAAAACATCAATAAAATTATGACACATAAGATTTTGTGAGAAAGATTTTGTGACTTTTTTTTTTGTGCCCTAGTATTATTCATCTTATAAGGAAGACGATCATAACAAAACACGCTATCATTGTGTTTAGACTTTGGGGGTTTATAAGGCATTTCCTTTCAAAAAAAAAAAAATTGTTACTCCCTCCGGACACAAATATAAGCAAAAAACTAGGCTTTTTCTGGACCTAAATATAAGCAAAAAGTTAGGTTTCAATACAAAACACATTAAATGTACTGTATTTTATATTCTTTTACCAAAAATACCCTTAATTAATTACTCATATTCAAATACAATTGTACATTTATTACACATTTAATATATGATATATTAGTAATTTTAACATATTTTTATTAAATCAAGGAAATTAAATAAATTTAACTACTTTCTTAATTTGCTAAAAAAAAAAAAAACTACTTTCTTAATAAGTGTAATTTTAGTTATTTTTGCTTATATTTGTGACCGGATGGAGTAACTTGGAGAGGTACTTCTTCCGCTTCATAATAACTTGCAATTTTTTATTTTTATTAATATTTCATTGGTATTGGTAGGTCTTACTTTTTTTAAATATCAGCCTTTTATTCTTTTTCTTGTTTACCCTACCCCACTTACATTGTCACACACTTAATTTGTGAATAAAAATGATGCAAGTACTACTAGAAAGAAGGAGTAATCTAGAAAGTTGTGCTTTTGGTTTCACTTTTTTTCCAAGTCAATTATTCAAAAATTGAAAACTTATGATCAAGTGAATTGGAAAAAAGTTGGCTTTTTCTTGGGTTACAACTTCCACAAGAGTTTCCACCAAAATTTTCTCCTTCGACAAAACACACCATCAAGTCTTCGTAAATGGGCTCTTAAGAACCAGATAAACGTATTCTCAGGGGGCATACGTCCGTACAACCACACCTTTTTTTTTTTTTTTTTTTTTTTTAAGATTCTCACCACTGGATACGGATTTTGAACCGCTGCACCAACACGTTAAGTGCACCGCTGCACCTGTGTGAAAATTGCACAACGTTTTGTAAAACGTTTTCTACCTAAAGTAAAACGTGTACTTGCAAATGTAAAACGTTTTTCAGGAGCTAACACTTTTTCGGTCGTTTTTACGTTGTGTAGTGCACTAAAACGTTGTGTAGAAAATGTTTTACAATACGTTGTGCAACTTTCACATCGGTGCAGCGGTGCACCGAATCTCGGTGCAGCGGTACCATACCCACTGGATACTACGCCAATCACCAGTCCCCGTCCGACCGTCCCGTCCATGCAGTTGAGCCATCGACCGCGTGCGTAAGCTCAGAAGCGGCGCGGAGGACCCAAACAAAACAGACAGATTGAAATCGCAGTCTCTAGTACTCCCTCCGTTCCGGACTAAGGTTCTTAGTTTGACTTTACACGGAGATTAAGAAAATGTAAGTGTTGTATGAAAAGTGAAGTAGGAGAAAGTAGGAGAGAGAAAGTGGGTAAAAAGTTTTTGTTGTGAGAATGACAAGTGTGTTCCATTGTCCATTTTAGATAATAAAGCAACTAAGAACCTTAGTCTGGGACAAACCAAAGAGGAAAGTAAGAACCTTAGTCTGAGACGGAGTGAGTATCGTTTTTGTTAATTTTTCTAGTTTTAACACTTTGCAATTGCACCCCCCGTCTTTCAAAAATAACAATTTGCACTCCTAAATTCTTATTTTATTTTTTATACATACTCGATAATTTTTTTCCCAAATTCCAAGGTGTGCATCTGCCCAGTCTAGCGATAGACTGGATCCGCCCCTGCATTTAAATATTCAAACTTCTCAAAAATATGAAAACTTGCTTCCCTAGTCATGTTGTGTTTATGCACATTTAAAAGCCTAAATTGCAGAAATAAAAAGAACTTTTTTTGGACAATCAAAAATAACAAATGAGAAGATCATTTCGGGATATAGGGAGTAAATGAATTTGGATCGTTGGTCAAGCCGACAGTAGAAATTTGCCACAAATTTTACTTCAAAAGAGTGATGACCAAGATAAACTACGGAGTATATGAAAGTATGAGCTTCCAAATCCATGGCTTAATTTCTTGGCTCCCAAATCAAATATTTCAAATATTATGCGGGTAGTTTGCAAATGCACAAATTAAGAAGATTGTTATCTTTTTCATAACATCAATATCATTCTCAAATGCTGTACTAGAAAAAGACGGATGCACAATAAACTTAATACCTAATAAAGAATGTAGGTCTATAAGATTAATACTACTAGGTTTACGACGTTTTAGCTGATAACTACAGTACTAGATAACGACATCATTTATGGAGCAACCTTCTAGGCCAAGGAAAAAAATAAAGGTCAAAATACGTTTATCCCCTCAGAGTATCCAGGCAATCTCACTTTGCACCCCCAAACCGAATTTTGTCCCAGAGTAACACTCTAATTTGCCTTTAGCCCCACTTTGACCCATGACCCCTAACGACGTTAGAAAATTAACGAAAAATGGTCATGTGTATGTCACATGTGGGGTTTTTTGATCATTTTCTTTGAAAAGAAAAGGACAAAATGTCAATTCGCTATTATGGTGGCAATTTCTTTCTCCACTCAACCCCACAGTCAATAACCATTACCACCACTACCATTTCTCACAAAATCCGACAACCACCACCAGCCATTGCCGACAACCACCACCACCCAATTATGGCCGGCCCTACCCGATTGTGGCCACCACTACCCATTTCCAACTGCCACCACCAATATTCCTTCAAAATCACTAATTTCATAAAATTTAAGAACAAATTAGCAAACAAAATCACAATAGATTCTCCCAAACCACCAACAATTCAAAAATCCAAACAATTTATACCAAACTGAGAGAGATCAGACTTGAGAATTGCGGAGGTGACGGTACTGGAGCATGATAAACAAGTTTTGTGGATTCTGGAAGCGACTCAATTCCAACTGGGACGACTCAGGTCCTCATCTTCATCATAGACGAAGTCCTCATCGAGAGCAACCATCGACTTAGCGTAATCGATGAATTTCAGAAACAGATCATCATTTTCTTGTGCGTAGCTATCGAGATTGTTGGGTTAAGGTTGAAGATTTTTGATTTCCATGGTAGAAATCCCGTGGTTGATGACGTGTTGGATCTGAATCATGAGGGAAAACGAGGTGGATTATTAGGGTGGAGGTCTGTGAAAATCGAGGAATGGAAGAATGGGTAGGGACTGGTGGTGTGGAAATGGAGGAAGTAGGGGGTGGTGGCCGGTGGGTATGGCAGTGAATGAGGACATGGGTTTTCTTTTCTTTTTGTTTGCTTTTGTTTTCTTTTTATTTTTCTTTTCCTTTTTCTTTTTCTTTCTTTTTAATTGTTTTTTGTTAGTTTATATTTTTTTTATTTACATTTACTATCCCATAATATTTTTATTTATCATGTTGTCAATGTATTTTTTATATAATACATTTATTATTTTACAAATAACTATAGTTTTATTAGTTGATACAAATAAGGACATCTAATATTGAAAGAATAATAAATTAAAGGTTAATTGAAAGTTAAAAAGAAAATGACCAAAATCCCCCTCATGTGACATGCACATAACCATTTCTCGTTAATTTTCTAACGTCGTTAGGGGTCATGGGTCAAAATGGGACTAAAGGCAAATTATAGTGTTACTCTGGGACAAAATTCGGTTTGGGGTGCAAAGTGAGATTGCGTGGATACTTTGGGGGATAAACGTATTTTGGCCAAAAATAAACAACATCAATTCAAATGGAAACATGTAGACATCAAACACTCTGCAAATATTGATGGACACCAAACTCGAGACATAAACAAATTCAAGCCATAAACACAAAGTACTAGTGAACAAAAGGTCACATACCGGGCTCAACCAAATTGACATGTGCAGTTCTGAGGCAGCATTCATAAGTTTCTGAGACAACAGCAGAAAGTAGTACAGTAATTTACGAGGCGAAAAAAAAGGACAAAGAAAGAATAATGATTGTGTTTTCACAATTTTGTGAAAAGATATACGTTCAACAACATTGTGGAAGTCGCACTTTTTCCCATTGTTTTAAAATACGACCGTCTAGGCGTTCATGAAACGCCTAAGTCCCGCCTAGGATATTATAACTATTTCTGAATTATCGGCCCGCCTAAGTTCCGTCTAGACCCGCCTAGGCGCTAGGCGCTGCTTCGGCGCCTAGCGACTGCCTAGTGCTTTTTAGAACCTTGTTTTTTCCCATAATAAAACTATGAGACAACCTTATAAACAGTCATGATGCATTATTACGCAAGATTTTTGAAGTTAAAGCAATGGCAAGGGTGAATTATTCGAGCAAGGGTTCATATAGCAGACCCCAAGTACATGAAAAGTTAAGGCATACCTAAGGAAAAGAAAATTGTTTTCTTTCGAAAACTGTTCAAAACCTTCAAAACTCGTTTTTCGAATTACGAGGCATGGCTAAAGAAGATTGGCGCCTACTAAAATAAAGGGGAGTAAATGATGAAGACTAAAAAAACGTTTTAAGGTGGCATTGTCCACGGAGAAACCACCCCAAAGCCAAGTCAGAAAAAATTGGTACTCCCTCTGTCCCTAAATGACTAAATGAGTGTCCATTTTCAAGAAATCTTTGTCCCTAAATGAGTGTCTTTTTTTAACATAACTTTCTCCCTAAACGTTTTTTTTTTCGAAAAAAATTTCACCGGTTTCTTTATACGTGCAAAACTAAAGGTTTGGAAAGGACATTACAAGATTATATATGAATCGTTGTTACCAAATTGTTCAAAAAGTTGATATTTTCAGTGTCTCTTAAAATGAAATTTGGACACTCATTTAGGGACAGAGGGAGTAGTATTTATTTTCACCAAGTCAATCTGTAAAGATTCGGATATAATAAGAACAAAACAGCTAAATGCAAGAATTACATTTCTTATATCATTCAGATATCATTTTGAAGAGGTAAAAGCGGGTCACTGCCATAGGCAGGCACAAGCATTACTCCATGGGTGCACGTGCACCCATGGAGTTTCCGAATATGGATAGTTCTTCTACTAAGTGTTAGTATAATTAGTAACATCATCTCTTCATCAAGTCAAAGAGTTATCATTTTCTTTTAGACACCCACGCCACTTGAAACTCATTAAAAGGATGTAAAAGCCCACAATGGAAAGTTGAGAGAAAAAAGGCTGAACAGTGATCTCCAACGAACTCAAGCATCTCATACTTTTTTCATTTCAAAAAATCGTGTAATACATCCGAAAAAAGTGATCTCTACAAACCTTGCCTTTTCATTTGGTTAGAAGTCGGCTCTAATTGCCAGAAATACTGACCGTCCTTCACATTGTTATCGGGAACTACTTTGCGCTTCCTAACAGCTGCATCCACATTATGACCCTCACCCTCAAAATTCCACCCCTTCTGATCCACTGGCTCATTTACAGTTGATCGCATAGGAAAGAAAGAGAACTCCTTACTTTGAGGGCATCTTTCCTGAGAATTGCTTGGACCAACTTCATGGTTGTTACTAGTTGAATTTTCCCCCTTCCTCAAGTACGGTTCTGATAATAGGCCCAAACGTAAGGACAAGTCGAATTCCATTGACTGAGGCTCTTTCTCATGGTTAATTCTGAAGTCTGATTGAGAGATTCTGTTTGAAGCATTTACATCTCCATGATCACGAAATAGGTTTTGCAAGCAATCTTTCTCTTGAGGTTTAGAGCTTGCCTGAAAAATTGGTGTGCCAACAATTATAGTGCTCGAATGTTTTGGGTTGTGCAGTCCCTTTGGAGAGAATTCAGGTTGAGGATGGACACCATAGTATAGAGGATAAACCAAACCCCTATCCAAACAAGCTTTACTTTCGTCTGACACGAACTGATTATTGCCCGGCAAAGGAAACTTTTCACTTGATGAGGAAAAATTACCAGAAGCACAGGGGCTATTCTTGTAATTATGCATTACATTCCTGTTGGCTTGCATCTTTGCCATGGGCATTGGTCTTTCAATGTTCAGCAAGTTGGGATTCTGAGCATTGGCTGCATTATCCAAAATCGTAGGAGGTATAGCACCAGAATCTTGAGGTCTAGGACTGAGGTAACTCCTTGGATTACTGTTTCTCTGGCTTCGAGATGCTCTTACAGGAACACAACCCAAGTTGAGGGCAGCTGAACATCATAAAGCAGTATAGAAAAACAGATGCATACATCATAACCAAATTGACCTGATCTAAACCCTTTCTTTATCTCGCTCTCTAAAAGCAAATGACTACCAAAACAAAGCAGAACTTGTTGATAACAAACACGAATGGGAAAAAATAGATTGCTGCATTATAATTAACCTCAAGAACATGAATTCGAAGCTGATGAGGAATGTGTACCTTCAACACAAGGGGGCAAGAGGTCGCCAGTTTCCATACTCTCATCTTTCCTGATTATAGTGTTAATGGCATCATTAACTCGGTCCCATAGTGTTTCAGGGTCCATGTATTCAGCCTAATCAAAGCAAAAGTTGCGCCAAAATAGATTCAATAGAAAGCATAATATAACCAACTTGACCTATCAAAGTAAACAATCAAAAAATTGCTATCAAAAACCAAGATTAGAAGGCTTATATATATAACTATTACCTCAGAATTGGCTTTGGAGTACATAATTTCTTCAGATTTCAACACAACGAGGGGTAGCTTCTCTTGCCATTCTCGGTTCTTTTTAGTTCCAGCAGTGTGGCTTTCATGAACAACCCTGATCAAACAGTTGGCGTGCATTCAGAAATTACAACAAGATTGAACCAAGAAACTTGCCAAAATGAAAATAATAACGGAAACCCAGTACCTAAAAATCTGTTGAATGATGGAACCTCTCATGGGTTGGTGCCTATCACTGTGCCAAGCTCTTCGCACACACTCGTACGGTCTTGGGCCTGGCCTTGGCATCTTCAACCAAGCAAGAAATTTCCAAGAAAAGAGAGAAGATCTGATTGGCAAACGCAGGGGGAAAGAGACGATTTTTACATGGGTATTGATTTGAAGGATTGGCCAGAGTCACACCCCCAACTGTTGAACCTTCACTTTCAACCTACAATTGCCATGGGGACAAACACAGAGACCCTAATCAGTGAGAAAGAGTTGGCACAGTGTGTGTGTCGGGGGTGCGTTTGGAATTGTGTGTGTGATGTTGGCCTCTCTCCCTTCCTAAATGCAGAAACCCCATCCTCACAAAAAAACAGACTTGGAGGGAGAGGGGCAAGCTAGCAAATGCCCTTTTCTTTTGGAAAACTCAAATGGGGCCCAGTGTAATAGGTGGGGACGGACGGGGATGATGGTTAATGGGGGACCTTGATTGATTTGAAGAGTTTACTGATATACCAACAGTTCAGATTTAACGATTCTAACCGGATACCAACAGTTCAGATTTAACGATTCTAACCGGAGATGGGCATAAGGGCAAACCCGCCCGGCCCGGCCCTTCTTTTTCACTAACCCGTGGGTTAACGGGCTTGGGCCCGCCCGTGGCGTGTGAGCCCGCGGGCTGGACCCGGCCCGCTTCTTCAAAGATTATTAGGCCTGCCCGTCGGCCCTTGGGTTTAACCCAAACGGCTTGAACGGTTTTTTTTTTTTTTTTTTTTTTTTAAATGTGGAAAATACAGAATTTTATAAAAAAAATGTTTAAAAATATTAAAGACTTTAAAATTTAATTTATAATTTAGTAAAAATATAAGTAGCCTTTAATAATATTGGTATGTTATTAAAGAAAATTAAAATAGTGAAAAAAATTTATAATTGTAATGAATAAATTTTTTAAAATATAAGCATACTCCATTTTGAAAAATTATAATAATTAAGTATATACTATAAATAATAAATATACAAAAACAAATGTGAAACGAACTACACTTTTATAAATTCAAGCAACGACAAAACAACAAAATACAATGAAAGTACAATACAAATACAACATAATCTTGGAATTGAAACCCTTTTTTTTTTTTAAATAAATATACAAAAACAAATGTGAAACGAACTGCACTTTTATAAATTCAAGCAACGACAAAACAACAAAATATAATGAAAGTACAATGCAAATACAACATAATCTTGGAATTGATTTTTTTTTTTTTACCTAGCTAAAATGCGGGCCGACGGGCATGGGCCATCTCACGGGTTTAAGCCCGCGGGCTAATCCCGGCCCGTTAGACTTTTTGGAGGGTCCGGCCCGCCCGTTAAATACAAGGGCCAAGGGCCGGGTTTGGGCTACGGGCTCACGGGTTAAGGGTTTGGCGGGCAAGGGCTGACGAGCCCACGGGCTTGGGCCCGAAATGCCCATCTCCAATTCTAACGATGCAATGTCAGTTAAAAGGGCAGAGAGTTCAAAATAATTTTATTAGACCATGTACAATGGATTAAACACCATTTTCCATTCAACTCTCATTTTATCACTCAGCATCAGCTTCTCTTTCTTCCACCTGACCATCTACAATGGATTCAACACC
This sequence comes from Campanula takesimana, assembly GCA_026119855.1. Classification (NCBI taxonomy): domain Eukaryota; kingdom Viridiplantae; phylum Streptophyta; class Magnoliopsida; order Asterales; family Campanulaceae; genus Campanula; species Campanula takesimana. The sequence continues at coordinate 506,784 of JAOWBW010000671.1, forward strand.
ATTTTCCATTCAACACCCACTTTATCACTCCACATCATCTTCTCTCTCTTCCAACACATCCATTCAACACTCATTCAACTTTTACACCCTATAATGGTTTGTTTAATCCTCCATTCAACACTCTTCCCACTCATCATCCTATACCCACCACTTAAAATTTATTTTATATTCTTTATTTTTATGATTAGTAAAATAATAATAAAAATAAAAATAAAAAAATACTTCACACTTAATTAATTTTTTTAATGGAATTTTGAGTGTTGAAATGTTTATTATTGGGATCCATTTCAAGAAATTATTGGGATCCATTTCAAGAAAAAGATGGGTTTTTGTGTCGAAATACAATGAAACTTACGTCAATTTATAGAGAATTTTTTTTAGGAATTTTGGTGTTAAAAAAAAAATAAAAAAAATCATTTTCTGTGAAATAATTGAGCTCAAATAATTGGGATAAAAGAAAATAATCTGAAAATAAAGACAGCTAATGAAATTCAGACACGTGGCCCAACCAGGAAAAAAAAAGGCTGGGCGTCTGCGCCAGACGCGCTTCTGTCTCCGCGTGTGTTACACGCGCCTTGTCCGCCCAGTCGTTGACCGCGCGTGTCCTGGCCGACTGTCACTTTCTCCATTCAACGAGTGTTGAATACGTTTAACACACAACTCCATTCAACCCCTTATTAAACCGCCATTGGAGCCATTCAATACGAGAATTGTTTAATTGATATTATTTTATGGTTTCCTTCCCTAATTTGGACTCCTTTCTCTGGTATAAAATAGATTAGGTTTTTAGTATCAGATTTTTATGCTTTCTTTTAGGTTTTCTTAGTATTGAAGATTGTAATCAAGATTTTGGGATTTCTTTCATCATCAAGCGTTTACCCAGGTTTATGGTTTTTAATTATATTCTTGCGATTCTTGCTATGTCGATGAGTAGCTAATTTCTTTGTTCATGGATTGGGTGTAGCACTATCGGATCTCTATGCTAATCGTGCTTAACTAACATCATTCTTGTTCTTGTTCATCGGAATAGATCTTAATTCATTTAGAGATTTCAACTATATAAATTGATATTTTTGGTCTTTAAATCATTTAGGTACAAATTGTTGCACTAGCGTGGATAGTTTATACATTGACCGTATTTCTGTGATTAGATTTAATTGAGGACCTAGCGGAAATCAAAAGAGTCTAAAATCAAGTGTTCTTTGGATCTTAATAAATTATTTGTGTGTGTTGTTGACCTAGCGGAATACATCAAATAGAGGTAATAATGGAGTTGCAATCCGGTTACCAGACCATCCCAACCCTTAATTAAGTGAACGATTTCTTGAACAAGTTTGGTAATTTTATTATTAAAAATAGCATAGAGTGAAGATAGTTGTGAACCCTAATCTGTGAATCTTCGTTAATCTTGAATTCAATCTTTGCTTGCTTTTATGATCTTTAATTTCTAGTTTATTTTCAGTATTTAGTAGTTAAATTAGTTAATCAAATCAAATCAAAAAGTCCCTTTTGTTACTGTTGCACTAATTAAATCAACTTGTTAATTACACAAGTCTCTGTCGTTCGACCCTTACTTTTGTATACTGCTGCTTCAGCACTTGTACACTTACAAGGTATTTTTATTACACAGTGGAATTTTATCCATCACCCCCCAATCATTTATTTTTACTTTTTTTTACATAAAAGAAAATATTTCCTAAAGTAACTTTGTCTTCGTGAGATCGAACCGTTCTTGCACACATCTATATTACAACAACCCCTGCACTTGAGGTATTTTAAACTAGCCCTCGTTTGGTTAACAACAAGTTTTTGACACTGTTGCCGGGGATAACGGTTTACTTTGTATTATTTGCTTATTATTTATATCTTTTTGTTTTTATTTTTATTTAACATCTCTTTCGAAGAATTTTTTGTCTTTAAAAATTTCTTTAGGTACTCGCAAAGTATATGAAAAGAACCCGGATCTTTCTTGAAGAATTTGATCCGGAGCCCGAGAGAACTTTTCATTGGACATTAAGGAGACTAAAAGAAGTACTTGAAAGAAAAATGGTGAAAGAAAGAGAACCCGCTACACCACCACCTAGAACCCTTCGGGACTTTGTTAATCCAAGTATCCCGGGAACTAGGTCACCTATAGTTGTGCCCAATGCTGATGCGGCCAACTTTGAAATCAAACCGCAGTTATTACACATGGTTTTAAACAACCAATTCGGCGGTTCGGCATTTGAAGACCCACATCTCCATGTACAAACCTTTTTGGAGTATTGTGATACCACAAGAATCCAAGTGTCACCCCGGAGGCAATACGGATGCGCCTTTTCCCTTTTTCATTAAAGGATAAGGCAAAATAGTGGTTGAACTCGGTCCCCCATAACTCACTAATAACATGGGACTAAGTTCAAGAATCTTTTCTTGGACGTTTCTTCCCTCCATCTAAAACCGCTCAAATCCGGACAAGGATAACAAATTTCAGTCAAAATGGAAACGAGTCGTTATATGATGCTTGGGAAAGGTACAAGGAGTTTTTGAGGATGTGCCTACACCACGGGCTTGAAAAGTGGTTGATCGTGCATACTTTCTATTATGGTCTCACGTTCAGAACAAGGGAGACTATTGATGCCGCTGCAGGAGGAGCACTAATGAATAAGGCGGTGGATGAGGCTTATGATTTGATCGAGAACACAGCCTTAAATCACTACCAATGGTCAAACGAGAGGGATCAACCGCAAGGAACCCCAGGTAAGTACAACGTTGATGCAGTTACTTTATTGTCATCTAAGGTTGATATGCTCTTAAATAAATTTGAAAATTTGAATGTGAAACCGGTGGCAAACATCAATGTTGTATGTGAACTATGTGGGTCTAACTCAGATAGTACCGAAAGTTGTGACTTACTTGAGACTACTTCTAGTGATCAAGTAAATTTTGTAAACTCTTATGGGAAAAATGGAGGTATGTATTCAAACACATACAACCCAGAGTGGAAAAATCAACCCAATTTTTCCTATAGGAGCAATAATGTTTTAAACCCCCAACTTTCTTCACAACCACCGGGATTCACACCAAATTTCAATAATAATGCTAATTTTGTCCCTCCCCTTAAGTCTAAGTTGGATCTTTTAATGGACTTTATTGTGGAAAATAAAAATACTCAAGATAAGATCAACAAATAATTTAGGGAGAATTTTAATTTGTTAAATGCTAGGTTTGATAACTTAGCCGCTCACAATAAAATGCTTGAAAATCAACAAGTTCAACAAGCCAACGCTTCATATAGACCACAAGGGAGCCTTCCCGGTCAACCGCAAAGGCCTAATGAGCATGCTAATGCAATAATTAGTACGAGTGGAAAATTAGAAAACCTTAGTGAAAAGAACCATAGCCCAACCCCTCAGATTGTTGAAACTAATAAGGAGGTTGAGAAGGGGACGGACTCCCTAATATCTTCTAGAAACTTTGACCCACCAATACCATACCCTCAAAGGTTGGTAAGGGCAAAACTAGATAAGTAATTCGCTAAGTTTCTAGATGTTTTAAAATCAATTTATATCAATATTCCTTTTATCGATGTTTTAAAACAAATGCCCTCTTACACAAAAATTTAAAAGAAATTCTTTCAAATAAGAGGAGATTAGAGGAATTGGAGACCGTCATTATGGCGGAGGACGTTAGTACCGTTTTGGAAAATAAGCTTCCTCCAAAACTTAAAGATCCCGGTACTTTCTCGATTACTTGTAGCATTGGTGAATGTGATATTGATAAAGCGATGCTAGGTCTTGGAGAAAGTGTTAGCATCATCCCGCTTTCTATAAGTAAAAAAATAGGTGTAGGGGAACTCAAGCCCACCACCATAAAATTACAATTAGCGGACCTCTCTATCAAGCATTTGGTGGGTATTATGGAGGATGTTCCCTATAAAATAGGGAAGCTAACCATCCCTATAGACTTAGTTGTTCTTAAGATTGAGGAAGACAATCAAATTCTCATCATTTTAGGGAGGGCATTTCTTACGACCGCTGGGGCAAAAATAGATGTTAAGAATGGTAATTTCACTTTAAATGTTGGAAATGAGAAAGTTAAGTTTAAAATGCCAAAATTAAATCTCGAGAGCCCTTACCATGAAATTTACATTCTTGAGTATGCTAGCAAGGAGGTAGAAAAAAACACGATTTAAGGATTCTATAGAAAAAAGTCAAACAAATCAACAATCCTTAGATATGGTGAAATTAGAAATGTGTGCCCTACTAAAGACAACAAAATTGAAAAATTCATACAAAAAAGTAGGGTACCAAAAAAGGGAAGCATATCGGGGTGGCGCACATGCACGAATTATATACAATCAACCATGTTGGAAACAAAAACCGGATGGCGCATATGCATCGATCGCAGAAACTCAATCACTCCGATGGGCATGCAATGGGGAGTTGTTAAAGACAATAGGCCATCACAATATCATTCCTTGCCCATTCCAGTTAAAAGAAAGGGGTCGAGCTAATGACCTTAAAAAAGTATCATCGGGATGGTAACCGATGGATTATTTTAATTTTTATTTATTTATTATTGTTTTGTTTTTCTTCTTCTTCTTCTTCTTCTTCTCTCTCTCTCCCCCTCTCTCTCTCTCTCTCCCTCTAACCCCAAAGACTTTTTACACCCAACTTCTTCACCACCATCTCAACAAGTCTATTTCCTCCACCCCAAAAAATATTTTAGTTGTCCTATTTTGACACATTGAAGACAATGTTTGCTTTAAGTGTGGGGGGTAGTATCTCTTTTCTATTTTTATCCGCTTAAATGTTCTTTATTTAAAAAAAAAAACAGTGCTCTCTTATAATGACATAATCATTATCAAAATGGTCTTCATAAAAAAATCTTCTTTCTATGTCTTTATAAACTTTTATCATTTGAGAAAATTGATAAAAAGAAGTTAGGAATATATTGGACATAAATGAAAATTTCTAATTATTAATATAGAATTTTTAAACTTTATTAAGTACAAGCAATACTTTTATTAATGAATTTTTGGGTCATTTAAGTTAGGTTACATTTACTTGTGAAAATTTTGAAATCATTCTTGTTTATGCATCATAAAGCCTTTATTTTTATTCCTTTTAAGATATGAATGATTGTTATGCATTTTCCAAATCACAAACCTTCACTTAAAATCATCTTTCAATTTCCACTTTCAAGGCTATTAATTAAATTAAACTAGTTCTTGTGAATTGTCCACTCGAATATCTAAATGAATAAATCATTATAGAGTGAGACAATTTAAAACAATGAACTCAATTGCCACGTTGAAATATAATAATATCTAGCCTTTTCTACTATCATCCTCCGCTCCCATTTTTGTGATTCAAATTGCATAACAACTTATTGTTGGATAGTATGCCCTAGGACCTTGAGAAAGGCATATGCGTTACATCATAGCTTCATTGATTATAGAGATAACAAACCCGATTATTATATCTTTTGCATGTTTATTATAATAACCATTGTCCCTAGCACTTATGAAGAGCTAGCATGAGTTTAATTGATAATCATTTGATGATTATGATGCATAGGATGTGGATTAAACTTATGGGTACTTGTTGGAGAACAAGGTACTGGATAGACCTGTTATGAGATTTATATCATGGTTAAATATCATAATTAAATCTCATAATAGTTATATCATTTTATATTCTTAGACCTGAGATTATCATGGTCTTCCACATGATGAACATTATGTTTGACGTACTCAAACGCTACCCTTAACCGGGTGGTTATAAAGGCTACGATTGGCTTAATCGGATTCTTGTAGGGAAGAATGATAAGTCAAGATGGGATTTGTCCCTCTCTGAAAGAGAGATATCTTCTTGGCCACTCGATGAGTGGGATTGATGATAGTGTATGGCCATAACCAAATGAATTGATGTGTTCAATGTCATTTGCTCATATCAATCTACTCGGGATCGAGAAAGCATTAGACAACATAAGTTGACGTGGACCATGACTTATGTCCAATATGATATCGCGTGACAAAAGGGATTTTGATATGTTCTATAAGGTAACTTTGGACTTTCAAAGTTATACTAATTGGGTAGTCATAATGGCTTGCTAGAGTCCGCTTATGACTTACGGGTTTTGAATGGTTCGGACTCGTTGCCAACTTAGTATAATCCTATTGGGTCACACACGCAGAACGGATCGAATAAGGCATGGAAAACGAGGAAAAACTGGATCCTGCTGGAGGATCCGTACGGATGGTTTGGGAGCCACCAAACTGATCTGTACGGATGGTTTGTCCGGCAGGAACAGTTTGTTCAGATTTTTTATGTGACAAGGAATCCCGATCCCTAACGGAATTAAGTCAGACCCTCATATAAATATATGCAGCCGGGTTTAACAGCCTCGAATGTTGATTTTGGAAATCATAACACATTTTTTAGAAACAATAAAATATAGAGATGTATGATTATTTATTTTGAGATTGAGAATCATCAAAATACAATAATCAATGAAGCAAAATAATTCCTATGAAGAAATCGTTTCTTCACCAAGCCTTGGATCTAGCAATCGATCAAGAAGGTGTTCTTGAGTCCGTTCGACGTGTGGATACCGGTAGAGGGTGTTCGCTTTTCAACACCTAAAGTCCGTGTTCATGGATTCGATCTTCAAGGGTATGTTTCTTTCATCTCGTATTTAATTTAATCAACATGCACGGATCCGGGCTCATGGGTGTTTGATCTTATGTTTATTACGCTGTGCATGATATATCAAAACCCAACAGTGGTATCAGAGCCCCGTTCCTCGTTGATTATTTTAATACATCATGTTTAAATTATTTAAATTGATTATATAATTTTGCATGATAATAAAGATGAATATGTGATTTGGGTTTTATATGCGATATAAAAGTTCATGAGCATGAATATGGGGATTGTGATTATTATATTGATGTGATCATATGAATAATTGCATGTTGGAGTTATCAATGAATAATTGGATTATGTGTATTGATAATTTATATTTAATTTGTAAATGTAATAAATTGTTTATTCATGATATTAATTAGATCTATTTAAATTCGTAATCTGTAAATTCGTGTTGGTTTAATCTGATTAATGCATGAACACGGTAATGGAATTGATCAAATTTAAAAAATTCTGGAAATCTGGGATCCTACTGAAAGATCTGTACGGATGGTTTGGAAGCTACCAAATAGATCCGTACGGATGGTTTGGTAAATCCCAGATTTGACTCTGTTTTCTGCTAATTCAGATTGTTCTGTAAACTGGTTGCAGAATTTGAATCTGAAGATTGAGTCTGTTTCAGACGGCTAATTTTCGAAACCGTGTTTCCTGAAACAGTTTTCAAATCGAGGAATTCAGAAAAATTGCAGAAATCAGAATCCTAAAGAGTTTAGGATTGCTATAATCTGTGAGATTAAGAGACAATGAAAAGATCTTGAAAAAAGTGACCAATATATACGGGAATGTGGATGTCTTTTGGCTTAGTTTCGATCGTATAAAGAAGTTACTTGGTTTCTTGATCTTAGTATGGAAATGTGGATGCCTCTTGGCTTAGTTTCGGCCGTACGTTTTGTGCTCTCAATTTATAGATGTTCTGTGGATTCAAAAGTTTTAGTTTTAACCCTATGAACCAAGTGAAAATTGTTTGTAGAGAAGGAAACTAAATTTGGACTAATTCATTGCATGGGCCAATGGCAGGCTTACGCCTTATTTCTGGGAATGCGAATGAAATATCCAATCTGTAAATTGTTTACAGATAATTTAGAATCCGTCCCCATAATATTGCTTCATAATTAAATCACAAGATTTTTCTTCTGTTAATTAATTTGATTAGTTAACATCCTTTATGCAAAGACTATATTATATTATGTTTGACATAATTAAATATATGATGCATGTCTCTATGAAAATAAACATTCATCAAAATTTTAAGTTTTATGCCATCCACGATTTAAACACTTGTGAAGTACCTTGATCGTTTGGTGTGGTTTATCTGCCAAAGCAGGGCACATCATTCTATCATTGAGAAGCAAGATGAGGCAAAGGTTGTCTATACGTTTAAAGTGGTCAAACTTAATTAGGCTATCATAACGGTTATGGGCCTAAGGCATAAGATGAGATTAAAACATGTAAGACATAAGATGTCAAAATCCCATAAAGGATCTAAGAGTCACATGTGATATGATTGGTAAGGAGTTATCTAACTAAATAGCTTGGTTTTAAGGTTCATGCCAAAGCAGACTCACAAATCAAGTGAAATATGGATCTTAGCCCATTTAAATTATATTATACAAGAGTTGTATTGAAGGTGTATAATTTAGTGGGAGTATTTTTGAAATACATTATATATATCTAAATGATAATGGTATGAAATATATGTGTATATTTATTTGCATATTTTTGTAGAATGTCTTAAACTATAATCATGTTTAATTACTGCGATAGACCCCACTTAAGAGAATGAGATTAACTTCCTTGACTTAGTCATGAGCTTAAGAATTGTTCTAAAGCAAGAACAGAAGTTATTAATAAATCATATTCCTAAGAAACCTAATGCTATATGGACGGACATAGACATAAATTAGAATCATGTGGATGAATCTATAGATGTCAAATGTCCTACAACTCGCTACCATATATTTAGAACTTGAGAAGTATCTGAAATATATGGATGCTTATGTGATAAGCAATCACGTAGGATGCGTTCCTACAAGCAAGAAACTCAAAAGAAAAGTTTGAGATTAATTAGAACCTAACATTCATGTGATAAATGAAAGGTATGTTAATAAGTTCTCATGTTTTGAACATGGAGAGACATATTAATTACCTTAGTTGGCTTGGTAATCAAGTTAGTTTGGAACTAACAAACGGATTTGATATTAATTCATAAGCGACATTTGATATTTAAAATGCTAAGTCTTAATATCAAATGGAAACTTTCTCAAACTCTAAAGGTTAATAAGGACAAAGATTTAAGATAAAGGCAAGACAAGAGTTGTCAAGCCTAAAGGAAATATTTGTTGCTAAACCTAAAATCCTGATGATGTAATTGCTACCATGGCAATAAGATTAACCACTGGAGAAATTACAATCTGAATTAAAAAGATCGAAAGGAAGGGTAGTAGGACTACCACTTCAAGTATTTATGTATAATATTCTGCTTCTAAGATCTTAGGTATTGGATACCGGATTTGGATCCCATATTTATATAAATGTGTAAGACTTGAGAAATAGAAAGACTACTTAAGAAATGTAAAGATTAACCTATGTGGTGACAATGATGCAAATGTTGCAACATTAATCATAGGAACTTGCGAAGTGTCCTTACCTAGTGGTGTTATGCCCTAGGCATGTTGTTTGTAAAATTAATGTTATTATTTATAAAGATATTTAATGGTTGATTATTATATCTATTGCATGTTTATTATAATAATCCCCATTGCTAATAATTATGATTAATTATTAGTATAAGTTTAATAGATAATCATACGATGATTATGGTGTATGGGATACAATTAGACTTATGGGTATTTGTTGGAGAACAAATACTTGACTGGCCCCTATGAGATTTATGTCATGGTCACAGTGTCATAATTAAGTCTCATATAGTTATATCACTGGAATCTCTAGACCTGAGGTTATTACAGTCTTCCACATGATGAACATCACGTTTGACATATTCAAACGTTATCCCTGACCGGATAGCTATAAAGAATATGATTGGCGTAATCGGAATCATGTAGGGAAGAGTAATAAGCCAAGATGAGATTTGTTCCTCATCAAGAGAGATGTCAAGCTTTGGCCACTCGATGAATGGTATTGATGAAATGCATGGCCATGCTCAAATATGATTTGTAGTATCAATACATTCGGGATCGAGAAAGCATTGAACAAATGTAAGTTGACCATTGACCATGGTTTACGTTCAATAGACATTGTGTAACAAAGAGATTGGGTTATGTTCTATTTTAGGAAACTTTGGATTCCAAAGTTATACTAATTGGGTAATCATAATGGCTTGCTAGAGTCCGCTTATGACTTACGAGGTTTGACTGGTTCGGACTCGTTGCCAACTTAGTATAATCCTATTGGGTCACATACGCAGAACGGATAATTAAAAGGAGCAAAAAACAAGGAATCTGAAGGAACCCACCGTACGGCTGAATGAGCTTCGTACGGCTCGCTTCAAGCCGTATGGCGGCAATCCCGGCAGTCAGATTTATTTAAGTCAATTCTTGTTGGACAAGAAGACCTAAGTCCTAAAGGGTTTTAGACACCCTTAGTATATGATGTAAATTGACGGGAATTGTTCCCTAATTTTTTATTTGATCAATTCCAAACTCTTTCTTTGAGAAAGAAAATACACATAATATACTAGGATCATTGTGTTTGATAATTCCCAATCATCAACCACAATTATCTTTGGGAGCTTTGAAGAATCGTTCTTCATCATCGTTGATCAATGCGAAGACCTAACAGTCAAGTTCAAGAAAGCGTTCTTGAAATCTGTTCGTTGTTTGGATCACCGGTAGAGGGCGTTTATCTTAACTCTTAATCCAAGTTTTACAAAACGATCTACAAGGGTTAGTTTCTTTCATCTTGTTATTATGAATTATTTTTCATAGCGGATCTAGACTATTGGGTTTTATTCATGTCTATCTTCCGCTGCGCATGATTGCACGAAACCCAACAGTGGTATCAGAGCCCCGTTGATGATCAATAATTCTAATATAGTCATGATATAATTATTTAATGCGATTATTTAATTGATATGATCATGAGAATGATGAATTTATGTGATGGATTTTATATGATATATAAAATATGCATGCTAGTTGATGTGGTTTTAATATTGATTTGATTAATATGTATGATCGCATGCTTAGATTATCATGGTATAATTGGATTATAATCGTTGATAATGTTGATCTTATTTGTATGAGGAATAAATTGGTTATTGTTTGTATGAATAAAGTGGGTTAAAATTCGTATTCTGTTAAATTCGTATTTCTGTAATCTGATTATGTATAAAATACAATATTGGATTGATCGAATTTCTTAAAAATTGGAAATCTGGATAAACTGTTCACATCATCCATACGCCTGGACAGACGGCGTACGCCTAGGTCCAAGCCGTACGGCACCGACACGTTTTTCCAGATTGTTGCTCTGTTTTCTGGTATCCAGATTGTTCGGTAAATTGTTTACGAAATTCGAATCTGGAAACAGAAACTGGTTTCAGACGGCTGGTTTTTGAAATTGTGTTTCCTGAAATAGTTTTCTGTGAAGAATTCAAAGTAACTGCAGAAATCAGAGTTCTAAAGAGTTTAGAACTAATGTAATCTGTGAGATTAAGAGACAATGAAAGATCTTGAGACAAGTGGCCAATCTATACAGGAATGTAGAGGCCTTTTGGCTTAGTTTCGACCGTATAGAAAAGTTGCTTGGTTTCTTGATCCTAGTACGGGAATGTGGATGCCTTTTGGCTTAGTTTCGACCGTACGGTTTGTGGTCTCAATCTCAAGATGCTCTACGGATGGTTTGGACTATACTGATTTGATCCGTTTCAGATGGCTGGTTTTTGAAACCGTGTTTCCTGAAATAGATGTAAGTTCAGAAGTCTAGACATTGAGATCAAATCTTAAAGGAGTTTAAGATTGGCGTAATCTCAAAGTTTCAGACTTTAATCCTATAACTAGCGCAACTAAAGTCACATAAAATTAATTCGGTTAATTGATTAACTTTATGTGTGTGAACCTTCTTAAAATTTAAGTCACGTGCCAACCCACGATTAAAACACTTGGGATTACATGGGTACTTTCATGCGCGCCCTAACCCTCGCGAGGTGCATTGATTTTATTCATGTATGAACAAGATGAGTGAAAGAGTGGTTCCTATGCGTTTAAAGTGGGTTGACTTAATTAGGCTATCAAAAGAGTTTTGGGCCTAAGGCACAGATGAGATTAAAACATGCATGACATATGATGTCTTGATATAATCTCATAAAAAATCTAAGAGTCATATATGATATGATTGATAAGTAGTTATCTACCTAAATGAAAATGTCAATGGCCTTGGTTTTATAGGAAGTGTTATCAAAGGTGTTGTCAGAGCAACGATAACACTTCGGGCAATACTTTACACACCCGAATTAAAACAATTTTCAAAATAAGTTTGCAGCGGAAATTTGACACAGAGAGATATATTTTCACAAGTTATATAAATATATAACTTGTGGTAGCCTCATGGCCAAAAAGACTTTCACTAGAAGTATTTCTCTTAAGTACAAAAGTCTAAACAACTCCTATCCTCTAAAGAAAATAAGAGTACAAAATGTGCTAGATACAAGAACCATCAATAAAGAAACAACACTCACATCACAATCAAAAGGCTAGACCAATTTAGCCTTCAACAAATAGTTTCCTCAAGAAACTAGACTGTGATGTTGGAATGAGTGTTATAACATCACTAGCACTTGGTCTATGGCTATGGGTGTTTAATATTTCTCTCTTGTGTTTGTAAATGAAAACCCATCAACCTTTTTATAGCTGATTTTCAGCTTGCTCCCCACTCAAAATCACGTGGCCTCCTCTCCAATTAGTGGAGAAATTATAGCTTGAAGTGCTCCTCAAGTTTAGGAACAAATTCTCATTTCCCACATGTTTTATCTCTACATCAAGCTTCATCTTCTTGTACACTCCAGCTTTCTAGACATGTACCCATGTTTTTATTCAGCAAATATGAATGACCAAGTCTTCTCCCACATTTTTCTTCCTTGAGTTATGCATAAATCTCCATTTATGCATAATTCTTCCTTTAACTAACTCCTTGTTTGTAGCTCCATCTTTTTATTCACCCTTGAATGATTGTTTGGACCTATAAATAATATTAAACTCGCAGCAAATATTAAACATTAATATCCAATATTTTTTTGAATAAATGATGAAACTATTACAAATCCCGTCTGGGGTAACACTGTTGGCAGCACTAGTGGTAGCACCCCTTTTTTGCACTAACAATCTCCCCCTTAGTTTCACATTTCTTCATAAAATAAATATGTGATGTTCCTGCAAGATAAACTTAGATAAATCTCCCCCTTAAAATAAAGTCTCCTTTAATGTAAGATTTCATTCAAAAATGAAATCAAATGTTGTAACATTTTCCCAACATCTAACATTAATAGGATCAACATTTCAATCTCGCTCTAGATATCAAACTCCCCCTTAATACGAATTCCATTAAAAATAGAATCTGAAACACTTTCTTTCACCACATGTGCATGATTACCGGTTCGTCACATTTTCTCCCCCTTTTTGTGAAGAAAGAAAATGAAAAGCATTTATGCAAATTAAAATATGAACCTTAAAACACGTAGTGCTATAAGTGTTGTCAGTGATGTTAACACTGACGGCACATTGCCAAAAATAAATAAGGAAAATTTTGAAACATCGAGTTGAGATAGAGAGAGATAGAAGAAGGTAGGAAGAGAGAGTAACAATGGGATTTCGGAGAGTGGTTTTAAGACTAGATGGATTTGATTACAAATTTAGGTAATCCACAAACAATGACTAATATTTTCTAGTCTTTATGGAAAACAAACTTCAACAAGCCAACCAAAAGATTCATTTTTATTTTTTTTAAACTTTTTTTTATGAAAAAGAAAAGAAAAAAAATACAAATAAAATAATCAGAGTTGTACAAAGATAAAATCCAAAATTTCAAATTTCAAATTTCAAATCAAAGTTGTTATGACATTTTAATTTTTAAATTTTATCTATGTATAACTCAAGTAACTAAAATAATTATAAAAAAAACAACTAGAAACAAAGGATTTTATAAAAAGATTTTGATCTCAAAAACTCTGTAAACTTTTTGAAATTCAAATTTTAATCAGAAAATCCCAAAAATAAAATAAAAAATTAATATAGCACCTACTGATGTGTTGCTGACAATGTTGGCAACACTTAGGATAACACATTAGAACAGATCCCCTTGAAAATTTTCATGATATTTTTCCTTTTATTTCGCACTTTAGGCAAACCTTTTAAAGCATTTTTACATCTTTTTATTTACAAGACAGCATCGTAGTAGCGAGCTCCGTGCTCCGAGTCTTTATAAGGTGTAGAAAATTTTGTGTTAGATTTCATACTGTTCAAGTAGGATACATTGTAGTCACGAACTCCATGTTCCTAATACTAAGTATAAAACCAACACTTTATACTCCCATTTGGCAAAGAAGCATCGTCGCAACGAACGCCGTGCCCCGAGTTACTTTGGGAATATATAATGCTTTTGCCTATTTCAATTTTCACACATTTATTGTTTAGTGACTTTGTCACTTTAAGCACACACAAAGAGGATCTTTTCTAACTTGTTAACCTAAGTATAAACCATACCAGAACGTAAAGGTCAGCAAGTGCCGCCATTAAAAAGGATTTAAACAAAAATTAAAAAAATAGTTTTTTTTTTTTTTTTTTTATTAATGTACAACAACATCCGCAAGCTGGTAGATTAATTGAGACAAAAAATCAGAAATTTGGTAAAAGTTGTAGCAATTGAATATTTAGTGTCAATATGCTCTATTTGAATAAATTTCTTTTCAACCAAAACTCTTAAAAAGTGATGACGAATCCAAGTATCATTATGAGAAAATTGTTCAAGCTTATATTGCATTACTTGAATCCAATCACCATATTTAAATGTCTCAAAAAAAAAATTACAGGTGCAAGAGAAAATACAAAACAAGAGTGTCTTACCTTAGCGTATGTGGTAGACATACACACATACCTTACGATTTCTCGATAATCACCCGGTCTTGTTTGTATCCCACCACTTACTCCCCCTATCATTTGGGATATGTGATGATTCTTTTGGAGTCTTGAGGGATATCTCTTGACTTGATCATGAACAGCCTCATAAAGGTTTTCATGAATTTTATTTTGTGTAACTGGACTGACCTCTAGTGTTGCCACGGGTGTTACCTCTGGTGTTATAACACTAAGGCTAACACCTGGTCCAACTCTGTGGCCAACATTTGTTCTGAAATCTGAGACTTCAGCATCTCTTGAATGTTATGCAGAGTCCAGTAACTTTAGATGCCACAAAATTGTGTCATCTACTTGAGCTCTATTGCATGTTTCTTGTCCATAAGCATGATAACACGTGTCATTAGACCTTTTTCCTGTCATAACACAAGTGTTAGTGTGATTAAAAACTTCACAAGTATTTTTATTAAACTTTATCTCCAAGTCTTCATCACACAATTGTCCTATGCTAATTAGGTTGGCCACCAACCCCCTAACATGCAATACATTGCCCAATTTTGGGAATCCAGGAATATCTAGTGTCCCTTTCCCAATAATTTCACTTTTGGTTCCTCCCCCGTAAGTCACTAAGCCTCCACAAACAGATTCATAGTTTTTTAGAAAGTTTTTGTTACCCGTCATATGGCGTGAACATCCACTATCAAAGTACCATGAACCTGCATCGTTAGCCTTTAAGGCAGTGTAAACATCATCATATTTCACACCGGTCTTGGGTACACAATTTTTTGTGTGAACAATATTGATTTTCTGTCTAAGAGTGTTATCACTAGTGTTGGGCAACATTTCTGGCAACACCTGATTCTGAGAATTAGTGTTGTCACTGATGTTGGGCCACATAGGTGACGACATCATGTTTTTAGACAAATTATTTTTTAGTTTATAACAAAAAGGTTTAATGTGTCCATGAGCATTACAATAATGACATATAAACTTTCTTTTCGTGGACTTTTTCATTGAATAAACCTTTTTAATTGCTTTTTCTTTCACAAAAATAGTTTTATCATTTTCATCCAAAAGATGTTTAACAGTATTGTCAAAAGAATTTTGAAACCCAATACTTGCCCTGCGAGGCTTATCCAACTTGAGTACTTCATCCAACTTTGAAGTTCCGATGTTGAGCTTTTTGAAAGTGGCTTCAGCTAAGGTCAATTTCGACCTCATCTTATCAAGTTCAACATCCCTTTTTGAAAGGAGGACCTCCAGCTTTGTCAATGAGTTTCTCAACTCATCATTTGAGTTTTTTAACTCATCCTTCTCCTTTGTTAGAATCTCTAACTTCTTATGCTCTATTTTCCATTCTTTAAAAAGCGCCTAGTAGAGATCCTTTAGCCCATCAATGAGCTCATCTTTGCTTAAATCATTCTCATCCGGACTTCCTGTATCAACATCAATTGAACCATGAAAGCATAAAATGTCAGAAAAAACGGAAGTATTATACCTGCTCAGTGTTGAGCTTGGTGTTATCACACTCCGGGCAACACCAGACACAACACCTTCTGAATCTGACAATGATTGCTCCCAAACCATAGTCAACATGGCTGATTGGTCAGGTTTGTTAATGTATGATGACCCTCTTACCTCACTCTCACTCAGGGAATCATGATTTGAGCCATCAAGAATAGAAAGTCTCTCAAGAGATAGATTAGCAAGACCTAAAGCCATGACAACTGGACCAAACACTTAGTATGTCAAGTGTCCAGCTCTGATGCCAATTGAAAAAACAGGGTCAAGGCTTAAGTCAGAAAGGAAGTGATATCCAAAGTGTTGTCACCGCAACGATATCACTTCTGCCAGCACTCACACACACGAACAGAAAATAATTTCTGGAAAGAGTTGCAGCGGAAAAATCACACAAGAAAATAATTTTCTCAAGATAAATAAATTATATATCTTGAGGGATGCCTCAAAAGGCGAGACATTCACTACTAATAAGAGAGAATTACAAGGTCGAAAATTCCTAAAGCTATTACAACGAAAGCTTTTAGGAACGAACTAAGTCTATAACACAATTCCTAACCTAGCCAAGACTTTTATAAAACTCGATACAAGAACATTAAAGTATTTTGGGAATTTATAAGGAAACAAGGAAAAGTGTAAAGACTTTTGTGTGAGGAAAGTGTGTTGTGATTGCCGTGAGTTCCATCTTCACTTCCTCATCTATTTATAGTACTTCTTGGACTTGGGAAACACTCCAATAATGGTAGAAGGGCTGTTAAAAACGTGGAGAGGGAGTGGATGAGTTGGCCGAGCCTTTAGGGGCATTATCCCCACATTTCCTTTTAAATAGGAACCGACTTTCTTCTTGGCCAAGTTCGTGCTTCACCTTCTTGTACCTCCTAGCTTCTGCATCTTGTACCTTATCCTCCCTAAGATCAGCCGTTGAATGGGTCAAATTCCCCATGTGTTTGTTATGCTTAATTCCCACATGTTTGAATGGATAAAATCCCATTTTTCCATAATTCTCCTTTTTATCTTCCTTGCAATATCCTAGCTTGTATTATACCTGTAAATTGGACCAACATAATAACAAACCTTGCAATAATATTAGATATTAGTCCAGCAATTATTTAAGAAGCAAATATACAAATATAATAAAGTCTGCCCGTCGGCAGCACTGGGAAGGTGTGGTTATCACTTCTGGTATCACCACATTCTGCACTTACACTAAATATTTTATTTTTATGCATCTTGCCATTGCGGACGTAAAATTAAATGAAATATGGATCTTAGCCCAATTAAATTATATTATACATTGGATGTATATGAAGGTTATATAATTTAGTGGGAGTATTTGTGAAATACTAATATTTATAATATCTTTAATTAAGTTGGTACTTATATGTGATTACATATTTGCATAATTGTAGATAATGGCTCAAAATTCAAGTTCTTTATCATTGCGATCTATCATTGAGAAGGAAAAGCTTCAAGAAAATGGATCTAACTTCACGTATTAGATCCGTAGCCTTAGAATTGTTCTAAAGCATGAATACAAGCTCTATATTCTTGATGTCCCCGTTCCTGAAGATGAACCTGAATCATCTGCCCCCAAGGATGGAGAAACGCCTACACGAAGCACAAGAGTGATTCTCGTGAGGTGGGTTGTCTCATGCTTGCTGCCATGTGTTCTGAGCTTCAGAAGACTCTTGAACACTTGGAGGCATATGACCTTGCTGTTGAGTTGAAAGATATGTTTCAAGAACAGGCAAGGCAAGAAAGGTTCGACACTATAGCTGCCATTGTCTCATGCAAGATGAGTGATGGGCAGGCTGTGAGCCCTCATGTTTTAAAGATGAAGGCTCACTTTGAGCATCTAAAGAGACTTGGCTATCCCATTGATGTTGAGTTGACCACTGATTTTATTCTTAATTCATTGCCCAAAAGCTATAATCAGTTCGTCATGAACTTTAATATGCATGGGATGGATAAGTCCCTGTCTGAGTTGCATGGGATGCTAAAGACAGTAGAAAAGAAAATCGGTAAAGAAGTCACTCCTGTGCTCATAGTGTCAAAGGAAGCAAAGGGCCAGAAAGGCAAAGGAAAAGGGGGTAAGACAAAATTTGTTAAACCCAAGATTAGCAAGGCAACTGTTGCCAATGCTACTGTAGCTAAACCTACTTCTCAGAAGGATGCAATTTGTTTCCACTGCAATGAGATTGGTCATTGAAAACGCAATTGCAAGGTTTACAAGGAAGAATTAAAGAAGAAGAAGGGCAGTAGGACTGCATCTACTTCAGCTATCTATGTTATAGATATTCTACTTTCTACTTCTAGTTCCTGGGTATTAGATACCGGATGTGGATCTCACATTTGTTTAAATGTGTAGGCACTAAGGAATAAGAGGCTACTCAAAGATGGCGAAGTGGACCTGCGTGTGGGGAATGGAGCAAGAGTTGCTGCATTAGCCGTAGGAACATATGATGTCATTTTACCTAGCGGATTAATTCTTGTTTTAAACAATTGTTATTATGTTCCGGATTTGAGTAGAAATATTATTTCAGTTTCTTGTTTGGATAATGAAGGTTATAGTTTTCTTATTAAAAATAAGATGTTTTCTATTTATTTAAATGATATGATTTATTGTACTGCATGTTCATTTAATGGCCTTTATGTTCTTGATGTTGAAAATAGAAATAATGAGAATATTTATAATGTAAATAAGAAATTCAAACCCAATGATGTAAATCATCCTTATTTGTGGCATTGCCTTCTTGGTCATATTAATGAGAAACGTATCTCAAAACTCCATGGGGACGGACTTTTAGATTCACATGATTTTGAATCATATGAAACTTGTGAGTCTTATTTACTTGGAAAGATGACAAAGACACATTTTACTAAGAGTAGTGAAAGGGCTAGTGACTTATTGGGACTCATACATACTGATGTGTGTGGACCAATGAGCAGCAATGCTAGGGGAGGATATCAATACTTCATAACATTCACTGATGATTTTAGTAGATATGGTTATGTCTACTTAATGAAACACAAAAGTGAATCTTTTAAGATATTTAAAATATTTGAAAATGAAGTACAAAATCAACTTGGCAAGACTATTAAAGAACTTCGATCTGATCGTGGTGGAGAATATTTAAGCCAAGAATTTGACAATCATCTTAAAGATTGTGGAATTGTTTCGCAATTAACTCCACCCGGAACACCACAATGGAATGGTGTGTCTGAGCGGAGAAATAGGACTTTATTAGATATGGTCCGCTCCATGATGAGTCAAGTTGATATTCCTTTATCCTTTTGGGTACATGCACTAGAAACTGCTGCTCTTACACTAAATAATGTTCCAACAAAATCTGTTCCTAAAACACCATATGAGATGTGGAAAGGAAAGATGCCTAATCTTTCTTTTATGAAGATTTAGGGCTGTGAGGCATATGTCAAGAGGCTTATCTCTGACAAACTCACACACAAGTCTGATAAATGTAATTTCGTGGGATATCCTAAGGAAACTAAAGGATACTACTTTTACAACCGCACAGACAACAAAGTGTTTGTTGCATGAGATGGTGTTTTTCTAGAGAAAGAGTTTCTCTATAAAAGAACTAGTGGGAGTAAAATTAGTCTTGAAGAGGTTCAAGAACCCGAAAATTACATGGAACAGAATGTTGGATTTGACCAAGTTTCAAAAGGAGTTGTGGAACCTAATCAGAATACTCAAGTTATTCACAGAACTGGTAGGGTGCGATCCGAACCTGAGAGATATGGATTTCTCATGGCGGATAGCAATGAAGTAGAAGTCATAGTTGATGACGAACCTACTTCCTACCAAGAAGCGATGTCCGCTCCTGATTCAGATAAATGGTTTGGATCCATGGAATCTAAAATTAAGTCCATGTATGATAATCAAGTTTGGAACTTGATTGATGCGCCCGAAGGTGTAAAAACCATAGGATGCAAGTGGATTTTCAAAAAGAAAACTGACATGGATGGAAAGGTGCATACTTATAAAGCTAGACTTGTAGCGAAAGACTATAGGCAAATTCATGGTATTGACTATGATGAAACCTTTTCGCTCGTAGCAATGATCAAGTCTATAAGAATTTTACTTGCAATAGCTGCATATTTTGAATATGAGATATAGAAAATGAATGTCAAAACAGCGTTCCTTAACGGGAAATTACTTGAGGATGTTTATATGACACAACCTGAAGGTTTTGTAATTCCATAAAATTCTAACAAAGTATGCAAGTTACAAAGATCCATCTATGGATTGAAGCAATCATCTAGGAGTTGGAATCTTCGATTTGATGAATCGGTCAAAGAGTTTGGCTTCATCAAGAACGAAGATGAACCTTGTGTATACAAGAAGATTAGTGGGAGCATAGTACTATTTCTTGTGCTATATGTTGATGACATATTACTTATTGGAAATGACATTCCTGCACTGCAGTCTGTAAAAACTTGGTTAGAAAAGTGTTTCTCAATGAAAGATATAGGAGAAGCCGCTTACATCCTTGGCATAAGGATCTATCGTGATAGATCCAAGAAACTGATTGGTTTAAGTCAAGATACATATATTGACAAAGTTCTTAAGAGATTCCGCATGGAAAACTCTAAGAGAGGAAATTTGCTAGTAGGCCATGACATAACTCTAAGCAAGAATCAGTGTCCTAAGACAACTGATGAGCGTGAGAGAATGATTGGAATTCCATATGCTTCTGCAATTGGATCAATCATGTATGCCATGATATGTACTAGACCCAATGTCTCGTATGCTTTGAGCATGACGAGCAGATACCAATCAGATCCTGGTGAGAGTCACTGGATTGCAGTCAAGACGATTCTTAAGTACTTACGAAGGACTAAAGATTCGTTCTTGGTGTATGGGGGTATGGAAGATGATCTTGTTGTAAATGGTTACATAGATGCAAGCTTCCAAACCGATAAGGATGATTCTAGATCGCAATCTGGATTTGTATTTATGCTTAATAGAGGTGCTGTTAGCTGGAAGAGTTCTAAGCAAAGTACCGTAGAAGATTCTACAACTGAAGCTGGGTATATTGCTGCATCCGATGCTGCAAAAGAGGCTGTTTGGATTAAGAAGTTCATTGGTGAACTAGAGGTGGTTCCTAGCATTGCTAATCCAATAGACCTTTATTGTGATAATAATGGTGTTATTGCTCAAGCAAAGGAACCTAGATCGCATCAGAAATCCAAACACATACTTAGGCGTTTTCATATTATTCGAGAGATCATTGATAGAGGAGACGTAAATATATGCAGAGTACCAACTGATAATAATATTACAGACCCATTAACAAAGGGTCTTCCGCAAGCGAAGCATGATGGTCATGTTAGGTCTATGGGTATTTGTAGACACCCCGCCTTGGACCGCTCACCCCGATTGCACATTTGATCTTGTGTTTCTCCCCATTTTAAGTGTTTCTCGTTAGTTTCTGTCACTTCCGTTAAGTTCCTGACTGACTTCGTTAAGTCCAGGGACTAAACTGAATGACAGGTCTGACTTTCTAGTCCATTCTGTCAAAATTGCCTTCTTTGAGTCGCGCGCCTCCGAAAGGAGGAGCCAGGCGCGCGCGCCTCCCGCCCCCAAGGCAGGAAGCGCGCGCCTCTGGGCGTCAGTTACAGATTTCTGGCCAGGATTCCCTCCCTTGCTCAATTTACAAGATTTTGCCCGGGAAGGATTTCTTGGTGATTGAGTTTTGGCACCAAAAACACCCCTCTTTCACCTATAAAAACCTCTCTTCACCTCCATTTTCAAGGATCGGAAAATCATCGGAAAAACCCGATCGAAAACTAGACAAAAAATCATTTTCTAAAGGTTCTCCAAGGATCTCATTAAGCAACATTTGAAGTTCTTCAAATTGTAGGTAAAAGTTCATCTTTTCCTTTCTTTTCTACTTCATCTCCTCTCTCTCTTTTTACTTTAATCAAATGTGCAATCACCCAAATCATTTTGGGACATGACTCTAATGATCACCTCATCTCATTGAGGTTGGTTAAGGAGTCATCTCCTACATTCCAAATCCTATTTTAAATCCCCCTTTTCATGACTTAAAGAAGAAGAAGAAGAACATTTTCATTCATGTAGATTTTGATCAAGCAAGACCAACTTTAGTTGGGCGAGATGGGTGTTTCGGTACTTCCCATCTCGTAATCTAACCCCCGAACCTCAAAACAAAGAATCTCTGTTTTCGTAATCAAACATTAGGCTACAATCAATAGGTTTTTCTTATGTTCCTCAAAACATAGGTGGCGACCCTTAAAACAAGTTAGACATCCTAGGATAATTCACCGCTCTAGCCAAGCCGTGGTTCCCCGGGGTATCTACAGTGGCGACTCCGCTGGGGATGTATTTGAGGGTTAAACTTGCATTCTGATCGAAATCTACATCTTTTCTGGGCATTCTGTTTCCTGATGGGGGAGGCGTGCGCGTCTGGCCTTTTAAGCCTAAGGCGCGCGCATCCCGCATCAAGAACCAGAATCGCCCACTTCTTCATGTTCTTCATCTTCTTCTTCTGTTATTCTGCACTAATCACTTCTGCAGGGGTTACAATATGAACATGGGACCAGAGCAATCCCCTGAGTCCAAAGTCTGACATTCTGACAGGTGTGCCCCAGAAGCGCGCGCCTCCCATAAGCATTTCGCCATGCGCGCGCGTCCCACATCAGCACTTAGAGGCGCACGCTTCTGGGTTGGTTTCCAGAACAGAAACAAGTTTCAGTGACTGAGCAGAACAGTGGGGTGTGGGCACAGTTGCCTGCATCAGAACAGAATTGAACCCTCGGACTGTTTTAATTTTGTGTTTTATTTACCGGTCACACGGGTGATTCGGGAGTTGTAATTTTATGTGCTTATGTGTTTTGTGTGTTTTTCTTTCTTTTCAAAAAAAAAAAATAAAAAAAATGTCACTTGTTAGACCTCACACTACATGCACATATTCTTATCAATTGCTCACTATCGAGTCGCACAAGTCCAACCCCAAACCCGTCGAGGCCCGTCCTAGGAAGTTTCAAGCTCTACCAGACCTTGACTCTTTCGAAGCGGTAAACCTCAGCCCGTGGCGTAGTTCAAGACTACATGCCGGGGGTGACCTTTAAGCCTCATATTCAAGCCGAGCACAAACCACACAATTCTAATCTAGGGTCTAACACTCCGTGACTCAAGTCGGTTTTTCATGTATCGAGATTTCCCTAAACTAATGTCTTCAAATCATACATGCCAGCTTGTTGCAATGGACGAAATAAAACTCCGTCCCCAAAAGTGGGCATTTTGGACGAAAATAAAAATCCGTCCCCGCATGTATGATTTACTACATTAATTTAGTTTAATCCCGTCACATGTAGGTATCACAAACGTGGTGGAATCCGATGAGTATATGGGACCGCGAGAAGGTCTATATACTAGTGTGACGATTCCACTATTTTTCTAGAAACCCCAAAAAAGGACTCCGTCCTTCCGACTTTGTAAATAAAAAAAAAAAAGTTTTTTTTTTTCTTTATGTAGTTGAGTCTTTTTCCTTTGTTGTGGGTGAAGTTACTTTACTCAAAAGGTGTTTTTGGGGCCATCCTAAGATCAACCGTGTTCTCTCCATAGGTCCAATAGCTTCAAATGGCAACGACAACGGCATTCCCGTGTCCAACGAAGGGTTATTCCGCATGGTGGAAGCATTGAAAGAGCAAGTTGATACACTAGCCGAGAATGTCCGCCGCAAGGATGATCTATGGCGAGCTCGTTACAAGCATGTGAAAACGGTCCACGAGAAAGAAGTTGCTCAACTCAAGAACCGATTAAAGGGGCTCACGAATGAAGGAAAGGTCCAAAGCATTGATACCGGTTTGGTCAACACTCTCATGTCCTACATTGACCAAAGGCTTAGTAGGCTAAATTTGCACAAGGGCCCGAGCACCGATCTCCATCAAGCTTCCCTCCTCATGAACACAATGGAGGCTCCTCCCGAAAAATTCAAGATGCCCGATATTGGCAAGTTCAAAGGCACCTCTTGCCCCGACGCTCATGTCGACTCTTACATTTGGGCCATGCTACCAAAGAAAGTGTCTCCTCAAATAATGGCACAATGCTTCCCGCTTACTCTCGAGGGGGTCGCAAAAGATTGGTATATGGGTCTTCCGATTTCCACCCGCCTCAATTGGGATGCCGCTATGCTTGCCTTCAAGTCGCAATACCAAGGCAACTCCATGTTCCGTCCCACCAAGAAAGAATTGGAGAGCACCGTGCAAATGGGTGATGAATCATTTGGGGGCTTCTATCGCCGTTGGAACGACAAGCTAGCCGAGATGGTTGATAGGCCTTCCAAGAAAGAACAAATGGACATCTTCTTGAAGTGTTTGAAAATGGACTACCGCACTAATCTTAGTGGGGCTTTTCACTCCGATTTTGCAAGCATGTATGATGCGGGAATTAGAGTCGACAATTTGCTCCTAGAAATGGCCGAGTCTTCCTACGAGACAAGCTTCAACGATGAAGACATGGACGAATGTAGTGACATGGAAGACTACAACGACAATGGGGACTACGACAACAATCTCCGTTTCTCTTTCTCTACCTAGAAATAGGATAAAAAAAAAGAGAGTCAAAAGTCCTCTAATGTGTGCATTAATGTTTTCTCTCGTCCAATGATAAATTTTGAGTCAATCATTAAATAAAAGTCGTTCTTGTCCTCATACACTCTTCCAAGTTGTTCAATTAATTCTTGGCAAAATGATGAAAAAATGTCTAAACAAGTTTTGGAATGAAGGCCATCGCTTGAACGCCTAGGGGCTAAACATCGACGACGGCGTCAACAACGAAGACATCAACAACGACGAAATCAAGACAAAGAAAGGTGGAGCAACGATCATGAAGCAAAGTTTTCGAAAGGGGATTAAAAAAAAAAAAAAAAAAAAAAAATCCCCCTCAATGAAAGAAATTCACATCAAGATCAACATAATTCCATCCACCAAAGGAGGACGAAGCTACACGATGAAGCAACAATTCCATCCCGAAGAATGGAGAATTCACAAGAACTACGGTGACCTGAGCCTCTACACTGGAGGAACGTAGGCAACCTGCGGGTCCGGTCTCATGCAAGAAAGAAGATATGTTTAGCCCTAGCGCGTTATGGTGATCGGCCTTCATCTCTAACTTGTCAAGACATCTTTGTACGATTCATTTGCCAATGAATTAATCACCAAAAAGATTGAACAACTTTCTTAGATTTGGAATCATTTCGCGCTCCTTGTCGAGTCTAGGGACTTCTATTCTTTCTGCATACTCCCAATTTCTTGCAATCAAATTGGGGCTTTCCTTCTCTTCTCTCTTAATGACTTACTTGCCTTCGTGAGTCATTCAATTCAATAAAGAAAATACATGTCAATACTAGGGACACTTCCCTAGTCGAGTCAATGTCACTCATCTTTAGTGACAAAAGGTTTTCACCGCAAAATCACATGTCTCTCATCCTCAGCTAGAGTCAATGCACACTTCCTCATTAATCGAGTCAAAAATGAAGACGCAAAAGAGATGCCCGCTAGATTGAAAACCCGAAAGGGCGGTCTAGGCAAAAAACAGGGTGCGTCATAAAAAAAAATGAGAGAGTGAGAGAGAGAAGGGAAAGAGAAATGGAGATCCCCGGCCTCTAAAGAAGATAAGTTCTACATTGAATCTCCTCAGCAAGTCAATTCCCCACCGAGTCAACTTTGGGATTGCAAAAGGATCGACAAGATATAGCACCATCAAAGGTTGTCTTGGGTTATCGGCATCATTCTCCAGCAGTGTGCATTTTTGGGTTCAAGAAAAGAAGGCCCGTGGTTACCAAGATCCATCCGAGAACAAGCCCATCATAAAAGGGCACGAGGTTGCACAAATAATCCCTAGCTAGTCAATTGGCTTGGGCAACAAATAGCAACAACATGTGTCTCAGTTTTCAAGGCTTCTTCAAGTATGTGCTTCTAAAGTACGCCGAAAGGCTCCCGAGAAATGGAGTAGCTCTTGCCATATCCTCTCATGTTTATTCTCTCACACGAGGATGAGTCACTCTTGCTTTGCTCCACAAATGGTGATGCCCTAGGGACTATATGACCCGAGAACAAGGGCTTCTTTTGACAATCAACAAGCCCTAGGGGCTATGCTCGAAAAAGATGTGTGAGACTATCCTCAAAGTCTCTCAAAAGGGATGTCAAAAAGCCCTCTTGTCACGTGTGCCCGTGCTCGTTCTCCCAATCAAGGATGGACCTTTCTCGCAATCAATGATGGCACTCTAGGGGCTACGGTCAAGTCTTAAAGGCTCCCTCGGCAAAGAGCAATTAACTCCCCAGTAGTATCCCCAGCCAAGTCATGTGCAACATTGGAAGCTTCCTCAATTTGGCACCGAAGGTCTCAAGGGGCTTCGCAATCTACAATCTTTTGGGCTACGGCATTACAGTAATCCAGGCAAAGGGCAATATTGGGGCTTCGCGACCGACAGTCTTTTGGGCAACAATACTCGAGCAAGTGCAATGTGGAGTAGTCTTATAGCTCCATGAAAGAGATCAAGCTTCAAAGGTCTCTCAACACTTCAAGTCAAAGGCCTCTTGGTTTTAAATGAAGACTCCGATGTTATGAATGAAGTTGATGATTTTTGTTAGAACTTTCAACGAGATCATGAAGAAAGTCTTAGAGAAAAGGAAAAGGATTCAATATGCTAAACTCTAATCAAAACAGGGTTATAGCGGGAAATGCCACGGCCAATCCTAATGTTTCTGCAATTCAGCACCCCCTTCTCCAAGATCAAAAGTACAAGGTGCAGCTCAGATAAAGTTGGGCCACAGCACTAGTTGCATCCGAAGATCCGTCATTAGTTCAACTCAAGAAGAGTCAAGCAAGCATACTCATTTGAGACTTTATCACGCCAAGACCTTATCCTCCGCGACCTCGACGGCACCGCAAGACATTATTGCATCCTTTGACTTAAGCCCTCAGCCATTTGGGTATCGACCACAATGAGGCCATTCATCTCCCCAGTAAGAGCAAGAAGGATATCTCTATCAAAAATTCTACCAAACGGTACATCCGTTCTCAATGCCGAACCGATCACAAGATAATTTGGGGCTTTACATCGATAGGTCTTCACACTCCACCGTCTTGAAGCTCGCAAACAAGAAGTCCATGACATTTGGGGCTCTGCAATCTCTCGAGGCTTGGTATCAATAATCTACTCTTGGGACTTGCTCACTACAACAACAAAGGGCGATTAACTCGAATGGGCCAAGAGCTGATTTATCTTGGAGCCATGCAAGTCCCTCAAAATTTGGCATCAAAGGCATTCTAGGGGCTTTACAATCAGCAACCCCTCATCTCGGCATCAAAAGCCTTTTGAAGCCCCATAATCGACAAATCTCTTGGGGCTAGACATCAATCTTCGTTGGGCACACCAGCGACAACAGAATTCAAGCGAGGCAATCCGGACTTCGACTGAACATGACTTGATCTTGGGTTGGCTTTACAAACACACAATGGCTAAAATGGTTCACCCACGAACTAAAAAAAAAAAAAAAAAAAAAAAAAAAAGATTTTTTTCTTTCTTTTTCTCATTCTATGTGCAAAATTATGTGCTTTACTTTGCTTTGCTCCTAGCCTCTCCTCCAGCGTTCTCCATCATCCTTGAACTACGCTGGTCTGATTCTCTTAAAGGGATACGTAGGCAGCCTCTTGGCACGACCAACCCATCATCCAGAATACCATCTCGCCAACCCAACATCAAGGGCATTCTCTCATCAACATCTAAAGAATGGACATTCTCCATTAAAGCATCCTCCGCGGACATCAAGAATCCATCTCCACTCAAGCGGCAATGGTAAGTGAAGGTATGAATACATCTGACGCTTTCCTCAAAATCACACCGCATACAAGATCACTTTCTACATTCTTACTTCTCTCTCATTACAAAGGTGCTTTCAAGATCATATCACACCACAATCACAATTTTCTCTCGCAATTCCTATTTCACATCTCACACAAGCACGTATATCTGCAAAGCATACACATAACAGGTGCCGGACAGAGCACCAGGTGACGCACAAAGCACCAGAATCAACAAGTGCCGCACAGCGCATCAGAATATGCCGCACCGCGCACCAGAATCAACAAGTGCCGCACAGCGCATCAGAATATGCCGCACCGCGCACCAGATTCAACAAGTGCCGCACAGCGCACCAATTTTGGTCCATGGTGGACCGTTCAAATCACCATACCGCCGCACAGCGCATCAGAATATGCCGCACCGCGCACCAATTTTGGTCCATGGTGGACCGCTCAAATCACCATACCGCCGCACAGCGCATCAGAATATGCCGCACCGCGCACCAATTTTGGTCCATGGTGGACCGCTCAAATCACCATACCGCCGCACAGCGCATCAGAATATGCCGCACCGCGCACCAATTTTGGTCCATGGTGGACCGCTCAAATCACCATACCTCTTCCATCAGCAAAAGTCGCTCACACAGGGAGCACATTTCTATCCTTCGCAATTTCAAATTCCTGCTTTCATCGAGTCCTCGCCTTTTCTTGGTGATGTCCTCGGCGGGTGTTTTTAACTTTCGTCGACGCGTTTTGCTTTGCAATCCACGTCGCCGAGGGGCTCTGTAGACACCCCGCCTTGGACCGCTCACCCCGATTTCACATTTGATCTTGTGTTTCTCCCCATTTTAAGTGTTTCTCGTCAGTTTCTGTCACTTCCGTTAAGTTCCTGACTGACTTCGTTAAGTCCAGGGACTAAACTGAATGACAGGGCTGACTTTCTAGTCCATTCTGTCAAAATTGCCTTCTCTGAGTCGCGCGCCTCCCGCCCCCAAGGCAGGAAGCGCGCGCCTCTGGGCGTCAGTTACAGATTTCTGGCCAGGATTCCCTCCCTTGCTCAATTTACAAGATTTTGCCCGGGAAGGATTTCTTGGTGACTGAGTTTTGGCACAAAAAACACCCCTCTTTCACCTATAAAAACCTCTCTTCACCTCCATTTTCAAGGATCGAAAAATCATCAGAAAAACCCGATCGAAAACTAGACAAAAAATCACTTTCTAAAGGTTCTCCAAGGATCTCATTAAGCAACATTTGAAGTTCTTCAAATTGTAGGTAAAAGTCCATCTTTTCCTTTATTTTCTACTTCATCTCCTCTCTCTCTTTTTACTTTAATCAAATGTGCAATCACCCAAATCATTTTGGGACATGACTCTAATGATCACCTCATCTCATTGAGGTTGGTTAAGGAGTCATCTCCTACATTCCAAATCCTATTTTAAATCCCCCTTTTCATGACTTAAAGAAGAAGAAGAAGAACATTTTCATTCATGTAGATTTTGATCAAGCAAGACCAACTTTAGTTGGGCGAGATGGGTGTTTCGGTACTTCCCATCTCGTAATCTAACCCCCGAACCTCAAAACAAAGAATCTCTGTTTTCGTAATCAAACATTAGGCTACAATCAATAGGTTTTTCTTATGTTCCTCAAAACATAGGTGGCGACTCTAAAAACAAGTTAGACATCCTAGGATAATTCACCGCTCTAGCCAAGCCGTGGTTCGCCGGGGTATCTACAGTATTCGATACATTAATTAGGCCTAGTGCAAGTGAGAGATTAATGGTGTTATGCCCTAGGCATGTTGTTTGTAAAATTAATGTTATTATTTATAAAGATATTGAATGGTTGATTATTATATCCATTGCATATTTATTATAATAATCCCCATCCCTGCTAATTATGATTAGTTATTAGTATAAGTTTAATAGATAATTATATGATGATTATGGTGTATGGGATACAATTAGACTTATGGGTATTTGTTGGAGAACAAATACTGGACTGACCCCTATGAGATTTATGTCATGGTCACAATGTCATAATTAAGTCTCATATAGTTATATCACTGGAATCTCTAGACCTGAGGTTATTACAGTCTTCCACATGATGAACATCACGTTTGACATATTCAAACGTTATCCCTAACCGGATAGCTATAAAGAATATGATTGGCGTAATCAGAATCATGTAGGGAAGAGTAATAAGCCAAGATGGGATTTGTTCCTCGTCAAGAGAGATGTCAAGCTTTGGCCACTCGATGAATGGTATTGATGAAATGCATGGCCGTGCTCAAATATGATTTGTAGTATCAATACATTCGGGATCGAGAAAGCATTGAACAAATGTAAGTTGACCATTGACCATGGATTACATTCAATAGACATCGTGTAACAAAGAGATTGTGTTATGTTCTATTTTAGGAAACTTTGGATTCCAAAGTTATACTAATTGGGTAGTCATAATGGCTTGCTAGAGTCCGCTTATGACTTACGAGGATTGACTGGTTCGGACTCGTTGCCAACTTAGTATAATCCTATTAGGTCACACACGCAGAACTGATAATTAAAAGGAGCGAAAAATGAGGAATCTGAAGGAACCCACCGTACGGCTGTGTATGTACCCCAATCTGAAATTGACCAACTTAGAGGAACTCTTAGCACCATTCAGGGATAAAATGATAGGCTGGGACCTCACTAGGATAAACCTTAAATTCCAGGACTGCTCTGGAATTAACTTAGAAAAATCCAGAAGCTCGCCGTGCTGAGCCGTACGGATGGTTTGGACGCGGGAGGGGTCTAGCCGTACGGCTGGTTTAGGCACCCTCAGTCCCTATAAATTGAGACCCTTGCTGATCATTTCAGGGTGGGGGGGGGGAGAAACATAGTTTTATAGGTGAAACTCTGCAGAAATACAGTCTGAGAGAAAGACCACCAAATACTTGAGTGAAAAGAGAGGAAGATAGACCATAACCACCATAGGTGAAGCCTCCTTCTCCCCATCTTCTCTCCATCTCAAACTCTTTTGTTCTTGTTCATGTTATTTATTTACTTGCATTTCAAGCCTTGCCCTTGTCAAGCACCTTTATATTGCAAGTCTTGTCCTTTCAAGCACCTTATATTCTTGTTATATATACCTTGGAGCCAAATCATGAAATGATTCAAGGTGCCCTCACATCCAAGTATGTGAAAAGGGGTTAAAACCTAAAGAAGATCATGATTTGTTAATTTCTTGTCTTTAAATATCTCGATGATCCATTTTTATGGTGAAAGCATGTGTCTTTATGTTGTATTTGGTCATGATGATCATTTGGAGTGATAAAGCCTCCATCTTTATCACCCAAACCTTGATCTAGCCACTCATTCATCACATTTGGGTCATAAAGGTTCAATCTTTATGCTTCCAAATGCTAATTTTGTTGTCCCTAAAGGTTTAATCTTGTATAAAGATCCCATTTTGATGGTAAAGTTTGAATCTTTACTCATCAAAATGGCCATCTTGGCTCAAAGGCCACATTCATCACCTTTTCTAATTCTTCTCCAATGATTGTCTTAATCACACCCAAATCCATGTATTTGGGGTCCATTTAGTGATTAATGAGCATAGGAATGATGTCAATCAAAGCTTGTTTGTGAAAATGCAAACTAAAAATAAACAGTTCAGTCCAGTTTCAGCAGAATGCTCTGTTTCTGCCTGAAACTGGACATTTTTTGGACAAACTGTAAAATCCCCGGGAAGACCTTGTATAGCCGTACGGCTGAGTTGGGTCAGAGGGACGATTTCTTCTTTTCTGTCTTGTTCTGTCAAGGTCTATGCAAATGAACCCCTTTTGTTCTGTTAAAATCGATAACCAGTTAACTTCGCAGTTTTTTTGTTAAATACACACACTCACATGCACTTTTCGTTAACAAGCGCAAGGGAGACTCGGCTTTGTCCGAGGCGTCTTGGGTGACGTAAAACTTTTCCCAAGCTGTAACCTGATCTCCGAACTCATAAATCTCTAACCATTTTCATTTGTTGGGTTACAAGTTAACAAATGTGGTGACTCCGTTAAGTTTGTTAAGTTACACGTGTTTGGTATTTCTTCCTCGAACGAACCCGTCTTGTCCCGAGGGGGGATCCTTACAGGCTGAATGAGCTTCGTACGGCTCGCTTCAAGCCGTTCGGCAGCAACCCCGGCAGTCAGATTTATTTAAGTCAATTCTTGTTAAACAAGAAGACCTAAGTACTAAAGGGTTTTGGACACCCTTAATATATGATTTAAACTGACGGGAATTGTTCCCTAATTTTTGATTTGATCAATTCCAAACTCTTTCTTTGAGAAAGAAAATACACATAATATACTAGGATCATTGTGTTTGATAATTCCCAATCATCAACCACAATTATCTTTGGGAGCTTTGAAGAATCGTTCTTCATCATCGTTGATCAATCCGAAGACCTAGCGGTCAAGTTCAAGAAAGCGTTATTGAAATCTGTTCGTTGTGTGGATCACCGGTAGAGGGCGTTTATCTTAACGCTTAATCTAAGTTTTACAAAACG
Organism: Campanula takesimana; assembly: GCA_026119855.1. Lineage (NCBI taxonomy): Eukaryota > Viridiplantae > Streptophyta > Magnoliopsida > Asterales > Campanulaceae > Campanula > Campanula takesimana. Next base: position 539,468 of record JAOWBW010000671.1, read on the forward strand.
ATCTACAAGGGTTAGTTTCTTTCATCTTGTTATTATGAATTATTGTTCATAGCGGATCTAGGCTATTGGGTTTTATTCATGTCTATCTTCTGTTTCGCATGATTGCACGAAACCCAACAACACTTTTATGAAAAGCATTGTCTTGAACAAAATCACACATAAATCTAGTTAATGTATTTTCCTGGGATATCTTAATGATATTAATTTTACGACCTTTAGAGTACAAATCGTTTGTTACTCTAAAGAGCACTTTCTAGATAAATCGTTTATCTATAAATAACTAGTGGGAATAAAATGTATCTCAAAGAGTTCGAGGCCCAGAAAATGACATAGAACCTAAGATGGAAGTTGAACAAAGTTTCATAAGGAGTTGTGGAAATTCGTTCAAGTATACACAATTTATTTGCATATATGATAGGATACTATCCATAACAAGAAATATTGATTTCTCGTAATAGAAAGTAATAAGGAAGATATCATTGAGAATGATTGACCTATCGCCTATCAAGATGCAAAGTTCACTCCGGATTTAGATCAATGACTTGGAGTCATAAAATCTAAAAGTGCAATCCATGTATCATAATCAAGTTTCAAACTTGATTGTTCTACCCTAAGGCTTGAAAACCATAGGATAGAAAAATGAGTTTTCTTGGAGAAAACGGACATGGATCGCAAGGTGCATGCTTATTAAGTAAGACTAATTGAGAAAAGTTAATTCATAATATCGATTATGATGAAACTTTATCACCCGTAGCCATGCTTAATGTTATTAGAATTCTAATTGTCATGACCTCATATTTTGAATATGAAATATGGCAGATGGATGTCAAAACTATATTCCTTAACAGGAACTTACTTTAGGATGTGTTTGATACAACCTAAAAGTTTTGATTGATCCATAAAATTCTAATAAAATATGAAAGTTGCAGAAATCCATGAGATGGATTGAAGCAAACAAATTGGAGTGAAATTATCATTTTGATGTAGTATTCAAAGAGTTTGAATTCATCAAAGATGAGACTTGTGATTACAAAAAAATTTAGTGGGAGCATAGCATTATTCATAGTCTTATATATGTGGTTGACATATAATTCATTTTGAAAGAGTTTCATAATGAAAGACTTGGTTAAAGCCGCTTATATCCTTGGACTGATTTATGGAGATAAATCTAAAAGGATGATTGGTCGAAGTCAAAGTACTAACATAGACAAGATAGTGAAAAGTTCACTGTGCAAGACTCTTAGAGAGGTTACTTGCAAATGTCTAATGGCATCACTCTTGACAAGATTTAGTATTACTGGAAGACTGATGAGCAAGAGTACATGATTAGGATTCCATATGCTTCGGAAATTCGATCTATCATGTAAGCCATGTTAATACACTAAGACCGAATGTCTCATAAACTTGGAGTATGCTGAGATAATACCAATCGGATCCTAGTGAAAGTCACTAGTTAAGAAACATCCTTATGTACTTGAAAAGGAACTAAAGGATGCATTCTTGATCTTTGATGGAATGAAAGATGATCTTGTAATAGTTACACAGATGCATTCTTACAAACCAACAAAGATAAATATTGCAGTATAAATACATGTTTACGTTTAATAATGGTGTTAGAAGAGTTCTTAATACACCATTACAATTCTACAAAAGGTTTAGTATCTAGTAGCATGAGATGCAACTAGAAAGTTGTTTTGATTAAGAGACTAATTAGTAAACTAGAAATTGTTTCTATTGTCACTAATTTTATGGACCTTCATTGTGTCAATAATTGTTATTACACAATCCAAGGGGCTAATGACTTATCTAAACATATACTCGGACGTTTCTATCTTATTTGAGAAATCGTCAAAGATGAAAGATGTCAAAATATGCAAAATACCATATGATAATAACAAGGATAATCATCTTACATAAGCTTGCTTGCAATAATGATGGAGATCATAACTAAGCTCAATGGGTATTGGATACACGTTGATTGGGCCTAGTGCAAGTGGGAGATTGTTGGATATTATGCCCTAGGCCCTTGAAAAAGGCCTATGCGTTACATCATAGCTTCATTGATTATAGAGATAACAAACCTGATTATTATATATTTTGCATATTTATTATAATAATCATTGTCCCTAGCACTTATAAAGAGCTAGCATGAGTTTAATGGACAATCATATGATGATTATGGTGCATAGGATGCAGATTAAACTTATGGGTACTTGTTGGAGAACAAGGTACTGGATAGACCCGTTATGAGTTTTATGTCATGGTTAAATGTCATAATTAAATCTCATAATAGTTATATCATTTGATACCCTTAGACCTGAGATAATGCAAATCCATATATAAATATATATAAATAAATATATATATATATATATATATATATATATAATATATATATATATATAAATATATATATACTCCCTCCGTCTCACTCGAATTAGGAAAAATTTCTATTTTAGGTGTCCCATTCGAATTAGGACAACCAAAAAATGGAAATGTTTTATTTAATGGGACCCACATTCACACTCACAACAACTTTCCACTCATTATTCTCTACCCCACTTTCTCTCTCTTACTTTACTTTTCATACTCACAACACCTACTTCACTAACACTTTTTTCTTAATCCCCGTGCCCAACCCAAAAATCTTAATTCGGGTGGGATGGAGGGAGTATCTATATATATATATATATATATATATATATCGGTAGGTGCTCAAATGAGAACCTAAATATCGTGAGAACCGTGAGAACTTGGATACATTAGGTAAGAACATAATGTATCCAAGTGAACCATTGGATACATTAGTTTTTAACCTAATGTATCCAAGTAATGTATCCAATGTATCCAAGCTTTTTCTACAATGATAGAGCTTTTTCACCAACTTTTTTGTGGGCCCCACATCCAAGATTTAAGTTTTATTTGGAAATAATAACACTTTCACATAGGGGAGTAAGTGAAATTAAAAGGAATAAATAAATAATTTTTTGATTAATCTTTAATGCCAACATGAGGAATTGGTTGAATTTAATGTAAAGAGCTCCTAGAGAGCGCTTCTTGTAGATGGAGTTGGTTTTTATAAAAGAGCTTTTTGAATAACTCCACTCGTAAAAATAAAGAGCTCACAAAAAGCTAGGGATGCTCTATTTTTTTGATTTTGTTCCATCAAAACCCTATTAATGAATTTGAGCTCGGGAAGGATGGCGGTTTAACTTCTCCTGCATCAAGCGTGATCCCTTCGATTCCCGCCATTTCTGTGCCCTAGGATTGAAAGGTTGCCTTGCCTCCTCTCAGTCAAATTTCTCGAAGACAATTCCGAAAGCGATGTTGCGCTCAAAGAGCTTCAGATCCTTACTGAATTGTTGAGGCTTGAGAGAGATGTCGCCGGAGCCACCACCGGGACTGGAACTCCAAATTCATCACCTGCAATGCAATGCAATGCATTGGCTACATTTCCGACTTACTTTGGAAAGTTGGCATTTTCGCCACATTGGAAGAACATTTTGTTCGTTACTTTCCCAAGGGAATTGATCGTGTTTGACTTGCAGAACGAAACAACACTGTCTAGTGCTGGCAAGCTTAGTACCTGGCGACGGGCGTCGAAAAGAGTAATTACCTAAACCCATATCTGCTTAATAAGATTATATTTTTTTTTATTCCATTTAGCATACATATTTTTTAATATGTTTGTTTGTATGGTTATAGGTTTGTTATTCAATAAGCGATTTCTGTTATTTCATATGATGCTGTTAGATGATAATAGGAATGAAAGTTTGCGTTGGGAAATTGCAAGAACAATATGTATGTTAGTTCTATTTGCACATGCAGCGTTTATGGTGTTTGAGTACTTTAAGTTTCAACATAATCATGTGGTTCCATCAATGTTGTGTTACCTTGCTAGGTAGGAACTCAGGTATCCCTTTTACGTCTGCTAGGATCGGTTTGGTACCCATTTCTACTCAATCATAATTGTGTTCATGTGAATGCTTATCACTGTATGAAACTAGGTGTTACTGCGTTTCTGGCAGATTGTCCATTATTATGTACATAGATGTACAGATTTGTGTTGACAATTTGCACTTTAATTTAACTAGTACTCCCTTCAATCCCGAATTTAGTATCCTTTTAGCATCCCTATTGCTTTTAGTTTTAGTAAACTATTCGTAAAACTTAGTTTAATCCGTGATGCAACTAAGAAAACTTCTTATATAATGTAACTATTTTCTTTTCTGTACGTAAGGGGATGTGTACTTATTTGCATTTAATCGCAGAGGAGAATAGGTGCACATCATGTGCGCGATGGAAGAATTGATGCCCTCAATTGGCACAACTATCCCCTCGCCTTCAGTTCTTGCTGTTGTTATCAACCACCTCCAAAATGTTGGCAAGCATTGTTGTGATGTGAATCATTTGATGTGCATTTTGACAATCCTTTTGATTTCCGTGATGAGTCTAATGTCATTTCTAAGACACATTTGCTATCCATTACTGATGATGGAAAAATATGGAGCTGGCTCCTTACTGCTGAAGGATTAGGAGATTCAGAAGGATAAAGTCAACTTAGGCATTACTGGGAAAGTCAATGACACTGCAATAAGGACAGTTAAACAACCAACTGAGGTGAATTTTAACACCAGCCATTTATCGAAATCCACTGTGACCGAGGAAGAGTTGGTGCTTAAGGTTGGTGGTTAAAGCTTTCCTTCACCAGTATTTAACATAGCTGCTTTATAGAAATGTTTAATTTCCCTCAAGCCTCTACTGTATCTTTTTTCTTTCGTTTCATATTCTGATAGATAAAATCATGATATTTTGAAACTACAAAGTCGGTTTTATTATGGTTTCCTGATGGAAGTCGTTAGTATTTTTCACTCCCTCTAAAAAATTTCTTGGCACTACCCTTGACCTAGGATTCATTATGAAATCGAATTTGTGGCTGTCCCTTGAACAAATTAATTCACATTAAGATGAAGTGAATTGTAACTTAACACAAAACTTTAACGTAGATCACTCTAGTTGGACAACTTCATGTTCTTTCTTCGACGGTAACTATGTTGGCTGTGCCGTCCCCTTCTCTAACAGCTATCATGGCACGTGAGTTTTACTTCCCTCTCTATTTCTGTTTATTCATTCCAATTCGATAGTGTAACAACCCAAACTTTCCAATAATAATAATAATCCATTAACTAGGAAATCCCAAACGTTAAGCACAATTTGAATCCAACGTTCACATGTAACGGCTAGTATAATCTAACCACAATTCAAAACTGTGCGGAAGCATAACTGTAATTCAAACTTAACGGCTAGTACAACCCACTAGCTCTAACATAAAACAAACCAATGTCTTAAACTCTTCTTCATTAAATCACGGACCGCCCTCCTCTGCGATCTAACCTTTCCCTCTAACATTACCTGGGGAAAAGAATATAAGAAAGGGGTGAGCGAACAATACTCAGTAAGTTCATATGGGATCTCTCCGGGTATTAAGAAGAGATGACCGAAAGAACGAAGCCCAATAAATATTCTCAATGAAAGGCTAATCATTAACAACTTAACTGTACACTTTCAAAATACAGTTACAACACTTTAAAGAAGTTGTGGCACTATCACAAGTCCGTCAATTCCAGAGTTTCAAACACCTTTTCAGGGTGTTAAAAAAATAAGAGACCTTACACCTTTTCAGGGTGCTCCCTTATTAGTTTAGATCATGATCATTAAGCCACTTCATCAAATAGCATATAAGTGTCTAAGTTCTTTTCTTCAAACTAGATTTCATTTAGTCATTTTCTTCAGACTAATTCCTGCTAAGTCCTTTTCAATCAGACAAAGCTAACTGCACCTGTTTCACTTAGATACAACAATATTTCACATGGTGTTCAAAGGTACAAGAACACATAAAGCAATTTCAATTCACTTTAGATACCCATTGAACAACACACATCAAGGGTAAGATAATTCAAAAGACGTTTCATGTCATAGGAGTTCAAATACTACCGGCCACTGGGTAGCTAGACTTAGAAAGAATTATGAGGATCCTATTTCAAAGGATGAATCTCAAAAGACTTAGGAACGTAATCCCTTACCTTGGCTTGCGTTAATTCTTCTTGCTAAACCACGCGCACGTATCTACAATCATGCGAAAAATAACTTTCTTAGACAAAAGTAACACTACTTACTTCCGTCCCCAAAACACTTTACTTTCTCTAATTATTAACCTACGAGTTATTTTCTTTAACTCCTTTTAAGGTTTAATACTCATTCTAGGGTCTCTCATATTACTCAATTGGCACTACTACATTTTTTCAGCAAATGCAACGCATTTAATGCAACGGTTTGACAATAGCGTTGCATTATTTTATCTAATGCAACAATTTCTTGAGTTATTGTAACAATGTTGGCCTAAGCGTTGCATTAAATTACTTGGCGTTGCATTAGATTCTTCTAATGCAACGACTCAATTACCACCGTTGCACTTGCTATAACTAATGGAACGCCATCAATACTACGGTTACATTTGATGAGTTGGGTCCAACTAGCTCGTTGGACCCACGAGATAAAACATTTTCATTTTAGAGTTGTCCTATTTCCAGTGGAACACCCAAAATGGTAAATTGTTCTAATTCGAGTGAGACGGAGGAAAGAGTAAGTGACTATATAATTTAATTTCCATCAAAAAAAAATTATTTTTGAGAAATTAAAAGGGCCTGTTTTAAGAATAAATAAAATTATAGAGAAGAAATAAAAATTTACTTCAAAATTTGAGCTATACAATTTTGATATATTCACCCTTAAAATTTGGACCAAGATATGCAACGTAGTTTCCGATTTTTATCAAATAATGCAACCTACTAACTAGTGGCAGATATATGTAACGTACTTTACTATCATATATCAAATAATGCAATGTACAATTTTTTTTTCTAACGCCGTTAAAAATTCTAACAGAAGTATGACTTTCGTTAAAAAAAAAACTAACAAAACGTTTCTTTAATAATCCAAAAAATGTAAACTTTCGTTAAAAAACTAACAAACGTTTCTTTAACAATCCTCATTGAATCACACCAGTATTATCAACCCAGGCAACAAAAAGGAGGAACTAATCTTTAAAAAAAAAAATAAAAAAATCTGGGTTTCCTCAATTACACTCAATGATAAAGAACGATGATGATAGAAGTCGAATATTGGCTGACGATGATGATAGCAGCCGAACAATGGGGTGTGTTGGGGTGGGGCGCGGTGAGGTGGAGAACAATGGGGGTGGGGAATGTGGCCGGATTGTATGGAGGAATGAGGGAGGGGAAGGGGACGGTGGTGGGTTTAGACTGGCCGGATTGTATGGAGGAATGAGGGAGGGGAAGGGGACGGTGGTGGGTTTCTCATCACTTTCTCATGTTTCCTTTTCATTTTGAGTTAGTTTCGTTAAATATATAGCTGAACTCGTTAAAAATTTAATGTGTTTTGAGTAGGTTGCATTATTTGATAAGTGATAGTAAAGTACGTTTCATATATCTGTCACTAGTGAGTAGGTTGCATTATTTGATAATAGAGGCTCACTACGTTGCATCAAACACTAATTATTCCTAAAATTTGAGTACATCCCTTAAAAACTCAAAAAGTCGCTTTAAAAAAAAGATATTTTTTCATTCATCCGTTTTTGAGGGAAAAGAGGCCAACCAGCAGTCCCAATATTAGAGACCCGGCTACTCGTCCTAAACTTTGTGAGAAGGGGGGTCTTTGAAATTTCAAATTTTTAATTGAGTGAATACCCTAGAAAGTAGAAATACGGTTCTTCCAGATTCCACTATCCCCTCTCTCTAGGTTTTTGTATTCCTCCCCCAATCAAACGCTAACCATTCCGGTCAACAATGAGTTTGGGGAGGGTTGTTCTTGGTGGTGTGATTATTGTCCCCGTCTCCCGTCCACTCTCCTCTGTTTTTCTCTCCCTTTCATGCGGTACCCTTTCAGCGTGCCTGCATGCTGTCTCCTCCTCTACGCCAGTCGGAAGGTCCTTTCTGCTACCATCTGTTACCAGAAATTGATCGAATTTACAGGTATCTCTCGTTAACTATTTTACATTGAATCGGGAATTTTGACTCCAAGTACTTGCATCTATCAATTTGGGGGATTATGACTCCAAGTATACATCTATAATTTAAGTGTGTTAACTGAATGTGAGGGATTTTAGTGTGTGTGTGTGTGTGTGTGTGTGTGATTTAGTTAGAGATTTTCAGGGTGTGAAATCCGTCCGAGTGATTTCAGTTAGTGTGTGGGGTTTCAGTTTGTGTTTATGTGTGATTTCTGTGTGTGCAAGTGATTTCAGGGTGTGAGCAAGCGAATTTAGTGTGTCACCTAATGATTTCAGTGTGTGTATGGTTTCTAATCTTTTTTGAGGAGATGTTGTATGGACTGTTAATAGAAGAAATAGTTATTCATAACTTTATTAGGCTACAGTCAGCTATCGGCTATCTGTTCTGGGTGCAACATCATTTGTGTCTGAAAGTATTTCGTTGTGTGTGCAAGGTTGCTTGTTGAAATGCTTGTTGAAAAAAACCCTCAATTTTTTTTTTATTAGAGGTTCATCAACCCAGTACGAATGGTTTCCGTCATTTTGTTGGGCTTTGGCCGGTTTGATAAAGGATTTTAAGTGGTAAGTTCACATTTTTTAATAGTGAGAAACTTGAAGTTTAGTTTTTTTTTTTTTTTTTTTTTTTTGGGTACTACATTATTGATTGATCAAAACCATTCATCCGGTTGCACGGTGCGTGGAAATAAGCATTCCTATGCTCATCTCATTAGATGCAATCTCCCAGATGCTATTCTTCTTATATATTTCCTTGTTACCAAACAAAAGAGACCACCTTAGCCTGTGGTTTTTTGTGCATTTTGAATTTTCTTAAAACAAAGTTAGAATATAATGCTACTGGGAGAAATAGAAACCAGAGTTACTCCATTTATTTTTTAGTTCTTTAATGTTTTTGGTTGCAATACTTGAAATAGTGCCAGGCAAACCAACTTCTAGCTCCAGTAGTGGAGCGATTTCAACGTAGTAGAGAGTTGTTCGTGGTGCTATCTTTCCACCATATCTCTTTCATAGATAATCCCTTAAGTGTTGGTGCATTATTGTAGGTTCTTAAGCTATTTCACTGTTAAGTGTTAGGTGCGGTAAGCGACAATTATTGTTTCTTTCATGCTATTTGATTTATCATGAAGAAGGAAAAAAGAAAAGAAGATTTCCTTGGGCATTTAACAGACACTGATTTTCTCTTTCAATTCGTTGTCTTGGACTCTTGGTAGATGTGATATTGGTTTGAAGTTGTAATTCAATGCAGCTCTCCTTATCTCAATGTCCATCTCACATTTCAATTTAATTAACGTATAGTATAGCTGGTGATAAGTTTTAGTATCTTTATCCCAAAATGAATGAATTTTTATTTAGCTGAAGTATATTTACTTTTCATAATAGTGTAAGGCAAAGATCAACCTTTTGATAAGTTAATGGATCTTCAATAGAGAACCATTTAGATTATTTAATCTCATAATTGCTGCTTACAGTTCAATGTTCATGGGTCTCAAAAGTTTATGCCCACTGTTAATGGATCTTGAATTAGGTTGATTTGCTGCTACTTCTACAAATGTTGTTTTAAAATATGGACAGGACGATGTATAGCATTTGACAAAAATAATACTCCCCCTGTCTCTAAATGAGTGTCCATTTTCAGGAAATTTCTGTCGCAAAATGAATATCCATTTTGATCATAACTTTGTCCCTAAATGTTATTTTTTTTCGAATTTTTTTTCACCGGTCTCTTTATACTTGGAAAAACTAAATGTTTGTAAAGAGGATTACAAGATTATATATGAATTTCGCCACCAAATTGTACAAAAAGTTATGTCCCTTAAAATGATATTTGGACACTCATTTAGGGACAGAAGTAGTACTACATTTTCTGTTAGCATGTTTTATGTTTATTTGTTTGATTTCTCATGGCCATAGAAAGGTGCATATTGCTTCTCCATAAATATAATTTTTAAATAAAAAAGCTCATTCCTGTAGAGCAAATGAATTCGCAAACTAATGCATGATGTTTGCCAATAAATAGTAATTCTATAAATCTAACCATTATTTACGTTTTCCTTTATTGTGAGTGTACTAGTTTTGATATGTTTGTGATATTCAAATTGAATTAGTGACTTTCTGCAGCTTACCTAGAGCCAAATGGGTCTCTACATGTTTCACCATCTCTTTTTGTATAGGTATGATTTTTTTATTTATTTTTTAATGGTTGTTACTTTAATTTTTGTAAGATGTGGCTTTTGTGTAAATGTTTGAGATGAAGAAGAATCTGATTAGTCGTCTTTCTTTTCTGAAATATTTTCAGGTGTGGAGTGGCTCAACCAGTCTAACCTGTCCAAGTACTAATGGGCCACATCTCTGCGACTCTCCTACCAAAGGCCCTTACCGTTCTCCTTATTTTCCAGTGAGTATGTTGTAGTTTGATATAGTCAAGTTGCAGTTGCTGAGTACTATTTTTCTGGGTTTTTGAAATCATTGTTCATTCATAAGTTGTTAAAGATGCATCAGTGTGATATTTCATGATCTTAATTAATTTGTAGGTACGCGGTGAGCTAAATGGATCAGAGTATAGCAATCCAACAAATGAGAAAGTGGAGACTTTTTTTGGTTTTTGCATCATTTCGTGTGTTGTAGTTCTATTAGATTTGTTATAGAAATTCGAAACATTGGTTTAGTGACTTATATTGTAATGTGTCATTTAGACGTGAAACTTGTAATGTTACTATTGATGTCAATTGAAATCTTTTTTTATTATCAATATTCTCTTTTAATTATTTATTGATTTATTTATGTACTATCATTATTATCAATAAAATATTATTTTTAAATTATATGTAGCCGTTGCAATAGGTGTCTATATAGTTTTTTTTCTTAACAATGGCGTTGCATTAGGTCTCTATATTGTACTTTTGACAATGGTATTGCATTAATCGCGAACCGTTGCATTATATCACCAGCCGGTTGCAAAAAGGACCGTTGCATTAGTTAACAAGTGTTGCATTAGTAGTGAACCGTTGCATTTTGGCACTGTTGCGTTAGATATCAATATAATGCAACGGTCAGGCACAAGCGTTGCATTAGAACACTTTCTTGTTGCATTAGACCTGATGCAAGGCAAGCGGATGCAATGCTCTAACGTCGTTGCATTAGAGCTAATGCAACAGGTATTGGCCACTACGGCAACGAATTTAAGCATTGCATTAGACTTGAAATGTAGTAGTGTGGATTTATACCCAAAATACCCTTTTTAGGTTTACCAAAATACCCCTAGGGTTTTATAGTTTCTATTCTCAATTATCATGTTCTAGTATTCGATTGCACGCACTAAAACACTATTCACAGCATGTATAATTACTATTCTCAGCACATATAATTACTATTCTCAGCACATCCAATATACACACACACCTACTGTTCACACACTACTACATTTCAAGTCTCATGCAACGCTTAAATTTGTTGCCATAGTGGCCAATACATGTTGCATTAGCTCTAATGCAACGACGTTAGACCATTGCATCCGCTTGCCTTGCATTAGGTCTAATGCAACGAGAAAGTTTTCTAATGCAACGCTTGTGCCCGACCGTTGCATTATATCGACATTTAATGCAACAGTAACAGTTCGCTTCTAATGCAACACTTGTAAACTAATGCAACAATCATTTTTGCAACGGGTTGATGATATAATGCAACATTTCACAACTAATGCAACACCATTGTCAAAAGTACAATATAGATACCTAATGCAACGCTATTAAAAAAAACTATATAGGCACCTAATGCAACGGCTACATATAATTTAATAATATATTTTTATTGATAATATATAATGATGATACATAAATTAATAAATAAATAAAAACAAATATATTGTATATAAAAGATTTAATTTGACATAAAATGTAACATTACAAGTTTCATGTCCAAAGAGAACATTACAAAATAAGTAACTAAACCAATATTCTGTCTTTCTATAACAAATCTAGCTTAACTACAACCTAAAAAAATAACGCAAAAACCAATAATGAGCCTCCACTTTCTCGTTTGTTGGATTGCTATACTTCTGATCTATTTAGCTCATCACGTACCTACAAATATCCAACAATACCCACAACCCATTAACAAAATATTAACAAAATAACAGATTGATGTATCTTTAACAACTTGACCAAACACACATGAACAATGATTTCAAAAACCCAAGAAAATTAAAACTCAGGGAAATGAGGTGAGACTTTGACAAAACTCAAAGTTAATCACTACAAAGCAAATTAAAGAATCTCATAACATAATTTTGTAGATGGTTTCTTCACATGTACAATGAACACAAAATGGTTCCATTTGTATTTCTATTTGTTCGTGACATATATATTCAGTACAGGAAAAATATGGTGAGGCTTGACAAAACTCAAATTCAATCACTACATAACAAAAAGAGACCATTTTACAGTTAATAACTTGAATGTTCTATTACTCATTTGTTAAAATAACTAGAGACAACAGCTCACACATTCCCAGACTCATATACCCTGAAAACAAGTTTGGGGCAGAATTCTATGGTTACCAGGAGTCATCTAGAGAGGAAAATTATAGAGAATGTAAGATAAACTAGGGCTAACAAGGCCTCCAGCGAGGAATCTCGCCATAGACTAATATTGGGCATAAAAATGACGTTTAAATCGTGAAAAATGCTTGATAATAAGGCCAACAAGGCCAGCCTGCCAAACATGTATCTAAGGTTTGCTAAGCAACACTTCACCCACCCAAGAAAAGAGATAAGCATGCCTCTTTAAATTGTTCCAAAAAGCCTAGTGTTTATTTTTTTCTTTTTCCTTTAGGGGATAGTTATTTTTAACAAAACTCAGACTTAATCATCGATAAGAATTTTAAATGCCCAATGATACATACACAATCGTTCAACTTTTAAGTACCTATTGACTCAGACAAGTATAAAGTTCTAGAATTGAGAAGTATAATTTGAATGTTTTATTACTTATACTCCCTCCGTCCCAAAATAATCTTCACACTTTTTTCGACGTTACTATAAAGGAACATTGATACATACATAATAATATTTCAAAAGTGACAGCGGTCATCACAAGTTCAAGACTAACTGCAGAACTCTAAACTCAACGGCAGAGCATGTATAAAACCATTCTTGTCAACAAGCCCATCTACTCTGACAAGCCTTTTAAGAGACATACATCATTTTTGTTTCTATTTCGTTATTATGGACAACAAGAAGTTATGTTTGGTTAATTAATCAGCTTTTCACGACGTGAATTCCTATTTACTCACTAAAAACCTTAATTCCATGTCTAACATACAGTTAATGTGACTTGGGACGGAGGGAAAAAAATACAATAGACGACAAAAGATACATAACTAAAGAGAGAAAACGAAAGTACCTGATTAACTGTCTCACCAGATTGCCTATTTTGTTCGCTGGTATACGGTGCAACCATTCGCATCCTTGCAATTAATGGGCTCACAAAATCAGAAACACAAGATCCATTCCGAGATTAGCTTCTCGAAGTTGAGTTACAATCATAGATGTAAGACTGGGGGCAAGTTGTTGCACCAACTCTGTTTTCAAAACTCTCCAAGAATTCTTCTGAATTATAAAACCCTGGTTTTTTATCCTTTTTCTTCTTCAAATCAGCCTTTGTCACACCTTTCCGAAAAGTCGCAACCCTCTTTTGCTTTTGGAATCTTGTATTAGTTCAAAGTAAGGATCTTTTGAGTTGCTACCTTCACCATGTTCGGCTAACTCTATAGCATCTATCTTTGCCTATTAATTGAACATAAAGTCATCATCTTACTAAGTTACAAAAGTATAAAAATATATAATAATGCAACTCGTTAACTCACAATATTCTCTTCAGTTTTCTCATTGCCAGTAAGGTATTTTCTTCCAGAAACTCTTTTCATTGATTCCTTGTAGACCTTTGCTTGTGAAGGCTCTTGCTTATTCGGATCAGCTTGTTGCTATAATCAGAATGTCCAAACCCAGTAAGTAACTATACTAGAAATCATGGCTTAAATAAACAGAATTTCGATACTAATGGCCAAAGTATAAAAAATTACTAGAAATGAGAAAAAGTAGTTACCAATTCATGACGTAAAATTGCATAAGACTTGCGTCCCATCGTGTGCATATCATCTAAACACAGGCGATTGTCTCTATTGATTTTACTTTCCCTATGCAATTAAAAAAAATTACATTACTATAGACATATACTTAAAAGAAATATATAGGGAAATCACATTAAGTACCTCAATCTTTTCACAATTGTAGAAACTTTTTTGCCTCGTCATTTGGCCCCTCTCTAAAGCATCACGTGCATCATGCAACAAGCCTCCACATCATCATTGAATTCATCAAGGTTTGGCCGTTCATCTTCACTAACAGTGGATGTTCCTCTTTCAATGTTTATTCCAATTTCTGACAACTTGTATTAGAATTGGGTGGTTCTAATCCCCTTAAAAGGCCTTGTTAAGAGGTGAGGTAATCCAATCTATATATTTAATCAATTATATTGTCCAAGTCGATGTGGGACAAACGGGACTTCAACACGCCCCCTCACGTGTAGGCCAGAATGACCATCGGCTCTACACGTGGACCATTAACACGCCGGCATGACCATCGGCTCAAACCCAACATGGGTAAACAACTCCATCATTGACTTGGGCCCAGCTCTGATACCATATTAGAATTGGGTCCTCATCCCCTTAAAAGACCTTGTTAAGAGGTGAGGTAATCCAATCTATATATTTAACCAATTATTTTCTCCAGTCGATGTGGGACAAACGGGACTTCAACAACTTGTCCGTTCTTGGCACAAAACCATTACAAATTAGGTGATCTCTCACAACATTCTCATAACACCAATACGATAATGACAACATTCACATGGACAACAAATTTGATTTCCTTGAGACTTGATAGAAAAAGCCTTTTCAATATATTCATTGACTCCTCGTTCATATTCCTCACTCATCTAGGTGCCATCCACCACTCCTTAATTCCACTATCCATTTCTCCAAGGTAATAATAAATACAATTACTCTAATCAAATGATACTGCATCAAAACAAGTATCAAAAGATATTAGAGAACCTATCAAACATATTCAATCAAAGAAATATACTAAAAAGTGTAAAGTGTTTTTCGCAAATGGCACTCAAACACAATTATTTCCAATAATTCAATGTTGCATACTTTTAATTCTTATTCATATTCTGCTCAGTCAAGTTTAACATAGTGATCCAGTCAAGTATTTATTTTTGGATTCTTTACTCGTTCAAATTAGCTTACACCCTCTAGTTGATACTCCCTTCTATCTGTGAATTAACTTAAGTAATTGTTTTATTAATATCTCATTATGTATACATACAATGTGTAAAAGGGATTATAAATATACCTACAACAACGCTATAAATATACCTACAACAACGCTGCTAGTGCCCACAAACAAATACAACAAATAAGTACTAAATTGATAACTCAATGAATATAAAAATAATTGGAAAATAAAAAAATAGTAAGAAATATAATAGTTTAGAGATACAAACCTCCGATACGGGCATATAATAAGATTTAGAGCTAGAATAACCAAAGTCATAGTGATCTATTCATTTTCGAGGAGGGGACCCATTTTGAGTTGCAAAACAAACAGGAATTTAAATTTCAAACTGAATTTTATTGAAAAATATATTGTGTAAGTTTGTTATTATTAGTGACATAAATAGAGAAAATTATTTCAAACTGATATACCTGGCAAGTTTCTGCCAAAGTACGTTGGTGACCGATTCTGAGCTAGAATCTGATTTTAATGATCTCAAGTCTCAACAAGAACTAAAAACAATGTACTCCCTCCGTCCCAAAATGATCTTCCTTCTTTCTTCTTTTTTCGCCGTTACTACGAAAGATATTTGAGCAATAATTTTAGGTAACTCAAATGTACTAATGAAAATTTAAAAGTTGTTATTGGCACACCATTAACAATACGATCAATAACAAGTTTTAGATTTTCATTAGGATAATTAAATCAACCTAAACTCATTGCTCAAAGTTCCTTCGTAGTCACGTTGAAAAAAGTGCGAAGATCAATTTTGGGACAGAGAGAGTATAATCTAAGAATTCCTTGCATCATCTTTGATTATATGCAGTGAGATGATAGAGATGAATGACACACTTTGGGGGAATACAAAGCTTGCTAAACTTAATTAGAATCTCATCTTATAACAGCTAAGATTTTCAATCATTTTATTCTATATCACCCACGTTACCATACCTATATATATATATATTAAGAATAAATGAAATATCACCTACGCAATAGCATGATAGATTTACAGAGTTATTAAAAAAACAAAAAACTATTTTGTGATTTTTGCAGTAACTACTCAAATTCTGGAAAAAGAATAA
>JAOWBW010000671.1:556071-599915 GCA_026119855.1 Campanula takesimana
AGCGCCCACTCATTTGGGCAGAAGTCAAGGCCTTTTCCGGCTTATTTAGGCGCCCGCCTGGTTCAACCCAAGCGCCCACTTGTTGACCAGGAGGCCTAGAATAATTCCAGAAATTCCCTTGAGGTCCTTCGACCCTAAATTCCAATATAGTCCTCTTATTTAAGATTCGTTCTATTGTGTGTGACCTCTAGGATTATACTAAGTTGGCAATGGGCTCAAACATGATCCCATAAAGATATGATTAGGTTCTAGCAAAACCGTCATACCTACCCAAATAGTATAACTAGATACAAGTTCGCATTCCTTCTGTATGTCACAATCCTTTGTCCACGATGTCATTGAACACAAGTCATGGTCAAACAGTCAACTTGTTTTGTTCAATACTTTCTCGATCCGAATATGTTGATAATTCAGATGCTATTGATCTAATCAATCCATTTGAGTTCGGCCGAACATTTCATCAACATCATTCCTTCGAGGGGCCCAATCTTGACATCTCTCCGTGGAGGGACAAATCCATTTAGCTTATTATTCTTCCCAACGGGACTCCAATTATCCGATTCATGCCATCACACCTTTATAACTACCGTGTTAAGGTAGCGTTTGAATATGTCAAACACAATATTCATCAAGTGGAAGACTATAATAACTTCATGTCTAAGGATCAAATGACATAACTAATATGAGATATATGTATGACATAGACCATGACATAAATCTCATACATAGCGGGTCATGTCCAGTACCTTGTTCCAAACAAGTACCCATAAATCTAACATGATCATCTCATGATCATTTAGCCTTTATACTAGTGCTTAATAAGTACTAGGGACAGTGATTATTATAAGTACCATGAACGACAATAATAATCAAAACATCTCTTTTTTATTGATATGAAATAAATGATATCAATTACAACGTTTTATTAAACGTGCCTAGGGCACCACTACCAACAAGATAAGGTGAGGTAGGTTTGGGTTCAGAAGCAGTAGCTTTACGTTTTCGCATGAGATTCACATCTTGTGCAAAATTCATGGATTTTTCAACATTTGGCTTTATACTGGGGAAAGGGGTTTTATCTGGGGTTTAGAAGCAGTAGGTGGAGATGATTTAGTGAATGGAATTGGTTTAGATAAAGGGAAGAGGTTCAGAAGAGGGATTTGGATAATAATAAGGAAGGATTTTGTAAGGATGGTTTTGGAGGAAGATTGGATGAGGGTTTGGAAGGTCAGTAATTTTGGCTTTCTTCTTTCTTGGAGCCGCGGTTTCCTGGGTCGAGTCGCAGGGATTGCAGGCTCCCCCTCAACCGCAGACTCCCTCTCAACTGGAGCCTCAGTTTCATCCAAGTTAACTCCCAGCCTATTCAACGTGGCAGTTTGAGCTTCTTCTCTAGCTCTTGTAGCGGCAGCTTGATCTGCTATGGCACTGGCATAAGGTTTGCCTGACTTATTGAGCCGAGCCTCAGGATAGGGTCCTCTCTTCTCTTCATGCAGAGGATCAGCATTCCATACGCTTGTGCAAACCGCCATCCAAATCCGGTTCTGAAAGCATTAAGTTTGAAGCACCAAACAAGGTCTTCTCATTCGGTTGCACCCACTCAACTTTGTTTGCTATAGAAGCTTTAAAGATAACAGAATCTTGATGCAGGAACTTTGTTAAAAGCCTGCAGTGGGTTCTGATCTTCGTTTTTCCCAGCGGCTTTTGGAAGATGTATGGCGGCTGAGGGCACTGATCATTTCTTGCATTATGATTCTTGGCCAGTGCAGCTTCTTCCCTTTGTAGATAGCCACACAGTAGTTGTACTGCTCAGTAGTGAAGTTGTTGTGATTGCCATTCTTGCACATCACTCCAGTATCTACTAATCACACAATATTGCCATAACTTCTTGTTGGTCCAAAGGGCAACAAAAGTATGAAAATAGCTAGAGGGGGGTGGGGTAATAGCTGTTTTAAAATTCTTTTCGTACCCTTGATAAACTCAATTGCAAATGCGTACTTTATCAAGTAAGCGTTATGATATGCGCCTAAGTGAGTGAGTGAAAATGCACAGCGGAATTTAGTAATGTAATAGGCGCAAAGTGTGATAAAGGGGGCTGCACAACACACTCTAAGTATTTTGGCTCAAAGTGGGTTAAATAAGAAACTAAGGCAAATGATATAACAAACACAACAACACAATTTAATCAATCAATCTACAATAAATAAACAAGCAAGTAGTTAGATATGATATGAACTTGTAAGGAAATAGCAAGATATGAACAAGAGCTATTTGGAGAGGTTCGATCGGGAAAATGATCTACGTCCTCTACCAAGATGGTTAGTCTTTGATTTCAAATGGAGATCTTATATAAGTGAGTGAGTGTTACAATTACAACTTTTGAGCTTATACACTAACTCAAGATCTTTTCTATGAATGAACAAATCCAAAAACAATAACCGGTGTATCTCTTAAAGGACGGATGAGCTGTCGCTCATTGAGTGGAGCACGTGTCCTTTTATAGCCGTTAGACACATAACACAAATATGACCGTTATGGACAGATGTCCTTAGATGGGGTGGTCCATACGTGTTATTTAACCACACCGTTGGATCATTGGCGTAGTTTTGAATCTTCTTCAAGTCTTTGAATCTTCAATAAATCACTAAGTGTTAAAAACATTCATGATGCGCGTTGAGCTAGAGAGGCGCGTAGCGTATGCGCGATATGACTTATCTAAGGCGCATGAGCTATGCTAGACGTATACTCATGCGCGCGCTTAAGAAGGCGCATGGAGCATGGGTAAGTCGCATGGCGCGTAGCTCAAATTCACGGAGTGATTTTCTTCAATTTTGATCTTCTTGCCCTATTCCCAAGCTTGTTCTATTACAATGGACAACCTAAAAAATGAATAAATACTTCTTACATGTGGGTCTAAAGTCCATGAAATAAAACTTAGGTGATGGATCAATCAAATCTAATCAATCCTATTACATTGAAACTGAGATATAAGTGGGCATACCCAAGAATCTCCCCCTATTTGATTGATGCCATTACCTACTATATCAGGGGACAAACATTATACTTGATAATAACATGTCCAAATAAATGAAATTGGTAAATCATGTCTCAAGTTAATGCACACACTGGTCCAAGATTATATTTCTAATCTATTCCAATAAGGATAAAACATTACAAATGGAAAGATAAAACAACATTTATATAACACATTCAGAATGATATGAGTTTCAGTTTTGAAATGTGTTTAAACAAAATTTAAACTCAATGCATAAAATATGAAGCAGTTCAAATGTGATGCATATGATTTTAAACAAAACATTCATTTTCTACAAATAAGTAGTTTGTGAGTGAACAAAGTTTGAGATAAACGTGATGCTTTGTTCTCATTAATACTTGGGATGTAGGAGTTACAAATTACAAGTATTGAACAGAACAAAATCAAAGAGGTGCTAAAATATGTAAGCACTAAATCACTAATAGGTTTCTAATCACAAAAAAGTTCTAACATACAATCAAAGAAAAACTAAGGATTTTGAGCGGCGTCTTCATCCTTCAATCCTTCTTCATTTTGAGACGGAGCGCTGGATTTGCTTGGAAAGTTGATGACAACGGTTTACTACACCGTGAGTATCTGTGACACCATCTCTGATATAGCGCAAATGACTCACATTGATGTTTTTGATACTCATCAATGGTGCGCTGAGTGATAGACTGCTGTTGTGAAAAGTTTTCAGTGAGGCTTGAAAGTTAGCTTTCAACAGCAGTTTGAGCAGTAAGTATATCAGCGAAAACTCTATCTGCGCGCCTGTCTGCACTGGAATGCGCGCATTGAAGTGAGTGACAAACTAATTCTTAAAGACTTCAATCTTTGATAGCAGGGAATTGATGTCTATATGCGCGCCAGGAGCAGAGCTGGAAGAGGGCGCAGGAGTTTCAGGAGCTGGAGGCGCATGAGTTTCAGAAGCTTTGGGTTCTGCGCCAGGATCAACACCATACACAGTTAAACCCAGGATTTCCAGCTCATCCTTAACTTCTTTGAGTTTATCAACAACACTCAGCAATTTTTGGCTATCTCCAGCCACCATCTCAAACAACTTCCTTATATCACCCGCTATATTCAACTCTACCTCCCTGTAGCATTAATGAAATCTTGGCCATCAGTGAGTTTGATGCCACCATCTATGCGCTCCATGAAGGGAGGCAAGAGTGCCTTTGAAAAGTTCATTTATTTGATCAATAGCGTCATTCCATCGTTGAGGAGTCATGAAATGTTTGTCCTTGATATTTACTCTATGCGCGCATCTCCCCCTTAATGGCAGCAATCTCATCAGCTTGCTGGTAAGCATGGAAGTATGAAGCTCTAATTGTGAGTTCATTTGAGCTTGGCCTTGCTGGAGTTGCTGTAGAAGTGAAATAACAACACTCATATCAGAGTGGTAGGAGGAGGCGCATGGAAGTACGGGCGCAGGAGGTGAAGGTAGATAATCCATCACTTGAAGTAGGCTCCACTGAAATAGTAGGGGCGCAGAAGGTGATTTGCGCCTTAAAGGATCTGGCTCCCCCTGAGCTGTATCTTCACTAAATTCACCAAATAAATCAGCTGATATTTGGTCTTTAAGATTTTGACGTTCAGAGGAAGATAGATTAGCAGGAGTGTTGATTAGGCATTTGAAACAGTAGGAGGCGCATTAGTGGCAGGCGCGCGTACATCAGCGCTAGACCCTGCACCTTTGCGCCTTTCAGACTTGGATAAGTAACAGCCTGTTTTAACTTGTATCCTTCATCCCTTTTCTTATGCGCTTCCGTCTACTGGCTTCCTTAGCGCGCTTCAATTCTTCCTCTCTTCTTCAATATCAACTCTTGGGGGCTTAGGGGTTTGCTTGTTCCTTCTGCAAACCTTTTTCCTTTACCTTTTTTTTGCGCCTGGAACACCTGTTGTTCTGCGCGAGGTGCTGTTTCAGTATCTGCGCCTTCTTCTGCGCCATCTGCATCGTCATCTGACTCAGTGGCTTCATCAACCAACTGAGCACCCTTTACCCTAGGCGCGCGCTTTGCCATGCGCTTCTTGCGCCTTTTCAAGACAAGGTTGTCTTCCCAAAACTGGAACTTCAGTGGTTTGATAAGCTGTGGTTCTGAGCGAGGAAATTAGCAAGAGCAGGATAAGTGAGAAATATCTTCGTGAGTATTCTGCAGTGAGTTTTGAACTTCGTCTTCCCTTCAGACTTGTTCTTGTTATACTTATCATTTGGTCAGATAAAGTTTTGAACAAAATCTGAGGCCAATTCAATCTGGTTTTTTCCCATGATGGCAGCAGTATACTCCCACTGCTCTACCGGTGAATCTATTCACATTGCCGGGTTTTAAACACAATTTGCAGTATCAACCAGATGCGCTATATGAGCGAGCAGATCACCACCATCCTTTATCTCAACATTTTTGATGTTATTCAGAAAGTAGGGACTTTGAGATAAGTACGCGCCACTGTATTCTGATCTGCAACTGAGGGCCAGTAGTGCTAAAACTCACTATATTCTTGATTGTGCCCGTAGAGATAGTGATAGGTATATTCTGAACTGTGGCGCATATCCGGTAGCGCACGAATCCATCTGCTGGAGTCTCAAATAGAGCTGCTGTTGAGAAAAATTCATCAACAAGGAGCGGAGAATAGAATGGTTGATCCAGCGTGAATAAAGGAGTGAGTCCAGCGATGTGAAGGGTTGAGAGAATTTCAAGCCCCATTGGATCAAGTGAAAGCTCAGCAAGATCTATCGTCTCACCGGGTCTGAAATTAGCAGGATCCGGAAAACATAACAATGATTTAAGTTAGGAGTGTATAAGGCGCATAGAATCATAAAATGAGCTAAGTATAGAATAGGCGCAGGACATATATAGGCGCATAAGAAATAGCATGCGCATACTATTATTAGGCGCATATATGTTGTAAGCGCATACAAATACAAGGCGCATAATATGGTTCTATGAAATATACTAAGTAAAAATTTAAACATAAGAATTTGACTAAGTAAAATTTAGGCGCATAAAATTATAGGCGCATAATGTCTCTAAGCGCATGAGTTGATTGAGGCCGCATAACATTTGTATTTGCATAGGCGCGCATACAATTATTAGGCGCATGAATCAAGTAAGGCGCATAAAGTCATAGGGCGCATAACCGACTAGGCGCATAAAACAACACTCAGGCGCATATTTATGTAAAATTCATACTAAGTATAAAAACACACGAAAACACACAAACACATATCAAACATGCATATGTAAGTTTTAAGAATCAAACTATGAAAATTTTGAAAAACAAGTTTTGAAAATTTTGAAACCAAAGTCATGCAAAAATAACGAAGAACACGAAGAACATGCTTGAGTGCTTGAAGAACATCAAGAACACCAAGAACACATAATTCGTGAAACTTCACCAAATCAAGCATACAATATATCAAAATGACCGCAATAAGACAAGGATCACAAATATGTAAACCAAAACAAGTGAAAATCAATAACAAAATTAGAAAATGAATTTAGAGAGCCGAAATTTGAAAAGTTCAACAATGGAGATTTTTCAGATCGCAAAATATAATGCATTGATCGTTGAAAAGTTAGAGATTAAAGGATTCGAAATCTCAAAACTCAAAACGAACAAAACCTAACAAACGATTTCAAAAACGGAATAACCGAAACACAATATTTATCAAGAATAGAGGGTTTTCGGGTTTAAAAAAAATACGAACCCAGAGAAAAAAATGACGAAAAGAATTTTTTTTTTTAGAAAATTAGGGAGTTTAAGGGTTGAGAATTCATACCATTTCGTCTTGGGTTGTCTTTGTTGTTCTCTTAGGACCCATAGATTATATATAAGGAACAAAAGAAGAAGAAAATGATGAAAAAAAAAGAGGAGAGAAAGAGAGAAACTGGCATAGAGAAGAGAGAGAGAGTAGAGGGCGGCAGAAATGATGAAGGGGAGAGAGAGAGATAGGAAATATATAGGTTAGGGAAAAAAATATTGCACAAATAAGGAAATAATAGGGTTAAAATTTTAAAATGATGAGAAGTTGAAAGGATGGGCATTAATGAGGGGAAAAAATTTCGCTCATCATGGCTAAAAAGGACGAAGCATTAATGAGGGATTTTTGGAGATGATGGCTATTAATGCTGAATGACCCAAAGTACTTTGATGTGACATTTTGGGTAAGGGAAAAACTGCTCCACTTTCCCTTTAAGTGTATGAGCAATTTTGACTAATTTTTGCACAAACCCCAAAAACATCTGTCTTGGTGTAAGTTTGGGGGGCAAGAAATAAATCCCCAAAAATAAAGTTTTCGAAAAACGTAAAACGAGGAAAAAATTAATTGCACAAGTACCCTTGAACAATTAATGGAATGTCAAAGACAAAGATTCCTATAATAAATAAGAACAATCATACCTAGTACTTGTGAAAATTGAATACGTTCAATCATTGAAATAATCAATTTTGAGCATTGATTGGCCGTAATATTAACTGCGCGCATGGGAGGCGCATATAACACTTATGGGCGCGCATGAATAATAGGGCGCATAAGGCTTTGAGCGCGCATAAGTATTAGGTTGCATTGGATGCTAGGCGCGCATAAAAGAGTAGAGCGCGCATGAGAGTTGAGCGCGCAGTGAGAGTAGGGCGCGCAAGGTATTGGGCGCGCAGGGTTTGCTTGAAACTTGAAATGATTTGTCATTTTAACCTAATATACTCATATAACTCAACAAAACATAAAATCATTAGTATTGATAAAACTGTAATGAATTTTAGTTGAGTTCAAGCATACCATTTCACCTCTCAAAAATATGAAAACGGTTTCGCGTCAAGTGCTTTCGTTAGAATGTCGGCGATTTGATAGTCGGTTCCCACGGTTTCCAAATGTATATTGCCTTTGTCCACGTGGTCTTTGAGAAGCGATATTTGATGGTGTTTGGTCTTTGAGTGCATGACAGGATTTTCAGAAACCGCAATGTTGAAGTGTTGTCGCAGTAGATGGGACAATTTTTCTTCAATGATATCATAGTCCACCATTGCTGCTTCATCCATAGTATTTGACAGCAATAACTTCCCGCAGCGATATATTCAGCTTCGGTTGTTGAGACAGATACTGAAGCTTGTTTCTTCTTGCCCATGACACAAGTCGATATCCGAGGAAATGACAAGTGCACTAGTGCTTTTCCTATCAATTGTGCACGCTGCATAATCCGCATCTGAATAACCTACAAGTTTAAAGTTCGAATCTTGGTGTACCAAAGTCCCAGGTTAACAGAACCGGAAAGATATCTAATAATACGTTTCACAGCAATTAAGTGCGCTTCTCTAGGGTCAAATTGATAACGAGCGCAAACACAAACACTAAACATAATATCGGGCCTACTAGCAGTAAGATAAAGGAGCGAGCCAATCATACCTCGATAGAGCGTTTGATCAACACGTTTTACCTTTTTAAATCTTTGTCGAGTTTGTTGCCTGTGGCCATTGAGTATCGTATGCTTTGGCGTTCTCAAGTCCAAATTTCTTGATTAAGTCCTTTGTATATTTGGCTTGATTAATGAATATGCATTCACTCATTTGCTTGATTTAAAGCCCGAGGAAGAATGTGAGTTCTCCCATCATGCTCATTTCAAACTTTCTCTTCATTAGTTTCTCTGTAACGCCCATCCTTAATCTCGTTAAATATTTGACTTATTTGTTAAATTCTTGACGTGCTTGTTAAATTTCTTGACGTGCTTGCTTAAATGCTTGAACTTACATATTATGTGCTAGTTTTACTTGAATTAATTTATTAACTGCTTTAGAATATTAAGGTAGTTAAATGTCTAGTTTTGACTTTAGGGTCATTTGTGAAAATATGACTTTAAGGGCCTTTTTGTAGAAAGTGAATCTTGACGGGCCTAGGTGTCATTCTTTGAAAGTTTTAAAGTATATCTTCTTGGTTGCTTCTCTGAGGAAGCTTATCTCCCCAAATTTCTTACGCTCTCTCTGTGTAAGCAAAAGCTAAGGTTAGGATTCTTCCTATTCTCGACTCCTCGAGCTTAATTATCCATCTGTTCGTGATTCTGGTCGCGGATAAATATTTGTGGCATTGAATAGAGCGTTTCCTGCCGAACAGAAATTAATTTGGGTCAACTTGATTTCGGACTAGGTAAGCTATTGACTCCCCCTTACTTGTAATAACATGCATATATGTTATTCCCGCTACTTGTTCTTGTTAAAATTGTGTTTTGAGCAATTTTCGTGATACTTGTAAAATTGGGACGAAGGGAGTATTTCTATACTATACTAGTAGTACATAGAACCTAGAACTTGAACCTAAATACTAAATGGGTTTTGCAAACATATTAGAAATTTATACTCCTACTCGTGAGACGGTAAAATAGTAACTTGATTTAAATGTTATTAGAAAAATTGTACCATTATTTGTGGTACGGAAAAATGAATGGAAGTATCCCTAAATGTTTATACTAGTATATTAGAAAATTATACTTATACTTTTGGGACGGTGAATTATTTAAATGGAATAAAAGAGAATTATTCTATTACTTGTGGGACGGTGATAAATTAATAAAGTGTCCCTATAGAAATGTTCTGAGCATGTTAAAATGCACTCTTGAGTGTTAGAAAGTGTTAGTGGGTTTATACTCCTACACTTGGGACGGAGAATTTGTAAGTATAAAAGTCTCTGTTAAAATAAGAAAGTATAATTGAAATAAGGGTAATGTTAAATTGTGAGTAAAAATTACTCCTATGCTTGGGACGGAGAACCTTAGGCCTGGAAAAGAAATTGGTGTTTGCTGAAATTGGACCAGGCGCCCGCTCACTTAGGTACCAAGCGCCCGCCCCATTTGGCCAGAAGTTTTGGTTTCAAAAATCCCTGGATGAGCGCCCGCCCGGTCTACCATAGGCGCCCTCCCGGTCTCCTGTTTCAACTAAAGTATTTTAAATCTAAATTAAATTGAAAGTTTATCCCTTGTTAAGGCATATAGCCTTAAGATAAGATGTCCTAACAAGTGTTGTGATACCTTAGGGGTATCAGAATTGAGTCTTGAACATAATTACTCATTTTATTAAAATGAGAACTTGAGTATAAAAGGAAGAACTCTTTTGTTTGTCTTGAAAGTGCTATGAACAAGCACTTATATGTTATGCTTGTTTTGGAACAATGTTTGTACACCTTGAGAGCACCAAATTAGTGTCTTGAGCTTGAATGTCCTAAGAAAAGGATTTGAAAATAATTCGTAAAAGATGTATAATTCATCTTCCTAGCTTGAACTTGAAGTATAAGATAATTAACTCTTGTACATGTTTAACCATCCAAAGAAATGGATTGAGAACTTGGATATAAGATGATAAAAATCTTGTATATGTACTGAATGTCTTGAATGTCCTGAATGTCTTGAATGTCTTAAGTTGAGACGGTAACTTGAAGTATAAGACAATAAAATCTTGTACATGACTTGAACATCCAAAGAATTGAATTAAGACTTGAATATAAGATTATAAAATCTTGTACGTGCCTTGACACCAATATATGTGTATGGTAATAAACTTGACTGATTCTTGATGTGTATATGCAAATCTTGCATATATTTACTTGATAGAATGTGGCTTCTTGATTACTTGATACATGGTATGAATAACCAAAAGAGTTGGGATATGAGATTAGATAGAGAATAATTAACTCTACTACACATTTGAATTTGATACGTGTATATTGGAAGTGCTATGAATAAGCACTAAAGTGCTAGTGATTGATTTTAATCGTGCATATACTCAATGAAGTATATAAAAAATAAAGAAAATATCTTGTCTTGAAATGGGTTCCTAAAGAAAATAGGGACTAGTGTAATATGAAGATAATTCATATAATCATGAATACTACGATTTAAGTTAATAAGAATAACTACAGAACACAATATGTGTGGAAAATGTATTCGATTACTAATGATACATATACGTGAGATATGACTGTGACTAGGTATGATGTGACCTATTCTACTACGTGTTTAGAGTCTAAGGTATTAGGCTCTATTTGATAATAAGGGTATCGTGATAGACACTTTAATGTGTTAAACGTGATATGAATATGTACGTGCAAACTTGGCATGTGACAAAGTGATATAGAATGATATACCCTACTACTTGTTTGAGGTCTGTTATTAATAGACTCTAACTTGGATTGACCGTGTTATATGGACACTCTACGTGCCATTGTTAAATTGATTTGTCTTCGCAATGATTGCGTACGTGTACTTGTATTCTCGTGAGCACATGATACATGACTACATGGTGCATATTCTCGTGAGAACATGATACATGACTACATGGTGCATATTCTCGTGAGCACATGATACATGATTACATGGTGCATAAAGACTGGTCCACTAATATGGGACTTAGTTCTATTCTCGTAGTTCAAGTAAACATCTACTTGTGCATTCTCGTGTGAGTCCAGCTGGCTTATTTCGTTCAGAGGGGTGTATAGGTTCACGCTTATTGCGAGGGCTGGGGCATAAGTGATAATCGTGGGTCTATGCATTCGGTCTGTTTTTCCCTTACTACTGGCCATAGTAAGGGCTTAGCATCCTATATTGGAGCAATACGCCTGATATAAGTTGAATGCTAATCTCGTGAACACCTCGTGAATCTTTTTCTTGTGAATGATACTAGTTACCGGGTCTTCTTATATCCTGCATATCAGTCTCTTGATCTTGATCGTGGTTGTCATCAGCTATACAAGCATCGGCAACAATGGTATTCTTGGGAGGAATAAGGAAGGATTCAGGTAATGATACGTGATAGGCCTATGTGCATCTTGGTGAGTTGGTCTAGCCTCTCACACTACTTGACTACTTGTTACCTGATCATATCGTGAGCTTGATTACGTGTTGAGTTTGCTTAGCCTCTCCTATACTTGTTACTTGATGATACTTGATATATGATTACTTGAGTATCTACTTGAATTGCATGATAACATGTCATGTAGTTGCATGTTAATAGCTTACTGAGATTTATCTCACCCTTTATTTGTTTCCCCCCTCAGGAAAGCATGGATAGTACGCAGTGAGGCTCGACATAGCTGGGAACGTACTCCGCAGGATGTTCTTGTTTGAGACTAGTGTCCTTTTACACTTTGGTAAGGACGATGTTGTATGGGTTGTTAAACTCAGGGTTTGTTTGGGGTAGACTTGTGTAGTACTTGTTGTCCCTAAACATCTCTTGATGCTAGATTATGTGCTAGGAATGTCTTCCGCTGTATGTAACCATGTTTGGTTTTAATTTTCTTGGTCTAGAACTAGTTGTGAGCTATCTTAGCTCCTTACTCTTGAGTAGATATATCATGTCAGTTTGTTTTTAACAGGTATTGTTCCTGTTTCCCGTTAGTTTCTTGTTTCTTGTTAGTTACGCGCACCAGGTTCGAGGTTCTATTAGGGGATCCCGGAACTTGGGGCGTGTCATTCTCAAAGCGCTTGCACAACAATTCAATTGTAGAACCAAATATAATATCATCAACATAAATTTAAACAAGTAATTTACGACCATTATGTTTGGCAATGAAAAGAGTTGTATCGATTTTACCGTGAGTGAAGCCTTTTTCAATGAGAAACTTTGATAGTGTATCGTACCATGCTCTTGGTTCTTGCTTGAGTCCATACCAAGCTTTCTGGAGTTTGTACACATGATTTGGAAATTGTGAATCTTCAAACCCAGGTGGTTGAGCAACATAGACTTGTTCTTGGAGTTCACCATTTAGAAACGCGGTCTTCACATCCATTTGATATAGCTTGAAGTCCTTGTGAGCAGCGTAAGCTAGGAATAATCTGATAGCTTCAAGTCTTGCTACGGGTGCGAAAGTTTCATCGTAATCAATTCCTTCTTCTTGCCTATAGCCTTGTGCAACCAATCTTGCTTTGTTTCTCGTGATGGTTCCATTCTCATCCATCTTGTTTCTGAACACCCATTTCGTACCAATCACTCCTTGATCATTTGGTCTTGGAACAAGAGTCCAAACCTTACATCGTTCAAATTGATTGAGTTCTTCTTGCATAGCAACAACCCAATTAGGATCTTGGAGCGCTTCATCAGCCTTCTTTGGTTCAATTTGAGAGATGAATGCAGTGTAAGCATCAACGTTTGTAGCTCTCCTTGTAGGAACACCAACGTTTAGATCACCAATGATATTATTGATTGGGTGACCTCTAACTTCACGAATTTCAGGAGGTAAGTTAGGTTGAGTCGTAGTAATTTGAAGGTCTTCAATTGGTACATCTTCACCAGATTCTAAATCATTAAAGTTTGGGGGTTGAATTGGTGTAGAGTTGAAACTTGGGTTTACACCAGATGCAGCTGAAGATATAGGCGCATGAGAGGCATCAAGAGGCGCAACATGTGAGTGAGGCGCAACTGATGATCCATTTGGCGCGCCATAAGAGAAGTTAGGCGCAACTGATGTTGATGGATTTCCTTGAGTTGATAGATTCTGCTCTTGTGTAGGCGCAACATAAATAGGAGCACCTGTATCATTAAGGTCAACAGAATCATCAGCAACATTTGGAGCCAAATGTGGCTCAAGGAGAGAATGTTCATCAAATGTAACATGTACAGATTCAACTATCACTAATGTAGTTCTATTAAAAACGCGAAAAGCTTTAGAATATTTTGCATACCTAACAAAAATACCTTCGTCGGCTTTGGCATCGAATTTACCTCTATGTTCGTTTCCGTTGTAGAGGATATAACATTTGCAACCAAAGATCTTGAAGAATGAAATGTTGGGAGTTCTACCACGCCAAAGTTCATACGGGGTCTTGTTATGAAGTTTGTTGATGAGGGAACGATTTTGAGTAAAACATGCTGTGTTGATAGCTTCTTCCCAAAAGTACTTAGGCAATTTCGCTTTAGCTATCATCGTCTTTCCAGCTTCAATCAACGTCCTATTCTTTCTTTCCACAGCACCATTTTGTTGAGGAACTCCAGCGGTTGAGAAGTTGTGATCTATCCCATGATCGTCGCAATATCGAGCAACACCGTTGTTCTTGAATTCTGTTCCATTGTCGGATCTAACACTAACGATGTCATCTTCTTTTTGGGTTTGGAGCAGTCGAAATAAGGTGGTCAAGATGTCGTAACAATCGTCTTTTGAGATCATCATTTCCACCCATGTATATCTTGAATAATCATCCACCACAACTAGAGTATACTTGTTTTTGAGAATACTTACAGTGGTGACTGGTCCAAATAGATCAATGTGAAGCAGTTGCAAACATCTAGAAGTTAAAGGATTGGTCTTGCTGGAGAAAGATTTCTTCGGTTGTTTGCCAAGTTGACACGCGGCGCACTTCTTGTCATGATGATCAGTAACCTTGGGAAGTCCTTTAACAAGGTTATTCCTGCTGAGTTTAGATAGATATTTGAAGTTCAAGTGACTTAAGCGCTTGTGCCACAGCCAACTATTTTCGCTCACACTTTTAGCTACAAAACAAAGATTAGTACTAGAGTTCATACTATGGAAATCAATAATGTAAATATTTGTCTTACGATATCCCGTGAGTAATATAGCTCCAGTTTTGCCATTCTTGATAAGACATTGAGTTGAGGTGAAATGGCATTCTAATCCTTTGTCGCAGAATTGAGATATGGATAATAAATTGTGCTTGAGCCCTTCGACGAGAGAGACTCTTTCAATGCACACTTTGTCTTTCTTGAGCTTTCCATATGCAACAACTTGACCTTTGTTATTATCACCAAATGTTACCGAGGGACCTCTTTCTTCATGGACATCTTCTAATAAGGATTCATCTCCAGTCATGTGTCTTGAACACCCACTATCGAGAATCCATTCATAATTTCTAGCTTTTGAAGATCCAGCCATGAAACAAAGAACCTGAAATATAGACATTTAAGCAGGTCCTCTTTATTCCTTTTGGGTCCTAGGGTTAGAAACTTTTGACAACCCACTCTTGCTTGACCTTAGGGTTTTTACGTCCTTTGGCATTGGGAGTGAATCTCAAAAGGCATTCCACGGCCTTGTGTCCAGAATAATCACAAATGGAACAATGATGAAAGCCACCAATCACATGAGTTTTCACAAACTCTTTACTTTTCTTTGGGATAGCATTCTTCTTTGGGTCAGATGGACTAGCCTACAAAATCCTTCTTTTGAAATTTTTGAGCGCTTGATCTAGGAGGGCGCATAGGGCTAGGAGGCGTACGGCGATGAGGCGCGTGGCTTCTAGGTGCATAATGAGCACTCGGAGAAGGAGCGCGCTTTGTTTCAAGAGGGATTTTGCTAGAGGATGATACATCTGTAGCTATATCTTTCCCATTAGCTTTCCCAAATTGCTTCGTTGGGTAGACATAATGGAATGTTTGTCTCTTGACTTTTTCCTGTCCTTTACCCATTGTATTAGAATGTTTTTCCTTGGAAATTTCAAAAGTTTGCTGGTTAGTAAATTCACTATCTCTTTCAGCACAGACATCACATTTAAAGTTGTCACTAGTTGATGAGAATCCCAAGCCACTTTTATCACCACTGACTTTTTGGGACTCAAATATATTCTCCGTAGTGACACGAGAATTGGACCACTCATTTGTAATCTTTTCAAGATCAGTAATTTGAGCAACCAATTCATCGTTTTGAACTTTAAGAAGTGAGTTCTGTTCTGTTAGAAAAGTGTTTTTAACAGTAAGAGGAGTCATGCTCTTTATCTGCTCCTTAAGGAGGGTGAGTTCAGATTTAAGTAGAGATTTCTCGGTCTTAAGCTGGGAAATTTCATCACATGATAGTGCTAAAGCTTCCTTCATACTATCAAGTCTAGTGATTACCTTTTCAGCCTTTTTGAACAATTTTTCTTGTTCAGCAATCACTTCATCATCATTGATTTTGGAGATTGGAGCAGTTGGTTCAACTTGAGGTCTAATGTATGCTCCTTTTCTCAACTTGTTCCTTGCACTAAGATCACATCGTGAGAATAACAATCCACCATCGCTTTGAGCCGGAGTGAGAAATCCTTGTTCAACGAGCTCGCTGATGGTTGGTCCTTTCTTCCTTTTCTCTTCTTGAAAACCTGCAGATTTCTTGATAGGTTTATTCAAGGCATTCATATCAGGAACATCCTTGGAGAAGTCATCATCAGAATCATAAGTATCAACTTCATCATCATTTGCCCTCAAACAAACGAGTCCATCATCGGAATCTTCATCGCTCTCATCTGAGTCTGTTTCAATCCATGTGTTCTGCTCATTTGCTGGTGCTTCTTCTTCCGCAACCATTCCCTTGTGACGAGTGAATTTGGGAGAGAACTTGGGAGTATGGCTGCTCTTCTTCTGCATATATTCAAATTTTGGAGTTAGGCAGCTTGAAGCAAAGTGTCCTGGTTTCCTGCAATTAAAACAAACAAGGTCTTCTTTTCTTTTTGAGTCACTGCTCCTCGTGAACTTTGGAGGAGCTCTGCTGGTAGATCCTTGAAATTTGCTGGTTGAGCAGGGCTTGGTAAATTTTCTAAACTTCTGGAATCTCTTCACAAATAAAGCGAAGTCTTCATCGTCCATGTCCAATAGCTCAGAAGTAGAAATTTTGGGATCGGAACTTTTCTCATCATGAGTAGGCGCAGGCGCAGAAACATGCGCCTCTTCTGTTTGCGCCACCATTGCTATAGATTTTGATTTTCCTTCAGTTTCACTAATTCGCTGAAGTTTGAGCTCATAAACTTTGAGATTTGCGTAAAGGTTCCTTAAAGTCCATACGTCTAAAGTTCCAGCGTCTTCAAGAGCGCTGGATTTATGTAGGTATCTTGATCCAAAAGCTTGGAGAAAATTGACATTCAAATCCTTGTTAGAAAACTTCATGCCAAGTGAAATACATAGATTTATAATTTCACAGTAGCGTTCATAAGTTTGTCTTAAAGTTTCACCGGGGAGTTGAGAGAAATTGTTGAATCTCTTTTGTACTTCATATTTCTTGTTCTCCTTGCAGACGGTGTCTCCTTCTATATGCTCTTCAATAGCATCCCATAGCTCATTGGCGGTAGCACAATGCATGACTTGTTGTTTCATAGCCGTGCTTAGAGTGCTTAGAAGTATGTTTCTTGTTTTGCCATCATTTGCAACTCTTCTTGTT
Source organism: Campanula takesimana (assembly GCA_026119855.1). NCBI lineage: Eukaryota > Viridiplantae > Streptophyta > Magnoliopsida > Asterales > Campanulaceae > Campanula > Campanula takesimana. The sequence goes on from JAOWBW010000671.1 coordinate 573,213, forward strand.
TCTTCCTCAGTCCATTCTTCTTTTGGTTTCTTGACGGTTGGTTGAACAACATTTGTGCGCGGATTTGGATTCGCTTTCATAGGAATGTAAGGTCCATAAACCACGGTGTCATGAAGTCTTTCATCGATTGAGTTGAGATGAGTTAAGATGCTGAATTTCCACACGTCAAAATGATCTTCATCAAAGACCGGAACGTGAGTGTAGTTTGCAGTTGCCATAGGTTTTGAGTTTGCCATTTAGAATCGGCACCCAAGCTGTTAAGCTTGAAAAACGAAGGCGCAGAGACATGTATCACTTGCGGTTGAACCGACGATTGAGCCGATGGACCGAAGGGCAGTGCAGGGGATCCAGATGGTGAAGGAGTGTGCTCTGGTGAGTCAAAAGTTAGCTTTCGTTTCAGTGAAGGAGGAGCGGTTTCAACCAACATAGTGTCTATACCGACCTTTCTCAGTTCAGCTCTTTCTCTTAATTCCTTTGCAAATGAGCCTTCAAGGGGTGAGTGATTCTTCTTGTCATGAGCCTCAGTAAAGTCCACTGAACCAGGTGGCCTTGATTGCCAGTGCTCCACAAAATCATATTTCTTTATTAATCTTCTCTTCTTCTTCAGCGGTTGAACCTCAAGATTGTCATCATCTTGCTCAGGTTCATCTTGAACTGCCTCAGACAAATTGGTCTGCTTAGGCGCATCTACATCCACAATAACCTCATCCACAAACTGTTCCGTGGTTTGATCAGGCTGAACCGCGGCCTCAGACATGTCAGTCTGCTCAGGCTCGGTTTGAGTAGAAGGTTTGAGGTTGGGAAGGGTAGAAAAGATTAGCTGTAATTTTTCTTTAGTGAATTGAACAGATGTCAGTTTTGGAGAAGATAGAGAAGGTGAGGAAGGTTTGGGTTCAGAAGCAGTAGCTTTACGTTTTCGCATGAGATTCACATCTTGTGCAAAATTCATGGATTTTTCAACATTTGGCTTTACTGGGGAAAGGGGTTTTATCTGGGGTTTAGAAGCAGTAGGTGGAGATTATTTAGTGAAGGGAATTGGTTTAGATAAAGGTGGAAGAGGTTCAGAAGAGGGATTGGATAGAATAAGGAAGGATTTTGGTAAGGATGGTTTTGGAGGAAGATTGGATAAGGGTTTGGAAGGGTCAGTAATTTTGGCTTTCTTCTTTCTTGGAGCCGCGGTTTCCTGGGTCGAGCCGCAGGGATTGCAGGCTCCCCCTCAACCGCAGACTCCCTCTCAACTGGAGCCTCAGTTTCATCCAAGTTAACTCCCAGCCTATTCATGGCAGTTTGAGCTTCTTCTCTAGCTCTTGTAGTGACAGCTTGATCTGCTATGGCACCGGCATAAGGTTTGCCTGACTTATTGAGCCGAGCCTCAGGATAGGGTCCTCTCTGCTCTTCATGCAGAGGATCAGCATTCCATACCGCTTATGCAAACCGCCATCCAAATCCGGTTCTGAAAGCATCAAGTTTTGAAGCACCAAACAAGGTCTTCTCATTCGGTTGCACCCACTCAGCTTCGTTTGCCGTAGAAGCTTTAAAGATAACAGAATCTTGATGCAGGAACTTTGTCAAAAGCCTGCAGTGGGTTCTGATCTTCGTTTTTCCAGCGGCTTTGGAAGATGTATGGCGGCTGAGGGCATTGATCATTTCTTGCATTATGATTCTTGGCCAGTGCAGCTTCTTCCCTTTGTAGATAGCCACACAGTAGTTATACTGCTCAGTAGTGAAGTTGTTGTGATTGCCATTCTTGCACATCACTCCAGTATCTACTAAATCACACAATATTGCCATAACTTCTTGTTGGTCCCAAAGGGCAACAAGGGTATGAAAAATAGCTAGAGGGGGGGGGGTGAATAGCTGTTTTAAAATTCTTTTCGTACCCTTGATAAACTCAATTGCAAATGCGCACTTTATCAAGTAAGCGTTATGATATGCGCCTAAGTGAGTGAGTGAAATGCATAGCGGAATTTAGTAATGTAAATAGGCGCAAAGTGTGATAAAGGGGGCGCACACACACTCTAAGTATTTTGGCTCAAAGTGGGTTAAATAAGAAACTAAGGCAAATGATATAACAAACACAACACAATTCAATCAATCAATCTACAATAAATAAACAAGCAAGTAGTTAGATATGATATGAACTTGTAAGGAAATAGCAAGATATGAACAAGAGCTATTTGGAGAGGTTCGATCGGGAAAATGATCTACGTCCTCTACCAAGATGGTTAGTCTTGGATTTCTAATGGAGATCTTATATAATGAGTGAGTGTTACAAATTACAACTTTTGAGCTTATACACTAACTCAAGATCTATTTCTATGAATGAACAAATCCAAAACAATAACCGGTGTATCTCTTAAATAAAGATCTAAGTGATCAAACTTAAAGAGGTGCGTGTGTGATTTTAGATTCAAGGCTCTTTAGATCTTTGAGATTGAGAGCACAAGAAAACTAAAGTGTTATAGCTTGAGGATCTGGGCTAAGGATGAAGTTATGAAGATGTTCTTGAGAATTCTGGAAATAACAAAGGCAATCTTCAAATCTTCAACAAATGCTTGAGAGAGAAATTCTTGAAATTCTTAGCAACTTCAAATGGTTGAAGTTATGGGGTATTTATAGTAGAGCCCAAAAAACTAGCCGTTGGAAATCCTTGGTGAGTCAGAGAAAGGACGGATGAGCTATCGCTCATTGAGTGGAGCACGTGTCCTTTTATAGCCGTTAGACACATAACACAAATATGACCGTTATGGACAAATGTCCTTAGATGCGGGTGCATACGTGTTATTTAACCACCGTTGGATCATTGGCGTAGTTTGAATCTTCTTCAAGTCTTTGAATCTTCAATAAATCACTGAGTGTTAAAAACATTCATGATGCGCGTTGAGCTAGAGAGGCGCGTAGCGTATGCGCGATCTGACTTATCTGAGGCGCATGAGCTATGCTAGGCGCATACTCATGCGCGTGTTTAAGAAGGCGCATGGCGCATGGGTAAGGCGCATGGCGCGTAGCTCAAATTCGCGGAGTGATTTTTTTCAATTTTGATCTTCTTGCCCTATTCCCAAGCCTGTTCTATTACAATGGACAACCTAAAAAATGAAGTATAAATACTTCTTACATGTGGGTCTAAAGTCCATGAAATAAAACTTAGGTGATGGATCAATCAAATCTAATCAATCCTATTACATTGAAACTGAGATATAAGTGGGCATACCCAACACTTCTCCAAACTCCTTCTTGGGGGTGGTCTTAGTGTTGAAGACAGAGACCCCTAAGAGCTCCTCAGTAGTTCGGCTGACTAACTCTGGTTTGATGGAAAGAATTCCAGAATTTTCTAAACCAGCCAGGATAGCAACTTTAGAAGCAGATAGAACCACATCTTTTGTCCTGGCAGTGGACTTGATGGCATTTCCAGTCTTAACTTCCCCAGACTCTAAATCTCTGATTTCTTCACCTCTTCCATTCAACAGAGGGACCATAGAGACAATCCCATTGTCAAAGAATTCTGCACAAATTTCCTTATCAAACTTTGGTTCATCTAATTGGAACAGGGGCAGCAGTTTCGATGACTCAAGCAGAGCTATCAGTTTCCTTCCAACTGAATCAGCTTCAAATTCGGCTTTAATGATTTGAGATCCAGGTACAAAGTTGGATTCATCCTAAAAATAATCAAAGTTAGTAAGAGATTAGTGCAAGCAGTTTGATAAACCAAGCATACAAACCGCTACAAGGAATTCTAACAATGAAAGAGGCGGTTAAAGCAAAACAGGGGTAAAATGGTAAACACCCAAAACTAGACATGAAAAGGATTTGAATGCATGAAGAACATGATGAACAGGGGATAAACATGCAAAACAAAAACTTAACCAAAACAAGAAAGAAGTATACCAAAAGATTCGAAAAGAGCAGATACTAACAAAGTTCTAAAAGAACAAGTTCAAATAACAAACCCAGAACATAGTATCAAAAGAAATACGAAAGAACACCCGAAAACCCAAAAATCAAAATTGCTCAAAAATTGAACAACAGACAAGAAATAAACATCAAACCCAACATATATGAACATATGTAAGCATAATCAACCAAAAATTGAACGAAAAAGCAAGGAAAAACATTAGAAGACGAACAAGCTTTTACGAACAACAATGGCGGAAAAGGATGAAATGCTAGAGTGAAGGGTTCAAGAAATCATACCATATCATCTTTGGTTTGTTTAGATGTAGACGGAGCATTGGACACGGACGATTTCTTAGGTGCCATTTAAATTTTGAAAAGAGTATGGGAAATTTGGAAGAAGAAAACAGAGTGCAGAAGAGAGAGATGAATGATGAAGAAGGTAAAGAGGTAAAAAGAAATAAACTTTGTCTTTTATACTCAAATAACTGTTCCTCGGGTAATGGAACGACGATAACGGCGCACGATGGTCTCCAGTTGGTGTCCCACGTCACATAGAATTTAATGCGGCAGAGAAAATTGCAAAAAGGTCCTTATAATTGATATGACATAAAGTAGGGACTGAAATGCAATTTCATACCTGAGCAGTTTGATTGAGCAAACCGACTTACCTTACGTCTTCAGCGGTTTTTGTTAAACCTATGTCTCTCTGATTTGATGGCGGTTTATATTTCTAAACCGAATGACTTTTACTTTCTTGTCGGTTTTGAAAGAACCGATTTCATTCATTTTGACTCGTCAGTTTGATGGAGTATCTTGTACCGAACCATTTATTGATGCGGTTTTAGTGATGACAGAGCCGCGCACTAGATGACTTTTTTTTAAGGATAGCCAAAACACTTAAACAAAAGATGTTAGAAATAATATATATAGATATGATATCTTAAGTTAGTTCTAACATACCCATTTCTCCTCGTAAATGATAGAACCTGGAATTTTCAAGCGGTTTGGTGAGGATGTCAGCAATTTGATCATCGGTTCTCACTTTTGCTAGAAAAATGTTTTTCTTTTCAACATGGTCTTTGAGGAAATGATATCTTATATCGATGTGCTTGGTTTTTGAGTGCTGAACTGGATTGTTGGAGATGGATATTGCAGCAGTGCTATCACAGTAGATAGGGCAGTTCTTCTCAAATACTTCATAGTTTTCCAACTGCTGTTTCATCCAGAGAATTTGAGAGCAACAGCTTCCAGCCGCTATATATTCAGCTTCAGCGGTTGAGACTGAAACCGACGCTTGTTTCTTGCTGGACCATGACACAAGCCGCGTTCCAAGGAACTGACAAGTACCACTTGTGCTCTTTCTGCTTATCTTACATGCTGCAAAGTCAGCATCTGAATAACCTAATAGATCAAATGAAGATTCTTTGGAGTACCAAATTCCAAGGTTAACAGATCCACATAAATATCTAATAATACATTTAACAGCAATAAGATGAGTTTCTCTAGGATCAGCTTGAAATCTAGCACAAACACAAAAACTAAACATGATATCTGGCCTACTAGCAGTCAAGTAAAGTAGAGATCCAATCATACCTCGGTAGAGAGTTTGATCAACTTTCTTACCATGTTCATCTCGATCCAAACTGCAAGCCTTAGGCATTGGGGTATCAACTGGTTTAGCGGTTTCAAGCCCGAACTTCTTTATCAAATCTTTAGTGTATTTGGCTTGGTTGATAAAGATCCCATCATGGCATTGCTTGACTTGGAGTCCAAGAAAGAATGTCAACTCTCCCATCATACTCATTTCAAATTTACTCTTTATTAGCTTCTTAAACTTAACACACATAGTTTCATTAGTAGAACCGAAAATAATATCATCAACATATATTTGAACTAATAATGAATGACTTTTGTGTTTAGCTATAAATAGAGTTGTATCAATTTTACCTCGAGAGAAGCCTTGTTCAATAAGAAATTTAGATAGAGTGTCATACCATGCTCTTAGAGCTTGTTTGAGTCCATAGAGTGCTTTCTTGAGTTTGAAGACATGATTTGGAAATTTGTTGTCTTCAAATCCTAGCGGCTGGGCCACGTAAACTTCTTCTTGTAGTTCACCATTCAGAAATGCACTCTTCACATCCATTTGATATAACTTGAATTTCTTGAAGGAGGCATAGGCCAGGAACAATCTTATGGCTTCGAGTTTGGCTACAGGGGCAAAGGTTTCATCATAATCAATCCCTTCTTCTTGCCTATAACCTTGAGCAACCAACCTAGCTTTGTTTCTAGTTATAGCACCACTTTAATCCATCTTGTTTCTATATACCTATTTTGTTCCAATTACAGTGTGATCTCTGGGCCTTGGAACTAGAGTCCAAACTTTGCATCTTTCAAACTAATTAAGCTCTTCTTGCATTGCAATTACCCAACTTGGATCACTTAGAGCTTCATCTACCTTCTTCGGTTCCATCTGAGATAACAGAGAAGTTGAGAACAAACTGTGATCATCTCTGTGAGTCAAACTCCCTCTGGTTTGGACACCAGTACTGATAGGACCAATAACGTTGGCAGTTGGATGGTCTCTATGCTCATTAATTTCAGGAGGGAGGTTGTCTTGAACCACTATTTCTTGAAGATTTTCCAGAATAGGATCATCTTGATAATCATTGAAATCTTCATTGAAGGTGATGATTGGAACTGGATGGACGGTTTGAATGGGATCAGAGGACAGCGGTTCAACAGTTACACCATCAGCGGTTTGAGTAGGTGCGGCTGAAGAACTGGATGTAGCGGTTTCAGTAGGATGGTTGTCAGTTGCTCTATGTCTAGTGCCTGTCTCAAAATCACTAAAATCATTAGCAACATTTGGAGCCATATGTGGCTCAAGGAGAGCATGTTCATCAAATGTAACATGGACTGACTCTACAATTTTTAAAGATGTCTTATTGAAACAACGAAAAGCTTTGGAGTGTTTAGAATAACCAACAAAAATACCTTCATCGGCCTTAGCATCAAATTTACCTCGATGCTCTTTGCCATTGTACAAGATGTAGCACTTGCATCTAAATATCTTGAAGAAGGCAATGTTGGGTGATCTGCCTCTCCACAATTCATAAGGAGTCTTGTTGTGAACTTTGATGATGAGGGAGCGGTTCTGGGTGAAACATGCGGTATTGACAGCTTCGACCCAGAAGTACTTGGGAAGCTTGGCTTCTGCAATCATAGTCTTTCATGCTTCAATAAAAGTTCTGTTCTTTCTTTCCACTACTCAGCGGCAGAGAAATTATGATCAATTCCATGTTCATCACAATATTGGGCAACACCATTGTTTGTAAATTCGGTTCCATTATCTGAACGCACGGCAACAATGTCATCCAATTTCTGAGTTTGGAGCTGTCTAAAGAGAGCGGTTACGATGCCATAAGTATCATCTTTAGAGGCCATCATTTCCACCCATGTATATCTTGAATAATCATCAACCACCACAAGTGTATAGCGGTTTCCTCCTATACTGGCGGTTGGGACAGGTCCAAATAAATCCATGTGTAGCAGTTGCAAACAGCGGTTTGTTGAAGGCGCGGTTTTACTAGGAAATGACTGTTTGGGCTGCTTTCCAAGCTGGCATGCTTTACACTTTTCATCATGATGGTCAGCCACTTTGGGTAGTCCTTTTACTAGACCATCCCTGTGCAGTTTTGCTAGATACTTGAAGTTCAAGTGGCTGAGCTGCTTATGCCATAACCAGCTACTTTCACTTATATTTTTGGCTACAAAACAGAGGTCAGCAATAGAAACAATATTGCTTAAATCTATCATATAAACATCACCTGTTCTGTTGCCAGTCAGTAGAGTGACTCCAGAGGAAGCATCTTTGATATAACAGCTAGTTGATGTGAAGATGCAGTTCATTCATTTGTCACAAAACTGAGATATGGAGAGAAGGTTGTGCTTGAGTCCTTCTACTAGTGACACATTTTCAATAGTCACCTTTCCTCGTTTGATTGCTCCATATCCTACTGTTTCTCCTTTCTTGTTGTTACCAAACACTATTGGGGGACCTTTCATCTGGATGAAACTGCAGAGTAGTTCGGAATCTCCAATCATATGTCGTGAGCATCCACTATCCAAATACCAGAGATCCTTCTTCTTCTTAGCGGTTCCAGCCATAAAACATGAAATCTGAAAAATAAACATGAAAGGTTTTGGTCCCCCTTATTCCTTGGGTCCTAGGGTTAGCAGCTTTTTGGGACCCACACCTGTTTGACCTTAGGATTTTTACGTCCCTTGGCATTGGGTGTGAATCTTAAAAGACAATGACCAGCACTATGACCAAAATCGGCACAAATAGAACAATGAATTAAGCCAGGTTGTGGTTGCGGTTTTACAAACCCTTTACTGACCTTCGGTTTCTCATGTTTTACTGGGTCAGCGGTTTTGGCTTTAACAAAGTTAACCTTCTTGAGCTCAACCTTCCTCTTAGGTGCGGCTTTAGGAAATATAACAGGATATTCCTTAAACCGACTAGGAGCGGTTTCATCACTCAATACTTCTTTGGTTGCCTCAGCCGCTGTGGATTTCTCTTTCCACTTTGGATCTCTCCCAGTCTGGTTTTTAGGATACTCATAGAAATAATTTTGTTTTTAATTTCTTGTTTTGAGCCCTTTTTACCAGCATGATTCACCTTAGGAATTTCTTTGGTTTGTTCAGTTGTTTTCACACCACCTTCAGCATAGAGACAAGGACACTTACACCCATCATCAGTTTTAAATCCCAATCCACTTTTCTCCTTAGAGAGAATTTGTGAACTGACGATTTGTTCCATGGTGACACCAGACTTAGTCCACACATCGGTCACTTTTTGAAGTTCATCCCTTTGTGCAGTAAGATCATGGATTCGGGTGAGAAGTACCTCGGTTCTGTCATTAAGGTAGCGGTTTTCTTCCACAATAGAAGCTATCCCAACAATTTGGAGCTTGAGTTTTTCAATCTCCTCCTTATGGGACTTACACTCTTTTTGGGAATATTTAAGTTCCGCAGCCATTAATTTATATGCCTTTTTAAGCACAGTGTGTTGTTGACAAATAACATTAGCACGTTCAAGTACCTGGTCATCATGGCTTTGTTCGGTTTGATCCTCAGGAGAGTAGTTTGGTGAAGTAGGAGTTTTGCCTTGTTTAGCTTCAGGAGTTCTTGGTGAAACTGACTTCATTTGATGGAGTGGCAGTGGAAGGCTTTCGTCAATTTCAACTTTTTCTTCAAATCCCATTAGGCAAAGATTTGCAACTCCTTCATCTTCATCACTATCATCTGTATCAGAACCCATCCATGTTAATGGTTGTTCTCCTTGTTCAGCAACCATTCCTCTTCTCTTGAAAAACTTCTTGTTGAACGGTTTCTTGGCAGGAGCGGCTTCATAGCGCGGTTTGGGATAACTGGAGGCAAAATGACCTGGTTGTCTGCAGTTGTAACAAACAAGATCATCCCTTTTCTTAGCATCAGCTGCTTTGTTGAATCTGGTTAGAGGGACAAACTTTGCAGGGCCGCCTGAGTGAAATTGAGCTCTGTTCTTTCTGAACTTGGTGTAGTTTTTCACATAGAGAGCAAACTCGTCATCATCCATGTCATCAAAGTCAACTTGAGTAGAACTGGATGCTACACTTTGGGAATTTTTAGATGGAGTGTAGGATTGATGAGATTGCTGAGGTTGAGAATAGGGTTGATGATGTTGAGGGTAAGGTTGATGAGGCGGTTGGTGATACTCTGGAGGTGCGGTTTGAGGAATATATCTTGGAATATTTGGATCAAAAGAAGCAGTTTGTAAATGGGTATTAGATGCGGTTTGATGGTGATCTGGATTGTAAACTGGAGATGTGGCATTGTTGAAAGCGGCAAGAGAAAGAGACTTGAATCTGTTTTCGGTTTCATGAGCTTCCTCAAGCTTGAATTCAAATACCCTTAGCATGGCATAAAGATGACGAAGATCAAGAGCTTCCAGATCTTTGTTGTCTTCAATGTTGGTAGTTTTGATCAGCCATTTGCTACCAAGAGATTGCATGAATCTCATGTTCAGGTCAGTATTGGAATACTTGTGCCCTAGAGAGAAAGATACATTGACAATTTCCACGAACCGCTCATAGCATTGGCGAAGAGATTCCTTTGGGTCTTTGACAAAGTAATCAAAGAGCCTTCTCTATTGGTAGAGGCGGTTCTTCTTGGTGTCGGCATCTCCTTCCAGAAAGTCAATGATGCCATCCCATGTTTCCTTTGCGGTATTGCAATCTAGAACCTTTGAGTGAGTTCTTAAATCAATAGCTGATACAAGCATAGACATAGCTCTACAATCAAAGTCCACATTCCGTTGATCAGTTTCGGTCCATTCAGCTTCCGGCTTCTTGATTTCCGCGGTTTGTCCAGCAGTACCTGCATCAGGGTTAGCCTTCATCGGGACATAGGGTCCATTAACAATTGCAGTCCATAATCTGCGATCCTCAGATATCATGTGCTTCTTCATCCTATCTTTCCAGAAGATGAAACTATCTTCATTAAGAATAGGTAAGTGATTAGAGTTGGATGTCTGCATCATATGGGAGTTTATGTTTGCCATTCGATCAGCACCCAAGCGGTTAAGCTTGTAAAATAATTTTTGGTGGATATGCTCTGATACCACTTGTTGGTCCCAAAGGGCAACAAGGGTATAGAACCGCTAGAGGGGGGGGGGGTGAATAGCGGTTTAAAATCTTTTTCGAAATACCCTTGAAAATCAACCGAGTGCTTATCAGTTTGGTCTATTGCGGTTTAAAGCACTAGAACCGCTCAGATAAAATGCACAGCGGAGTTTTACGGTTATGGCCAAACTGAATTATAAAGAGTAGGGCGGTTTAAGTGGTTGAAAAAGGAATGATGCAACTGACAAGGCACAACTGAAGTATCACAGAAGTATGCAAATCATTTATCAAGTCATTTCACATAAGAGTAAATAAAGCTCATAAACAGAAATGTAAATGACAAGACAGAAATTAAAGATCAAAGACACACAATTTGAAGAGGTTCGTTCTTGAAAGAACTACGTCCTCTACCTAGGTGGTTAGCCTAGGATTTTCTAATAGCTACTAGACTTGTATTGATTTAGAGGAGTTTTTACAAGATTACAAAAGAATCTAAACTCTAAATAAACAATCTAACCTAACAATGCTATTATAACAACCTGTGTTTTCGAGGTATATAATCTATAAGAAAATATACTCCGGGTGTGTGGTGTGGAGAGAAATCAAGAGCTCAAAGTATCTAAGTGATGGCGAGCAAGTGATTACTTTCTGTGCAAGGCTGAGTTGTGATGGTTTGAAGGCTTGAAGCTTTGATGAAGAACTCTTGGTTTGCTAAGGAGATGATGAAGATATGAATATCTGGGTTTTCAATCTTCAAAGCAAACTTGAATACATGGGATATTCTCTTTGAAGCTCAGCAACCTTCATTGTTGAGAAATGAAGGCTATTTATAGTGAAGGCATTAGTGACCGTTGGACAAAGAGGTGAGTCATTGTATGGCGGTTCTATGCGCTGTCACAATCCCATTGGTTGACCTGTCACTGTCGTCCTTTGCTTTTGCTTTGTGGCAGGAAGTTGTTGGATCACTACCTGACATTGTCCTTTTAGTTGTTGGAGAAGTACAACGGTAACTTTTCAAAAAGCGAGACAAACCGACATTCCAAGAATAACTGAAACATGACTTGAAGTTTAAGGACAAGTCACCAGTCATTCATTTACGGTTGTAAAGTGAATGTTTGTCTTCAAGGAGTAAATGACAGCAATAACTTCTTCAATATCTTGGTCGGCGGTTCCACCAGATGCATGTGCGGTTTCATGAATGAACTTGAAATGCGGTTTCATCAAAGACACAAACTGCGGTTTGATGAAGGACTTAAGGCACCATGCTGGCGGTTTAAAGATGGCGGCTTGAGGGACACTAAACCGCTATGGATAAACCGAACATAATTCAGCCTAACTACTAAACATCTAGAAATTGACTTGTCTAAAAATTGAAGTAAAACTTCATTACACGTAAACCTAAAGTCCATAAAAACACACGTGGAATGGGTCAATCAAATCAGGTGGGTGTACTAACAATGAATCCTAACAATAGCGATATATAGATTTTCATAAAATGAAGGTCAAAGTTCAGTTAAGTTGACCAAAAAAGTCAAACAGTGCACATTGATTGAGCTGGGTCGGAGGTAGTATGTAGCTTCAACAATTTGATGTTTTTTGACTTGAATTGGTAGTTTGAGTTTACTCAAAGGGTACTACGGGGTAACAAGTCAATAGTCAATCATACATTATACTATACTATATATGTATAAATGAAAACTTACTAAATGCTTCATTGACTTTGGGCTGCAAAGTCAATCTTAAGACATTCAAAAAAAAAAAAAAATCGTGAAGTGATCAGAACAAAACCATTCCCATGCAAACTTTGGTCAGAGTTTGTTGATGCGACTTTTCTCTCATAAATGTTTGAATTTTTGATCATTTTCCAAAAGATAATGTTATTAATTATAATAAATTAATAGAGATTTGGATCTAAGCTTTCTGGAGATGATAAGGGAAGAAGTGAGTGATAATTGATTAGGAAATTCACATGCAAATATTCTTCAAAACACCAAGTTCTCATGCATCCAATCAGTTAGTTTTTTTTTTTTTGCCCCTTTCCAAATTACTTAATTTAAGCACACTAACAAAATAAATTATGGGATGTATATGGAGGGCTATGTGGTGCTTACATGGTGCTCACTTTCTCATATATTTTATTGTGTACTCCTTCCATAATAGATATATCCATTTAAAAAAAAAAAAAAAACTAAAATAAACATTTTTTCTTCTGTAAATTTTTTGATTATTATTAATCAATTTTTTGACTATATTTTATACTTGTAAAATTAAATAAAAAGTGAATCAAGAATATTAATGATTGTTATCATTAAATTGTATAAAAATGAATATTTTTAATTTATTTACTAAATAAAATTTATAAACTTATTGAGGGACTGAGGGAGTTTTACATATATATTGTCTCTATCTCAGAATCAGAATGATAGTCTTATTATTTTGACGAATAAACAAGAATGTTATTATCACTACGTTCACAATTTGTAAAGCTTCATTAGAATAATACTTCCTCAATCTCATTTTAATTTTTTTTTCTTTTTCTTTTTTGATGTCTCTCATTCTGTAGTTCAAAAACTCAAAAAGAAAAGTTTGTTATACTATATGTCCAGATTATAAGTCCTACTACATGAGATATGCACGCTTATAAAGAAAACAATAAAAATGAATAAATAATACAAAGGATAATGATATGTATAGTGAAAACTCAAAGAGAAAACTCATAGTGAAACACTGTAATCCGTTCGATTGTAATAAATGTTTGTGAACCCCACTAATAAAAACTCATCCAACGGTTTAAAGTGTTTCACTATGAGTTTTCCCTTTGAGTTTTCCCTATGTGTATCATTGTCCTAATACAAATGGGTTGAGGGTATACTTGCCTAAAATCTACTCCTTATGTCCCAGAGTATATGCTCACCCTCTCATTTGCACGGAGATTAAGAAATGGAATAAGTGATGTAAGTATTGTGAGTGTAAAAGTAAAGTAGGAGATATAATGAGTGGGAGGGAATAGTAAGTTGATTGGTGTTGTGAGTATAAAAGTAAGTAGGAGAGAACGAGTAGTAGGAATAGTAAATATTCTTTGCCATTTTAGAACGTTGACATACACTCTAGGACAGACTAAAAATGAAAAGTGGACATACTCTGTGACTAACAGAGGGAGTATTTATTAGGCAAGTGTGTAAAAGTAAGTTGATTAAGTATTATTTATTTTTTTACTTTTTTGAATATAAAAAGCAATATAAATATAAGGACAACTGTGTCCAAAATATTAATCATCAATTGCATGTTAGGAATTACTCTGGAACGTACCAAAAAAGAAAATAAGACTCTTACTCTAAGACGGAATGAGTATTTATTTAGAATCATACTAGAGAAACAAATCTTGCTCACAAAATCTTGCTCACAAAATCTTAGGTGCAATGATTTTATTAGTATTTTTAATTATCGTGTGGCGGCTCCACTATCGATGCAACCAATAAAATATCACCAACTAATTTTATGAGCAAGATTTTGTGACTTTGCTTTGTGCCTCTATCATTGCTCATTTCTTTTTTTGATGGTTACCATAAATCATACCCACAACATATATTCATTAATTATTCCCTATCACACTTTCTCGCTTTAACCTACGGTTTGTACTCACAACACTATAATCCGTATATTTTATAATAAAAAGATTCTCTTCTCAATATTTAGCCCAAATCTTTTAAAGCATAAAATGAGAGGAAAGAAGTACTCCCTCTGTCCCAGCTCACTTGACACCTTTTGATCAAAACTGGTCAACTTATGGTCGTTTTGACCAACACTTTATAGAAATATTTATATTCCATTTTTTTAAAATATTGTTATTAAGAGGATTTTAATGGTGATCATTTTACATTTTTTAAATTTTTATTCGGATCATAAATATTTCTATAAAATGTTGGTCAAACCGACCTTAAGTTGACCAGTTTTGGTCAAAAGATGTCAAGTGAGCTGGGACAGAGGGAGTATATTTTTAATCATAATTTAGTAATTTGATAATAAAAAGTAAAAGGGATAATTTTTTATGCTCTCTCCGTCTCTAGTTAGTGTGGACTAAATTTTGGGCACACAAATTAAGAAAAAGTAAGAGAGATAAATAATGGAAGGAGGTGTTTGTGAGTATGAAAAAATAAATAGGAGAGAGAATGAGTGGGAAGAATAGTAAGTTGATTGGTGTTTGTGAGTGTAAAAGTAAAATAGGAGAGTGAATGAGTGGGAAGAATAATAAAGTTTTTTGCTATTTTGGGTAGTCCACACTAATCTAATACGGACCAAAAGAGAAAATTTTGGGGGAAACTAGTTTCTCCATAAGTTATAAAAAGTTCTGTTTTTATAAGGGTTAAAGTTTAGGGTTTAGGGTTTAAGGTTTAGGGTTTAGGCCTTTTAGGGTTTAAGAAGGGTTAAAAAACAGGATTTTTTATAACTTATGGAGCAACTAATTTCCCCCAAAACCATCTCGACTAAAAAGGAAATAAGTCCACAATAAAGTGAGATTGAGGGAGTATATTTTTTTTGTTTGAGAGTAAAACTAACTACTGCAAGTTTTATTGGCAGCCGGCAGGTCTTAAAAGTTTTACATACTCCGTAGTACTATTATCTGCTCCGTACGTACGAACCAATAGTATAAATTAACCAAATTAAATAATTGTGGTCAAGAAATTTGCGTTCGTTATTCTTTCTTGCTTTCTTGACATTCAAGCCCATCTCCTAAAACTCCTCCTATTTTCACTCCAAGTAACATGTTCAAAAAGTTAACTTTCATGCAATTTTCATAATAATACTATTTTTGGTCCAATATATATATATATCACTTTTAGATCAAAATTTTGGTTCAAAATTATGGTCACTTTAAGATTAAATTACTCTTTTATCTTTGTATTCGAAATTACTGTTATTTAATGGTTGTTTTTGTTGTGAGAAGAAAAGTAGGTGACAATGATAATAAATAAGGGTAAATTTAGTATTTTTTTTCATTAAATTGGTATAATAATTGCTTTTCTTAATACTTGTGAAAAGTGCAAAAATAACATATAATTTGGACCAAAGGGAGTATACAATTTCAATAATAAATACACATAAATGTTTTTAGTAATCTATCTTCTTTATAGCTTAAACTAGTTTTGTTTTTTTCAACGCCAGAAAGAGGCGAGAAGAGGAATCGAACTCTAGCGTTAACCAAAGGTGAAACTTCGCTTTACCACTGAGCCACTAAGCAGGCCATAATAGCTACAGACAAACAGTAAAAAATATGAACACAGCTCAATTCGTCTTTGTCCTAATTTATCTGAGGCTGGAAATACTTGAATTTATTTTTTGCTATTTTGTCAAAAACACAAGATTTATTAAATAAATAAACCCCCAAGCCGGTTGGCTGATCAATTATTTGTGAGGTCAGATGTGAGAGCATCTTTGTAATTAAGCTAGCTGCCACTAGTACAATAATCACTCTATCCCTTTATTAATCATAAAAGAAGTCAAATAACGTAAAATCTGAAAATGACATTTGTAATAAAAAACAAACATAATCATAATTATCGTTAATTAATTGTTTATATATATGCATTATTAGAAATCCATACAAGTTGAATGAATTGCCAAAATACGAGGAGAAAATTTTGTACTCCCTTGGTTCCACAATATGTGCCACGCTTTCTTTTTAATTCATCCTAAATTGATATTGCGTTCATAGAAAAAAAATAAAAAATCTCGTGCAATTTAACTATAATACAGATAATAATGTACAAACAAATAATAAAATAGTATACATAATTACGACACTATTATTGTGACACAATCGGAATACTCCTTCCGTCACATTTTAATTTTTTTTTATTTATTATTTTGGGTGTTTTATTTTAAACTTCAAAATCTAATAAGGAAAGTTTGTATACTCCCTCCGTCCCAGAGTAATGTTCTTACTTTCTTTTTATGTTTGTCCCAGACTAAGGTTCTTAGTTGCTTTATTACTTAAAATGGACAATGAGACCCACTTGTCATTCTCACAACAAAAACTTTATACCCACTTTCTCCTACTTTACTTTTCATACTCACACCATCTTAATCTCCGTGTAAAGTCAAACTAAGAACCTTAGTCCGGGACAGAGGGAGTACTTTTTTATTTGTGGGCCTCACATATCATACTCACAACAATTACCCGTTTAAGTACTCCCTACCTCACTTTCTCTCTCCTACTAAACCATCTACGCTCACAACACATCCCTTTTTCTTAATTGCTGAATCCAATTTTTTTTGAAGTTTCAATTGGGACGGAAAGAGGGAGTATAATAATTTGATATGTACAGGAAGAGAAGTGGAGTGGGGATAAGAAAGTCAAGGAAGGAAGGAAGCTAAGTGGGCTAAGCACTTCCCATTAATATCTTCTCTTTATCTCTATAAATAGAGCACAACTAATTCTCTCAAATCACACCTCAAACAAAAGATAAGAAAGAGTGGGAAAAATTGACAATGGCTATCAACAAAGGTTTCTTGTTTGTGTCACTAATTTTGCTCTTGCAGTTGTACTCTGGTAACCTTCTACACTTGTACTCTTTCATTTCTCTAAAATTTACACATAAATTTCACTTTTTTTTTTCCCATTAAACTTGCTCTAGAGCTTCATCTTGTCTATATTTCTTGTAGTTGGAAGGTCAAAAAATTCATTTGATATTAGAGTAATCTCATGCAATTTAACGAGATCGACACATGCTAATGTGACTAGTTATTTAGACTAGTTGCTGACCCACGACATAAATGCTCAAATAATCTGCTGATATCGGTATTAATATTATATGTAATACTCCCTCCGTCTTAGTTGTACTTGTGCACGCTTATTATTAAGGAAATAAAAGAAAATAGGTAGATATCGCAAGTGTGTTGAAAACATAATTGTTCATAGTGAAATTGGGCAAAAAGTAAGTTAATAAGTGTTGGTTTTTTATAATAATAGAAGCATTAGAAGGACAAAGATGTCCAAAACACTATTCATCTTTTTCCATCGTTTGCCATTTTGGAAAAGAGACTCTTAATATGGAACGTACCAAAACAGAAAGTAAGACACAGAGGGAGTAGCACTTTGGTTGTTGATCTTAGTAACATTTTCTTAATTGCTATGAAGGTACAAGTGAGCTCCAACTGAATTACTACAAAAACAGTTGCCCAAGAGCAGAGGAGATTGTCAAAGAACAAGTCATCAAGTTGTACTATAAACATGGAAACACTGCCATTTCTTGGATTAGAAATGTTTTCCATGATTGCATTGTCAATGTATATTCTCTCTCTCTCTCTCTCTCTCTCTCTCTTTTCTCTCTCTCTCTCTAAATAAATAAATAAATAAATGTTTTCTTGAACTTTATTACTCCCTCCGTCCCAAAATGATCTTCTCATTTGCCATCTTTCATTGTCCCAAAAAGTTCTTCTCATTTCAACAATCTAGGCTTTAAAAGTGCACAAATAAAACATGGCTAGTGAAACAAGTGTTCACATCCTTAAAAAGTTTGAATAGTCAAACATGAAGATCATTTTGGGACGGATGGAGTATATGCTAACATTGTTGTTTGATTGTAGTCATGTGATGCATCTCTACTGTTGGAGACTGTAAAAGGAGTAGAGTCAGAACAGTCAAGCCCAAAGAACTTTGGCATGAGAAATTTCAAGTACATCAACACAATCAAAGCAGCCCTTGAAGCAGAATGCCCTCTGACAGTTTCTTGTGCTGACATTATTGCCCTCTCTGCTAGAGATGG
Source organism: Campanula takesimana (assembly GCA_026119855.1). Taxonomy (NCBI): domain Eukaryota; kingdom Viridiplantae; phylum Streptophyta; class Magnoliopsida; order Asterales; family Campanulaceae; genus Campanula; species Campanula takesimana. The sequence goes on from JAOWBW010000671.1 coordinate 591,538, forward strand.
TGCTGTCATGGTATGCCAATTTTACCCTTTTTTACGCACGGTTTTGACTAAAATATAACGTGTCACAGTTACTTATCAAGATTCTTTTATTTGACTGACCCGTAATAAATCTTGACCAGAACTGGTAGTTAAAGACTCCGTATCTCCATCTCTTTCTCATTTTAGCTCATATTTGAACTTTATTTGGTTGTGTTACAGCTAAAAGGACCTTGGATCGAGATGAGAACAGGAGAAAAGACGGAAAGAAGAGTTACGCCTCAGAAATTGACAGCTCTATCCCCAACCATAACGAGACAATCCCATCAGTTCTTGCGCGATTCAAATCCATTGGCATTGATGTTGAAGGAACAGTGGCTCTCTTAGGTAATTAGACCAATCATGACTCAAACATATACATACACACAGTGGCGAAGCCAGAAAATTACTCAAAGGGGACAAAATCATGATATAGTGGATTTTTTTTCCTAAATCAAAGGAGTTGGTTTGGGGGGAAACTAGTTTCTTCATAAGTTATAAAAAGTCCTGTTTTTAACCCTTTTTAAACCCTAAAAGGCCTAAACCCTAAACCTTAAACCCTAAACTTTAACCCCTATAAAAAAAAGACTTTTTATAACTTATGGAGAAACTAGTTTCCCCAAAAATTTCTCAAATCGAAGGGGTCAAATTTGATTAAAAATACTATTTTTAATGGTAAAAATGGTACACCTCTCAAATCAAGGTGGTCGAATGACCCCCATCAGCCATCAACCCTACATAGCTTCGCCATTGCGTATGCGTATACATATATATACATGTATACACATACATATACATACAACATAATTATCATTATACAGTACTGTAACTCATGTATTTTGTCTTCTAGGTGCTCATTCTGTAGGCAGAGTTCACTGTAGAAACTTAGTCGACCGACTCTACCCAACCGTGGACCCCACATTGGACGCGGGACATGCGGCCTACCTGAGGAACCGGTGCAAGGATCCAAAACCGGACCCACTAGCGGTTGTTTATTCGAGAAATGACCTTGAAACTTCTATGGAATTGGATAATGTGTACTACAAGAACATTCTGAAACACAAGGGACTTCTGACAGTTGACCAGGAACTTGTTACTGATCCTAGTACTGGTCCTTATGTTGTCAAGTTTGCTGCTGACAATGGGTACTTTCGCGAACAGTTTTCAAGGGCTCTGATCAAATTGTCAGAGAATAATCCGATTGTTGGGGCGGATGGAGAGATTAGAAAAGATTGTCGTTACGTTAATCGCAAATAATTAAGGGTGTTTAATAAAGTTTAATTCTGAAATTCATATTGCTTGTAATGTTTTGAATACAATGTTCAAAGTTGTAATGTTTTAGAGGTGAAACATGTAAGCCTTGTTAATTGTATTATCAATGTTAATTTTATTCTACAGAAATGATGTGTCTTATTCTTTCTTCCTTTCACATTATTATTGAGGAAGAAATACAAAGAAAAAAAAATACTCAACTATTCAGTTTATATGAATTTGATCATCAAACGTTTTTATTTTTGCATCCAACACATCTAACTCAATTCTTTTGTGTTCATAGTCGCTGTCACTAGCACATGACTTATATAAAGGGGTATTTTCGATACTTATGTTTTTCAGAGTATTTTGGGGGAAACTAATTCCTCCATAAGTTATAAAAAGTCTTGTTCTTAAATATGCGGACTAGGCCTAAACTCACTGTTTTACGGCCTAAACTCGAATCACTGTTGTAAGGCCTAAACTCGCGCTATTTTATTTTTAGATGTTTTAAGGCCTAAATCGCTATTTTAAGGTGAAACTCTCAAGGCCTCCGCTCCAATCACCAAAAGCATGCACGCACTCTCATCTCTCTCTCTCTCTTTCTACCTTACACCACCGCCTTCTTCCTTCCTCCTTCTGTCGGCCACCCTCTCTCTCCCTCTCGTCACAGTCCCCGCAACTCCTGTCCGACAGCCCATCTCTTAAATATTTACAGGGGGCATTTACCATATAGTCCCTCAACATAATCTTATTTACCTCTTAAGACAAGGAATATTTTAACTAACCATATAGTCCCTAGCTTACATCTTCCTCAACATATTACTAACTACACCCTCTCAACATTTTACTTTCACTCCAACCACTATCCCCTTAGGCTATCCCTTACCACCTTCTCCAGTCAACAACTCCGGCAACCACCATTACCGGCGACCACCAACTCCGGCGACCACTCCGGCAAAAAAAAAAACAAACAATTTTTTTAGCTTCAGTGACCTTCCAGCAACCAAACAGTTGAGAACTTATCAGTAAGTTCTCAGTTGTCAACTAAACTACTAATAACACGAACAATTCCGGCAACCACCAACTCCGGCGACCAAACAGTTGAGAACTTATCAGTAAGTTCTCAGTTATCAACTAAATTACTAAGAACACGAACAACTCTGGCGACATACTCCGGCGACCAATTGAGAACTTATCAGTAAGTTCTCAGTTGTCAAATAAACTACTAAGAACACGATTAACTCCGGCGACCAAACAGTTGAGAACTTTTCAGTAAGTTATCAGTTGTAAAATAAACTACTAAGAACACAATCAAATCTGACGACCACCAACTCCGACGACCACCAACTCCGGCTACCAAACAACTGAGAACTTATCAGTAAGTTCTCAGTTGGTTTTCAGTTGTCGAGTGAGAAGACAAACAAGTCCAACGACCAATAAATGACAACTTCTCAATTGTGACATCTAAAATGACAAATTTTGCTATTTTAAATGGGACAAAAGGCGTATACATTTGAGAAATATAGGTCTCATTATTATGTAATCTTTTAAGTTAAAATCTCATCTTTTTTTTTTCAAAGAAAAATAACTATTTTTATGAAATGGATGGGTGAAATATTTTTATTTCTTTACAAAATTAAAATGAATTTTATTTTTAAGATGAAAAAAAGTCATCTCCAAGTAATATACAAATGTAATGTAGTAAAAACGCATCAGTAAGTTCTCGGTTATCAACTATACTACCAAGAACACGATAAATTTCGGCAACCACCAACTTCTGAGACCAAACAATCGAGAACTTATCATTAAGTTCTCATTTGTCAACTAAACTACTAAGAGTACGATCAACTGATCACCAACTCCGACGACAAACAACTGAGAACTTATCAGTAAGTTCTCAGTTGTCAATTAAAAGGGAAAATTTTTGGTGTACTTATTTACGGGTATTGGGAAGTACTATATACTATTTCCGTCTCATTTCAAATTGCAAAATTTGTCCTTTTTGCTGTCTCATAGATTTTGCAAAATCAAAAAATATTTTTTTTAATATAATTTTCAATATTTATACTTACAACACATCACTTTTCATTTTTTTTACTTAATAAATAATTGAATGTAGAACTGTCTAATGTGATTAAAAAACAGCAAACAAGATTAAAGACTGCTCAAATGTAGGTAGAAGGGTAGTTAACAATAGTTCTCTACATTACTTGTATTTTGGCCTAACTTTCAGTTCAGAATATATACCTGTCTTACATGAACTAATTCTCTCTTATTTCTTTAGTCACTAAACCCCATCCACCTGCTCGCTTACTGATACAAATAATATTTAGCTACAACAACAACAAAAAAAAATGATCGCAATTTTGCCAGAGAGAAAGAAGCAGGCAATTGTACAAAAATATACTATATCAACTGAGATGCTATTCCTAATATTGTACACTAGAATACAAGCCTGTAATCAGAAACTCAGTAACATCTTCATAGGATGTGGAAATTAAAGCTACAATACACACTGGTGCTCTAGATATATGGAATTAACACATCATTGGTTAGTAACTCAGTCTGTCAGAATCAAAATTCTTACACTTTGAAGCTTCAAGCTTGGTCGCCAAACTGGGCTAAGGCTGGCGTCTCTAAAGAAGAAACCTCGAGGGAAACACCGGCGAAGGCGCGCACTAATGGATAGCCGGAGAAGAGACTGCAGATTGAGGGCCTGAAGTTGCCAGATCTGCGTAAGGAAGGCTTGGAAGGAGGATCGGGAAGAAGGTTAGGGGCCGGAGTGTGGTCGGACGGAAGCGACTGGTCGCCAGAGATCAAGATCTGGAAGGGACTTCTTTGGTCCGGTGAAAAGATGTTCGCCAGATCTAGGGAATGGTATCGTGGGTAGGGTAGAGGAAGGGTCGTCGGGGTTAGGGTATAGGCGCCGGCGGTGAGGAAGAAAGGGGCTGGGGGAAGGTGGTCGGAGGTTGGGGGAAGGGTGGGTTGGCCGGAGACGATGGAGGGAGGTGGTCGGAGGTTGGGGGAAGGGATAGGTCGCCGGAGATTGGGAAGGGGAGGGGTCACCGGTGAGTTAGAGAGAGAAGAGAGAGAGAGAGAAAAAAAATCTGGGTGTGTGAATAAGAGAGAGTAGGGGAGGGGAGGGGTGTAGTTAATACACTAAAGGACTATATGGTTACATAAAATATTTTTTAGGACTAGGAGGTAAATTAAAAATATGCTTGTCCTAATACGTAGATTCAATAATACTCAGGGATTAGGAGGTAATTTTCTATATTTACATATAAATTTTTGTATAGTTTAGTCCTAATACAATATAAAAAAATAAATTATACTCCCTCCATTTCTAAACATAAGATATTTATTTTTTATTCACACAGATTAAGGCAAGTGTTGTTTCAGTATTGATTTTTTTTTATTTATCTCAAATATATAGCTTTCTAATTAATATTGTTAAATTTTTTAGGTTAAGTTGTGACTTTCTAATCTAGAGATGAATCGCAGACAAGAACTCCATTTTTGATTTATTACGAGAGTTTGTGCTGCTTATTAGCAGCATATTATATACACTCTCTGTCCCACCTCACTTGAAACCTAAGAGATGGGCACTATAACTAAGGAAAAAGAATAAAATAAGAAAAATGTGTGGTAGAAAATGAAGAGCGAGAATGAGTGGGGTTAATAGTAGGTTGGTTGAATGAATTGTGTGGTGGAAAATGAAGAGAGGGAATGAGTGGGTGGGGTAGATTGTATATAAAATTATAAAAAGATTACCATTTTAAGAAGTCTCAAGTGAAATGGGACGGACCAAAATGGAAATAAGTCTCAAATAAAGTGGGACGGTAGAGGGAGTAGGCTATTTCTTGCATCAAAGCCAATTAAGTAGCTAGGGAGACAATGATATCTTCTCTAATAATTGATGACGTGCGAGTAGTGGAAAGCTAAAGAAGCATCAGCACCAGTATTTGTTGCCAAAAAAATGATTTACAGTTTACAGTTTGAGTGTCGGTGCATGTATAAAATATTTCAGTGTTAGCGTTCAAGATTGTCAATCCACATGTTTAAGACTGCTAATTCATATATACTCCGTATGTGTTAAACTATCGGTGCATATGTTAAAATTGTCAGTACATTTGCTTAAGAGGACTAGTGAAAGTATTTGTGTCCTTAACTATGCCAATTCATGTGTTTAAAACTGCCAGTCGTGTGTTTGCGACAACCACTCCATTTTTTTTTAAAAAAATTGCTAGTGTAAGGATTGCTAATGATAGTGTTTCACATTGTCAGTTGTAGTGTTTAAGAATGAAAGTTGTAGCGTTTAAAATATCAGTTCATGTTTTTAGAGAGTATCAGTGCATGTATTAAAGAGTGTCAGTTCATGTGTTAAAAGTGTCAGTAGTAAGGGTGTTGTGTTAATAAGTTCCAGTTATTACAAAATATCACCCCACGTTTAAAAAAAAAAAATCAAATTATTAACAATAATGCTACTGCGCATTTGAAAAAAATTACCAGTTAATTATAGAAATCTCACCGTGCGTTTTAAAACAAGTTTCACTTGTTCACAAAAATGTCACCACGCAATTTAAAAACCCGTTTTTTTTTTTTTTTTTTTTTTTTTTGAATTGTTAAGAAAACCGATTTTCCTAAAATTCTCACTGACATTTGATTTTAGGATAATGTGTAAAAGAGAGGTTAGTGTTTAATGTAGACTGAGGGATTATTGTGGAACATAAAAGCAATTAGGGAAGGCTTACATACAAAACAACTCAATCTGTCTTTCTCTCAATTATTTGAGGTTGTATAACAAAATAAAATTGTTCCTCTTTTGTTAAAGGTATGATTAGACAAATTCCTAAGCTGATTGTCTCAATTATGTGAAATGATAGAAATTTGATATGCCGACAGCCACTATTACAATAATCGCTTACATTCATTGAAAATAAAATAATTGAATTTTACCTAAAATTGACCCATTGAAAAGGATTAATTTCTATAAGGGTTAATTGCAATTTGGTTGCTGACTTTTTCCAAAATTTGCAATGTTGATGCTGTCATTTCAATTTCGCCAATTGGTATACTCACTTTCTCATTTTGTTGCAATTCGACTACAAAAGTTACTGGGTGTTAGTTTTCTAACATATTTTATGTCACGTGACTAGCACATGACGTTTTAAAGGGCATTTTAAGATATTTTTGGAGCTACACATATCCGATTGATATGATTCTTTTTTTTTAATTTAAAATAATATTTAAATTTACAACATATATTTTTTTGGTAATTTTCAGGTGACTAAATTGTTTTATATTAAATATTAACTTTAAAAATTAAAAAAAAGAAAATAAACACGTGAAATTATAATCTAAAAAATATATTAGCCCCAAATATGTTTCATATGAAGTAAATTCCATATGTGGATTATCAATTCATAAAAATATTTGATAGGCAAAAAAGAGAGAGGAAGAGGAAGATGAAGATGAATCAGGGGAAGAGTGTATGTGGAAGGGGTGATGCGGGAACGTGGCGGAGGGGTGGAGGAAAGTAAACGTTAGAAAAGAAGGTATATCATGGTGGAAAGTAGTAATTTTTCATATTATTTTTCCTATGTCCTATATTTTTTAAATATTTTCATTAAATTAAATTACAGATTAATATATATAATTATTCACCAAAAATTAATTGCCAAAAAATATATGTTAAAGATTTAAATATTAGCTTCTGTTTAAAAAAAGAATCATACCAATTGGGTATGTGTACTTCACAAACATCTTAAAACATCATGTGCTAGTCAGATAACATAAAATCTGTTAGAAAACTAATGCCCAGTTACTTATGTAGTCGGATTGCAACAAAATGACAAAGTGAGTATATCAATTGGCGAAATTGAAAATACAGCATCAACATTGCAAATTTTGGGAAAAGTCAGGAACCAAAATGCAATTAACCCTTTCTCTAAAGTCCCTAAAACAAAACATAATTTTTAATAAAGACTTCATATTTTTTATTTCTAAAAAATTCACAAGTTGAAATTTTATTGCTCAAAACCTTTTGAGGGTGTCTACGAGACGTATCTCAGACCACAAATGAACCTTAGAGAAATGTCTAAGAGACGTGTCTCAAACCACAGATAGACCTAGAGAGAATACTACCCCCCCCGTTTCATTTAAGTTGCAACATGGGTTGTGAAGCATAGAAATTAAGAAAGGCGAATAATGAATGGTTGGGAGGAAGAGAGAGAATGAGTGGAGAATAATGAGTGGTTGGGAGGAAGAGAGAGAATGAGTGGAGGATTATAAAAGTAATAAAAACTTTCCTTATTTGGTAATGTTGCAACTTAAGTGAAATGCCAAAAAGGGCAAAATGTGCAACTTAAATGAAACGGAGGGAGTATGATAAAATGTAGAGTCTCTGTAAAATAAACGTTTAGCTGAAGGGTTTTCGAAAAATACCCCAATTGAAAATGACATATCTCCTTAACATGATTGATTTAATCATATATGCAATTCATACTATTGGATTAAAAATATTGAACTCAAAACAGGGAGGAATCATGTGCTTCAAGTTACGAGAAAATGAAATTGTTAAGCATGTTAACGTTAGAGTATCCACAATAGTAGAATTTTTTTAAGAAGTTTTTTTGTGATTTTACATGCCACTCCTCACCAAGTCCCAAATAAAAACTCAATTTTTTTTCACAATGGTAGAACTTTTTTTTTTTTACATGGAAAATTGAAGAAAGTTAATGCAAATGTTCATTACAAGAGCTTTTGAGAGCCTCTCTAAAAAATAGTTTGTTTTTTAAGTAATTCTACAATGGCAAAAAGCTCTATAAAACTTTTTCATGAAAATACAAAGTACACAAAAAGCTCACACTGTGGATGCTCTTAGCACACTAAAATGCTTTAAAAATAGACGATTAAAAACAGAAGAAAGAGACTTTTCTCAAAATCTCTTTATGTTAAACATTAATTTTCAAATAAGAAATGACATTATTTAAGATTCCTTTAAGGTATTTGAGACAAAAAAACAAATACTATCTCCGTCCCAAATGATCTTCATATTTGACTATTCAAACTTTTTAAGGATATGAGCACTTGCTACCGTAGTCATG
>JAOWBW010000671.1:600015-723219 GCA_026119855.1 Campanula takesimana
ATCTCCTAGATATCACGCCTACCATTTCCATTAGGCCCCGGTCTCCTTAACACATTCTGAGTCTTACCCTAGCTAAACCCTAGAACTTTAGCCTAGGTCTAATCTATCGAGCCTATCCAGCCACGAGGTATCAAGCTCATTTACCCCAACCGCAACACTCTTAGACCTCAAACTTGCTCGATCTAAACAAGACAAACCTTCAAATGCTTTCGGTCTCCAAACCCTAGCCTTAAACCTAGGTAAACACATTCTCTAAAACCTAGCCTCAGCCTAGGTAGTCTATCATTCTCTCTGAACCCCTAGCCTCAAGCCTATGTAATTACATCCTTCCTAAACCCTAGCCCCGAGCCTAGGTAGTTACATCCCTTCCAAACCTAGGTATTTACACCCTTCCTAAACCCTAGCCTTGATCCTAGGTAGTCACGTATCCTCTCTCTAAACCTAGCCTCAGGCCTAGGTAGTCATATCATTCTCTCTGAACCCTAGCCTCAAGCCTAGGTAATTACATCCTTTCAAACCCTAGCCTAAAGCCTAGGAATTTACATCCTTCTTAAACCCTAGCCTTTATCCTAGGTAGCTACATCCTTCCTAAACCCTAACCTTGATCCTAGGTAGTCACATATCCTCTCTAAACCCTAGCCTTAAACCTAGGAAACCACAACATCCCCTTTAACCCTAGCACAAATTCTAGGGAATTTCCAAAGCCCCGTATGCAACATCATTTCCAAATTCCCGAAACCCTAGTCTCGAACCTAGGAAATTTACAATCTCAATTCTCCGTTTTATTTAACCCTAGTCCAAACCTAGGATATAATGCCCTGTCCAAAACTCAATCCAACCCTAGCCTCAAGCCTAGGAAGCGCATTTGCTCTAAACCCTAGCCTCGAGCCTAGGTAGTCCGCATTCGCTCCAAACCCTAGCCTCAAGCTTAGGTAGTCGTACTCTTTCTAAACCCTAGCCTCGAGCCTAGGTAGTCGCATTCGCTCTAAACCCTAGCCTCGAGCCTAGGTAGTCGCATTCGCTCTAAACCTAGCCTCAAGCCTAGGTAGTCGCACTCTTTCTAACCCTAGCCTCAAGCCTAGGTAGAAATTATCCTCTTTAAACTCTATCATCAAGCCTAGGATTCAACATTCCCTTCAAACCCCAGTCCTAGACCTAGGAAACTCCTTTTACTTAGTCTCAAAACGTAGGAAGTTTACAGTCCTAAGCCTTAAAACCTAGCCTAAAGCCTAGGTTACCATGAACATTTCCAAGCCATAGTCACCATCCCGGAAAATGGTGAAACCCTAACATCAAGCTTAGTGACCTTCCACACAAAAGAAATCCCTCTTCCCAGCGGTCCTGTGTCTCAAGCCTAGGAAGTCACAACCCTTTCAAACTCCCAGCCTTAGGTCTAAAGCAAATGCATTTGCAACCTCTGAACCTACCACAACTCCAAGCCCTAGCCTCGAAGCCTAGGATATTTCTAAACCCTAGTCCCAAACCTAGGAGAGTCATGGTCCTTAAACACCATTTCCAAACCTTGTTCGAAACCCTAACATCTAGGAAGTTCCCAAACCTCAACCTCTCCAACCCTAGCCCCAAACCTAGGAATATGCATTCTCTTCCAAACCCTAGTCTCAAGCCTAGGAAGCACCATCCTCTTTAACGCTAGCCCAAGTTCTAGGGAATTTCCAAAGCCCTGTGTGCAACATCCTTTCCAATTCCCGAAACCCTAGTCCTCAAAACCTAGGAAATTTATAATCTCAATCCCCCGCTAGTCTTATGCCTAGGATACAATAGCCTTTCCATATTCTCTCCGAACCCTAGCCTCGAGCCTAGGTAGTTGCATTCTCTCCAAACCCTAGCCCGTAAAGCCTAGGAAACCCACATTGTATCCAAGACACAATCTCAAGTCTAAACAACCATAACATCTTTTGCTCCTTATCTCAAGGCTAAGAGGCTACCCATCCCCTTTCCTTAAAAGCCTTAGGTCCTACCCTAAGCAACCAAGCAAATTGTCCCTTACCTAATACCTTCATCTTAATGGTTCGTAGCCTCATATTATGTATTCTTCCTAATTTAGCGTAAGCGGATCCCAACATTACGCTTTCCGTGGTCGTCCTTTGCTCACCAAAGAGTCCTTTACCTTGGCGACTCCCCGAGAGTCCATCCCTTTGCGACTCCCCAAGAGTCCATCACTTCTGCGATTCCCTGAGAGTCTATCACCTTCATGACTCCTTGAGAGTTCATCCCCGTTTGCGACTTAATAATGATCCATCATCTTGGCCTCCGCATGTAAAATCCCATTTTTACCCCTAACCCATTTCATCCATTGTAGGTGCCCTTAAACGCTATTTGACTGATATTCGTTACCTTTGGGTAAGGAAAAACCTTAAAATTTCCATTTTTCACCAAATATTTGCTTAGGATTCGTATGGTTGCAGAGACTTCGGTGCCTCTATGACATACGCATCCTAGATCGATTGTATTGCGAAACCCGGGCGTTTTCTGTTTGTGAGAGATCCAGCATCTATTATTTTAGCGCGGTCGGCAGAAACCCGAGCGTTTCTGCTTGCGTTTAAAATTTCCTAATATTTGCTTTGGATTCGTACGGTTGCAGAGACTTCGGCGCCTCTAGACATACGCATCCTAGATCGATCGTGATTGGCAGAAGCCCTCGTCGTTTCTGTTTGCGAGAGATCCAGCATCTATTTTTTTAGCATTTCCTATATTTTTGCTTAGGATTCGTATGGTTGTAGAGACTTCGGCGCCTCTATGACATACGCATCCTAGATCGATCGCGATTGGCAGAAGCCTCGGCGTTTCTGTTTGCGAGAGATCCAGCATCTATTATTTTAGCATTTCCTAATATTTGCTTAGGATTCGTATGTTGTAGAGACTTCGGTGCCTGCCTCTATGACTACACATCCTAGATCGATTGTGATTTGGCAGAAACCCGGGGCGTTTCTGTTTGCGAGAGATCCACATCTATTATTTTAGCGCGGGTCGGCAGAAACCTGGGCGTTTCTGCTTGCGTTTAAAATTTCCTAATATTAGCTTAGGATTCGTAGGGTTGCAGAGACTTCGGCGCCTCTATGACATACGCATCCTAGATCGATCGTGATTGGCAGAAGCCTCGGCGTTTCTGTTTGTGAGAGATCCAGCATCATTATTTTAGCATTTCCTAATATTTGCTTAGGATTCATATGGTTGTAAAGACTTCGGTGCCTCTATGACACACGCATCCTAGATCGATCGCGACTGGCAGAAGCCTCGGCGTTTCTGTTTGCGAGAGATCCAGCATCTATTATTTTAGCATTTCCTAATATTTGCTTAGGATTCGTATGGTTGTAGAGACTTCGGTGCCTCTATGACATACGCATCCTAGATCGATCGCGATTGGCAGAAGCCTCGGCGTTTCTGTTTACGAGAGATCCAACATCTATTATTCTAGCACTTCCTAATATTTGCTTAGGATTCGTATGATTGTAGAGACTTCGGCGCCTCTATGACATACGCATCCTAGATCGATCGTGATTGGCAGAAGCCTCGGCGTTTCTGTTTGCGAAAGAACCAGCATCCATTATTTTAGCGCGATCGGCAGAAACCCGGGCGTTTCTGTTTGCGTTTACCTCAGCGTTTATTACTCCACCTCGGGATTATTTAGACAACGTAGTCTTTATTGTCCCATTATCCCTCTTGCTTCAAATGACTTCATTTCCTAACGAATGTTCGTTCTTCATACAGGATAGTGCCCGTAGGTTTATTATCCGCAGCAGAAGTTCGATGTCTCGTCTTTCCTCAATATCTCTGAACTACGAACCGACTTGATTCCTCTCGGAGGATACGTAGGAAACCTGACAAGGTCCATCCACCCGACCTACGCGGTCATCTATCATCCCCAGCAGGTGCATTTTGTTGGTGTTGGTGCCCTAGGCACGTTTATTAAACGTTGTATAAGTTATCATTTTATTCATAATAATAAAGAGATAATAAGATTATTATTATGGCTCGTGTTTGCTTATAATAATCTCCGTCCCTAGAGCTTGTTAAGCACTAGTATAAAGGCTAAATGATCATGGGATGATCATGTTAGATTTATAGGTACTTGTTTGGAACAAGGTAATGGACATGACCCGCGGTATGAGATTTATGTCATGGTCGATGTCATATATAAATCTCATATTAGTTATGTCATTTGAATCCTTAGACATGAAGTTATTATAGTCTTCCACTTGATGAACATTATGTTTGACATATTCAAACGCTACCTTAACACGGTAGTTATAAAGGGTATGATTGGCATAATCGGATTCACGTAGGGAAGAATAATAAGCTAAATGGATTTGTCCCTCTTCGGAGAGATGTCAAGCTTGGGCCCCTCGAATGAATGATGTTGATGAAATGTTTGGCCAAACTCAAATGGATTGATTGGATCAATGTCATTTGGATTATCAACATATTCGGAATCGAGAAAGTATTGAACAATACAAGTTGACTTGTTGACCATGACTTGTGTTCAATGACATCGTGGACAAAGGGATTATGACATGTTCTAAAAGGAATTCGAACTTGTATCTAGTTATACTATTTGGGTAGGTATGACGGTTTGCTAGAACCTAATCATATCTTATGGTTTCATGTTTGAACCCATTGCCAACTTAGTATAATCCTAGAGGGTCACACACAATAGAACGAATCCTAAATAAGAACTATATTGGAAATTTGGAAAATTGGATTTTTCTGGGCCTTTGGGCGACCGCACAAGAAATTGGGCGGCCCACACACCTCAGCTTGGGCGGCCGCACAGTACTGTCGGGGACAGATTCCTAATTTGATTCGGAAAGGAATTTTGGACGGGTTTAGACACAAGTTTCCTATTTGGAATAGGTCTACTTGTATATAAACATCAAAATTCGGCCAAGAACAGAACTAAGCTTTTGTGCAAGTCTCCAAAGAGTTTGAGAGAGTTTATTTTTTGTTCTAAGAAATCCTAGATTGAAGAACAAAATTATACACAAAGAAAATTCCATATAGTTCATATTAATATGTGAAACGTGTTTCATAATTTGGTCTAGCAACCAAGATCAAGTGTTCTTGATATTCGTTCGTGGTGTGGATACCGCTAGAGGGTGAAACTTATCATCTTCAAAGTTCGTGATTATTACTATGACCGTGATCAAGTTTTCAAGTCTCTATCGAATTCAAGGTTGCAAAATCAAAGGCATCAAGGGTTAGTATTCTAGTATTCATATTGTTGTATTTGACTTAATCATATGAATGGATCTATGGGCTTTGGGTTTCATTAAATTTAAATGCTTAATTCCGCTGCGCATGTGACTACGAAACCCAACAGTGGTATCAGAGCCCCGTTCATGTTGATTATTTCAATACTAGATCATGTTGTGTGTATATAAATTGTTTATGTGCCAAGCATGATATGAATATTGGATTATATGATGTTTATGTGTTATGTGATTTTATGTGGTTTATTGTTTTACAACTTTAATCGCACGATTCAATCGCAATAAATATTATGATAGGATTCTGAATTGTTTGATTATTAATTCTGATTGGATCATGGTTTTAATAATCGGGGAAAGACAATTTTGAGACAAATTTTCGAACTTCAAAATTCCTTCTGATGCGTTTGGGCGACCGCACAAATCTCCCTGGGCGGCCGCACATGTTTGGGCGACCGCACAGGAGAGTTTGGGCGGCCCACAGTTCACTGATTCTATTCTGATTTTGGTTTAAAATTGGAATTTGGAATTTTCGAGAGGTCCAACCGAACCAGTAACAAAACCAGACCAGACTTGCTGATCTGGAATGGGCTTTGGGTAGTTGGTTTGAGTGTGGATCTTGGGTTTTGATTTTCCTATTTGTTTTAGTCTTGTGATTCCTAGATTGGTTCAAGTTTTGGATGGCTAATCTGCGTTCATCGAGATTGTGTTTCCCAAAATTGATCGCAATCAAAGTTTCAAAGATAAAACGAAGTTAGAATTATGAAGAGTTCATAATTGCTAAAATTGAGAAACAAAGTTCTTGATTCAAAGTTTGGAGATCCATGTGGAATTGTGAATGCAATTGGCCTACGTTCATCGAGACCATCTATTGCTTAGTTTCGGCCACATGGACTACTTTCTTGGTCTCTTGAATTAGTGCGGGATTGTGGTTGCCTAACGCTTAGTTCGACCGCACTTCTTGTTGTCTTGATTTGGAAATAACGACCAAAGTTGAAAATGTCTCATCCTCATAATTATAGAGAAACTAATGACACATAAATATTGTGCTTAAATTAATGGAGATTAATTTAGTTACTAAACTTGATGCATAACATGTTTATCTTGTGTGCTCATAAATATGTTGTATGCTATATGTGATGAACCTTTAAAGAAAGTTTTAAGTCTTTTTGCCACGCCATGATTAAAACACTTGTTAGTGCATGGGTGATTTTAATGTGGGTTCGCCCTAGCGAGGTGCATTAACTTTATCTATGTATGAGCAAGATGATGATGTGGGCACGCCCTAGCGAGGCACATCAACCATGCGTTTAAAATGGTTAGACTTAATTGGGCGTCAAAACAGTTTTGGGCCTTAGGCAAAGATGAGATTAAACATGCTTTTAAAATTGGATCCCTAAGAATCATATGAGATATGATTGACAAGAAATTGTCTACCTAATTAATTTGATTTTGAGCGGTCCGCCTCCGTGGACTCAAAGTTAAATTAAAGTTGGATCTTAGCCCAATTTCAAAAGAATCTCATAAAAGGATCTAAGAGTCATATGATATATGATTGACAGGGTTGTCTACCTAATTAATTTGATTTGTGTAATCCGCCATAGCGGACTTAAAATTAAATTAAAGTTGGATCTTAGCCCATTTAAATTATATTATACATTGGATGTATAAGAAGGTTATATAATTTAGTGGGAGTGTTTTTGGAAAATACATTATTTATCTCTTTAATGAGATTAGTACTTGTAAAATTTTGGAAATTTTGCATAAGTTGTAGATGACAACTAAAATCATTGCGATTAATCCTTGATAAGGATAAGCTTCAAAGAATGATACAAACTCATGGATTGGATCCTGAGCCTAAGAATAGTTTCTAAGGCAAGAAGATGGGTTGTACATTCTTGATGGGCCTATTCCTAAAGAACCAAATGCCGGAATAGACAATCACGAAGAATCATGAGTATGATTTTAGGAGTGTGAGTTGTCTTATGCTCACGATTATGTGCTCTTAAACTCCAACAAAGTTTGGAACTTGTGGAAGCCTATTAGATAGGCGTGGAGTTGAGTTACATGTTTCAAAGAGCAATCTAAGCAAGAGAGGTATAAAACCATTATTGCATTCACTTCTTGCAAAAGGAGTAAAGGGCAATAAGTGGAACCTCACACGCTTAAGATAATGACTACGTAGAGTATCTTGAGAAACTTGGGAGTCCAATTGGATTGGAGCTAGCCATGGATCTTATTCTTGATTCATTGCCTAAGAGTTATAATCACTTTGTGATGGACTATAACATGCTTAGAATGAATAAGAATTTCTTCGAGTTGCATTAACATGCTGAAAAACTGCGAAGATGAAGATATTGGAGAATGGTTCTCCAGAGCTCATGGTTCATAAGGAAAAGGGCCAAGTGCCAAAGAAAGGTAAGACAAGAGTTGTCAAACCTAAAAGAATAATTATGGTTAAAATAATAACTCTAATTGATGCAATTTGGTAAAATGGCAATTGGATTGACCATTTAGAATTGTAGTCAAAATTCTGGATGATCAATAAAAGGAATGGTAGTGGGACTACCACTTGGGAATTTTATGTTATAAATTATTCTTTCTAAATTTAATTATTGGGTATTGGATACCAGAATAATTAGTAAAATGAAAGACTACTTATAGTAAAGTTTTATCTACAAACGGTAATGATGCAATGGTTGCAACATTGTTTGTAGAACACTTGTAAAGTGACTTTACTGATGAAGTAGAAAACATTATTTTGTTTAAAAGATAATGAAGGATATTAATTTCTTGTTTGGAATAAGAAAAGTGCTTTATTTATTATGATTTACTTCATTGTGTTATCATATAAATAAATCTTATATCCTAAATCTTGAAGAACAAAGTAATAAAGGCTATAACATAAATAATTAAAATTCTTTATGCATTATTGTTTTGATCAAATAAATAAAAGATGCATATCTAAAATTCCATGGGACGGAGTTTTAAGTCATATGATTTGGAATCACATGATTTATGCAAATCTTATTTACTTGGACCAAGACATCTTTTACTATGATTGGTAAAAGGCTAATATCTTAATTGACCTAATACATTTTGATGTGTATGGTGCATTAAGAAGCAATGCTAAAAGAATTTTTTTTTTTATACTTGGTAAAACTATTCAAAGATTCTGATTGGATCATGATGACGAATAATTGAACCAAGAATTTGACAGTCATCATTAAAGTTGTGAAATGGTTTCACAAATAAACTTCACTAAGAACATCATTTTAAATGATGTGTCTGCATGGAAGTACAATAACCTTATTGGATATGGTTCATTAGATGATAAAGTCAAATTGATCTTCCATTATTAATTTTGGGGTTATGTATTACAAACCGCTGTAACTACACTAATTTGAATTCCATCAAAAGAGGTTAAAATGGTGAAAGAAAACTCGGTTTGTCTTTCATAAAGATTTAAGATGGTGAGACCTTTTTGAAAGGAGTTGTCTGGGACACACTCACATTTAAATCTAATAAATATATTTTCATGGGACATCCTAAGGAAACTTGAGGATAATAATTTTACTCATAAGAAACAAATGGTTTGTTGATTATGATGATACTTTTCTAGATAAATGGTTTATCTCTAAAAGAATCAGTGGGAGTAAAATGTATCTCGAATGGTTCGAGACCTAGAAAATATATTTTAACCTAAGATGGAAGTTGAACAAGTTTTCACAAAGAGTCGTGAAAAGTCCGTTCAAGATATACAAATTCTTGCAATACATGATAGGATACAATCTATTGAAGAAATATTGGATATTTCGAAATAGAAAGTATTGAGGTAAAGTTCATTTAGAATGAAGTATTTACCACCTATCAAAGATGCAATATCAACTCCACATTTAGATTAATGGCTTGGAGTCATAAAATCTAAAAGGCAATTCATGTATAATAATCAAGTTTGGAACTTGATCATTCTAACCTAAGGTGTAAAAACAAAGGAGAGAATGACTTTTTCTGGAGAAAAACTTACATGGGTAAAAAGAAACTTATTAGAATTTTCATAGTCACATGTTCATATTTGGAATATGAAATTTGACAAAATGATGTCAAAACAAGCGTTCCTCAACGGGAACTCACTTAAGGATGTATTGAATACAACCTAAAGGTTTTGACAGTCAAGAAAATTCTGATAAATTATGAAAGTTGCAGAAATCCATTGGATGGATTAAAGCAAACTTGTGGGAGTTGGAATCTCCGTTTTGATAAATCAAAAGAGTTTGACTTGATCAATAACGAAGATGAACCTTGTATATACAAGAAGATTAGTGGGAGCATAGTGATATTCCTTAAATTAAATATGTGGATGACATATTGCTCATTGGAAACGAAATTCCTACACGTTAGTCTGCAAAGATTTTGTTAAGAAAGTGTTTCGCAATAAAGAATATGGATGAAACTGCATATGTCCTTGGCATTAAGATCTATAGAGATAGATCGAAGAAGCTAATTGATTAAGCCAATGTACATACATTGACAAAGTCATTAGAAGATTCCGCAAGGAAAATTCTGAGAGAGGACGGTTGTTAATGTTACATGAAGTTTTCTATGCAAAGACTCAAATGTCCTGAGACAAATGATGAGCATGAGAAGAATAAATGGGATGCCATTTTGCTTCGGCAATTGGATCCATCATACCATGATAAGTACTAAGCCGGATATATCTAAATGCTTGGAGCATGACGAGTAGATATTAATCCGACAACTGGTGAGAATCACTGGATGGCTGTGAAACAATTCTTAAAGTACTTTAAAAGGACTAAAGAATTGTTATGATCTATGGAGGGATGGAAGATGATCTCGATGTATATGGATACACGGATGCATGCTTCCAAACCGACAAAATGGTAGAAATCGCAATCGAGTTTTATAAATAATAGTGAAGCTGTAAGTTGGAATGGTTCCAAGAAGAGTACAGTCACTAATTCTGCGACTAAAATCTAAGTATATTGCTGCATTAGATGCTGCAAAGGAAGTTGTTTGGATTAAGAAGTTCATTGGTGAACTTAAGATGGTTCCTAGTATTGCTAATTCAATAGACTTTATTAGTGATAATAGTCGTGCTATTGATCAAGCAAAGGAACCAAGGGCACATCCTAAATCCAAACACATACTTAGGCGTTTTCTTATCGTTCGAGAAATCGTTGATAAGAAGACGTATATATATGCAAAGTACCTACTAATGATAACGTTACGACACACTAAACAATGGGACTTCCACAAGCTAAGACATGATGGTCATGTTAGGTCCATGGGTATTGGATACCTAGGGATTGGGCCTAGGGCAAGTGGGAGATTGTTGGTGTTGGTGCCCTAGGCACGTTTGTTAAACGTTGTATAAGTTATCATTTTATTCATAATATAAAGAGATAATAAGATTATTATTATGGCTCGTGTTTGCTTATAATAATCTCCGTCCCTAGAGCTTGTTAAGCACTAGTATAAAGGCTAAATGATCATGGGATGATCATGTTAGATTTATAGGTACTTGTTTGGAACAAGGTACTGGACATGACCCGCGGTATGAGATTTATGTCATGGTCGATGTCATATATAAATCTCATATTAGTTATGTCATTTGAATCCTTAGACATGAAGTTATTATAGTCTTCCACTTGATGAACATTATGTTTGACATATTCAAACGCTACCTTAACACGGTAGTTATAAAGGGTATGATTGGCATAATCGGATTCACGTAGGGAAGAATAATAAGCTAAATGGATTTGTCCCTCTTCGGAAAGATGTCAAGCTTGGGCCCCTCGAATGAATGATGTTGATGAAATGTTTGGCCAAACTCAAATGGAATGATTGGATCAATGTCATTTAGATTATCAACATATTCGAATCGAGAAAGTATTGAACAATACAAGTTGACTTGTTGACCATGACTTGTGTTCAATGACATCGTGGACAAAGGGATTATGACATGTTCTAAAAGGAATGCGAACTTGTATCTAGTTATACTATTTGGGTAGGTATGACGGTTTGCTAGAACCTAATCATATCTTATGGTTTCATGTTTGAACCCATTGCCAACTTAGTATAATCCTAGAGGGTCAACACACAATAGAACGAATCCTAAATAAGGACTATATTGGAAATTTGGAAAAATTGGATTTTTCTGGGCCTTTGGGCGACCGCCCAAATGGGCTGGGCGACCGCACAAGAAATTGGGCGGCCGCACACCTCAGCTTGGGCGGCCGCACAGTACTGTCGGGGACAGATTCCTAATTTGATTCGGAAAGAATTTTGGACGGGTTTAGACACAAGTTTCCTATTTGGAATAGGTCTAACTTGTGTATAAACATCAAAATTCGGCCAAGAACAAGAACCTAAGCTTTGTGCAAGTCTCCAAAGAGTTTTGAGAGTTTATTTTTTTCTAAGAAATCCTAGATTGAAGAACAAAATTATACACAAAGAAAATTCCATATAGTTCATATTAATTGTGAAAACGTGTTTCATAATTTGGTCTAGCAACCAAGATCAAGTGTTCTTGATATTCGTTCGTGGTGTGGATAACGCTAGAGGGTGAAACTTATCATCTTCAAAGTTCGTGATTATTACTATGATCGTGATCAAGTTTTCAAGTCTCTATCGAATTCAAGGTTGCAAAATCAAAGGCATCAAGGGTTAGTATTCTAGTATTCATATTGTTGTATTTGACTTAATCATATGATGGATCTATGGGCTTTGGTTTCATTAAATTTAAATGCTTAATTCTGCTGCGCATGTGACTACGAAACCCAACACATTTTCCCCAGCAGAAGACATGGCTCCCCATCAGAGGACAGTCATTCCCAATTTCCCATCAGATTTGAACTACGTTTGGCTTGATTCCCGCGCGGATACGTAGGTCGCCTGCCAAGGTTCAGCCGTTCCCTTACCATTCATCTGTTTTGAAACTCATGTTTCAGACGGATCTTCTTTTATCGTCGACCCCACATTGCCTTGCAAGAAGCGTCGCCGAGGGGCTACTGTTAGTACCCGACCTGAATATGAGTTTATTAGGACTTTCCAAAAATACAAGGACTTTATAGGAATTAGAAACCTTGCAAAGACTTGTCCCGGATTCCCAAATATCTCATTTATGGCAAAATCTATCAAAATAGGTAACAAATGGTTTCCTTAAAACCATGCAGAAACCATAGCTTAAGAATCAAGTCAGCCTGCAACCTTGGCCACGCGGCCAACATTGATGCGCGTTGATCTTGGCCACGCGTCCACTCTTGTCACCGGCTTCAACCATGGCCAGGCGGCCAACCTTGCGCTGCAAGATCCTGACCATCAGATCTTCCCATTAGTTTACTATATAAACCAATTCCATTCCATTGGTTTAGGATCCGATTTTGAGAGCTCTAAGTACGAATTTTGGAGTTCTTAAACACTATTTTGCTCCCTAATTAAGCATTCAAACACTCAAGGAGATAAAGGTTTATTTCTTGCCAACATAGGTAAGTTTTCTAACTTTTTCTTCGTGTTCTTGCATCATTTTTAATGTAGATCTTTTATATTCATAGTTTCTTCATATGCTTCGCATGTTCATTCATATGTTCATATATGTTCTTCGCATGTTCTTCGTGTTCATAGATTAAAACCTTATTTATGCTATATTTAGGGTTGCGATCTTCATAATTACATGTTATTTCATAGCCGATGATGATCGAGGGTTCATCAACCCGAGGATGATATAGGAACTACTTCTAAACCCTAATCGTTAGGTAATTCCCCCCTCATTATGCATGATCCCGATTCTTCTGCCTATTCTAATTCTCTGCGAACTACGCTGACCTGAGCTTCTCACATTGAGAGGAACGTAGGCAATCTTCGGATCCGGTCTAAATCACTAACACACTACTAACACATTCATCATGATAGAAAGACCGATCAATTCGGGCAATAGGAGTGATAACGTCCAATATTCTTCTCTTGTTGTAATTTGACCCCCGAACCCATTAAACATGCTTTTTTCAATGTTTTGGCTTTAATTAAAACGGCGTGGCGACTCTCATAATTTTAATGTCGTTAAGAATATTCCCTTTGTAAATAAAAATAATCACAAGATACTTCCCATGCGTCGCTTCATCGGAAAGGGGTATTCACAACTTCATATTTCTTGTTTTCCTTGCACACGGTGTCTCCTTCTATATGTTCTTCAATAGAATCCCATAACTCATTGGCGGTAGCTCAATGCATGAATTGTTGTTTCATAGCCGTGCTTAGAGTGCTTAGAAGAATGTTTCTTGCTTTACCATCATTTGCAACTCTTCTTGTTTCTTCCTCAGTCCATTCTTCCTTTGGTTTCTTGACAGTTGGTTGAACAACATTTGTACGCGGATTTGGATTCGCTTTCATAGGAATGTAAGGTCCATAAACCACGGTGTCATGAAGTCTTTCATCGATTGAGTTCAGATGAGTTAAGATGCTGAATTTCCACACGTTAAAATGATCTTCATCAAAGACCGGAACGTGAGTGTAGTTAGCAGTTGCCATAGGTTTTGAGTTTGCCATATCGAATCGGCACCCAAGCTGTTAAGCTTGAAAAACAGAAATGTTTTATAAAGGTGTTTGCTCTGATACCACTTGTTGGTCCCAGAAGGGCAACAAGGGTATGAAAAATGCTAGAGGGGGGGTGAATAGCGTTTTTAAAATTCTTTTCAAACCCTTTTGCAAAGCAATGGCGAATGCGCATGACTCTTAATTTGGCTATGTATAGCACGCAGCAAGAGTGTGAAATGCACAGCGGAAGTTTAAAGCAGTCACTTAAGCGTAGGGAGATGCGCAGAAGTGTAAAACGCACGCACTATGTTTTAGGCTAAAGAGTGGCGCAAAATAAGACTGAGGCAATATGATCACAAACACAATTCTGTCAAAGCAATACAATCTACAAAGATCAAACAAAGATGAATATTAGTAAAAAGTTTAAATGCAGATTGCAAAGCAGAATATAAAAACACGCTATTTGGAGAGGTTCGATCGGGAAAAGATCTACGTCCTCTACCAAGATGGTTAGTCTTGGATTTTCTAATGGAGATATTATTATGAGAGAGTTACAAGTTACAAAAATTTAGAACAAACTATCTCAAAGATCTATAATCTATGAATGAACAAAATCCTAGACAATAACCGGTGTTTCTCTAGAAGTATGATCGATAAGATCGGAACTTCAAGAGGTGAGTGTGTGTATCAGAAATCTGGGCTCTTTGAATCTATGAGATGGAGAGCATAAGATTCTGGTGTTACAAAGGCTTTATAGGATCTGGGCTTGGATTGTGTATGAAGGTGAGAAGGTTGTTCTTGAGAATTCTGGAAATGAGCAAGCAATCTTCAAATCTTCAAACTTTCTCTTTGGAAGCAATTCTTTAGCAATTCACAAGCAACTTGGAAAATGAGGATGAGCTTGCTATTTATAGCTGAGCTCCAAGAGATAGCCGTTGGGGAGCAGAGCAAGGACGATGTGCTGTCACAATGTGATTGGTGCGCACATGTCCTTTATAGCCGTTGGAGACAACAAGTTGACAAATTTCAAACTTCTTCTAGAAGGATGACAGCTGTCTTTATATTTGAAATTCAAACTAGAGGCAAGTCTCCATCTACGTGTATGCTGAGTGTATTTGATTTGTCGTTTGTCCACATCAGCACTTTGGCTCATTCGAAAGCGTAGCTTGAGATGACGCTTTCCAAGTTATACAAAGGTAGGTCAAGAGATGAAAGAATAAACCAAGGCAGGTCTTTCGTGCACATGATGCTCATGCGCATAGGATGCGCAGAAGGTGATATGCTTCGCATGGAAGGATGCCCTGCGCATAGGAGGTATGCGCACCATAATTGGCTTTTTTCTCTTTTGACCTTGATTCCAAAGCTTCAGCCCTAACCTCTAAGCCTAGTCTATAAAGAGGACTTAGCTAGAAATTGAAGTTATAAAAACTTCTTACATAGGGTCCTAAAGTCCTTAAAATAAGCACAGGTGATGGTATCAATCAATTCTAACATAAGTAGGAGGGTTAAGTGATAAGCATACCCAACAGACTATCATTTTGGCAAAATAGGTGTACGTTACAAAACCCGAAAGACCTAAACCAACTACAGAGCGTTGAAGCGGAAGAATTTAAACAAAGCACAAAAACTATTGTACTCTCCGTCCCTAGCTAGGCGTGTGGCTAAGGAAAGACCCACGCCATCGTAACACACACCCATTGTAAATTCAACAATTCTCGCTTACAGTGTTCTAGGCGTGAGCCTAGGTCGACTACTTGTCCTACAGCAACTTTTTTTTTTGCCTCATCGCTTGGTTTCAGTCCATCTCTCCGCGGTTTTGACATCTAAGCATGTAGACCAACGTCACTCTCCATACAGTGGCGGAGTCAGAATTTTTTTGAAGGGGGCAAAAATATTTTAAACATACAATATTATAATGAAATACCTAATTTTAGGTTTAAGGGGTCAAAAATATAATATAGTACTTATTTTTCTTAATTCAAAGGCGGGCAAAATATATTTTAAAGGGTGAAAAGCAATATTGTTTAAATATTGTAATACTAAATTGTCAAGTTCAAAAAAATAAGGGGGGCAATTTCCCCCTTTCTCCTTGTTGTAGCTCTGTCAGTGCTCCACACTAGAATGATATTGTCTGCATTGGGCTTAGCCCTCATGGATTTATTTTATGCATCTCTTAAAAAGGCCTTAGACTAATTTAGAAGGTGGACACGCTTACATATTTTTCAATTGTTCGCTCAATTGCGGATGTGGGACTTTGTGTTGGAAGACAATAATCCTCCCCTCAAACCAAGGACCATATCGCTAATGTCTTCTAGTCCCTCAAACGAAACTTATACCAACCGCCATGTAGACACCCACACCTGGCTTCGTACACCCCTTTTGTGCGCCCATCTAGGACATCCATTTAAATCAGCCTAGAATACGTGAGAGACACAAAAAGGCCCGGTTGGCCGATCGGCCCCTGATGCAGCATGAGTATCACCTTCTCAAGCAGCACCTAAGGTCCGACCGTGCAAAGAAGAAGCCGCGCCCGGATCAGCTGAAGGTCCAACTGGACACGAACCAAGACCCACCCGCGCTAGGAGGTCCGGCCGCACTAGACTTATGACCCGCCCGAACCATCAACTTGACGTTACGTCAAAATTCTGACGTCGAGTTTCGTTACGTGTTTTGTTTTAATTATTCCTTTTTAGTTTGAGTTTATTTTTTAGAATCCTTTTTAGAATAGGGTTTTCTTATTGTTTTAGTATAAATACTCTTTTACTTCTTTTGTTTTGGACAAGTTGATTTTTATTAATTCAAGAATTGCTTTGCAATTATTTATCCCTCTTTCACCTCCTTTATTTCTTTGTTCAAGAATTTCATTGAAATTCTTCTTGGGAATCCTTATTCCTTGCAGAATAATTGGTTTCGATCAATTATTAGTTAATATTCCACTGCGTCTTTACATCAGTTGGTATCAGAAAAGGACGATCCTTGGACGATGGCTAATGATGGAGGAAACAACGAGGGCATTCAAGTCATTCTTTCTAGTATCAATACTCTTACACGTTTGGCGGAGCAACAAGCAACGCGACAAGAGCAACAAGCAACGCAAAATGCTGAGCTTTCGGTGGCGATTGGGCGACTAGCAATTGGTGGTGGAAATGTTAACCCCGGAAACCGAAACGGCGACCGTGAGGAAGATCTCCGTCGCGTTGATTCGTACAGTAGGGTTAATCATAATAATCGTGATGAGGGCGTCATGGGAGCACCCCTATGCCCTAAGATTCGGGCAGATATTCCCTCTTTTAATGGTGATTTATCGGTTGAAGATTTTAAGGATTGGCTTGCAGAGGTCAAGAAGTTCTTTGATTTGATACAAGTTGAGGAACAGCGGAAGGTCCTTTATGTAGCTTATAAATTAAGAGGTGGTGCTTCTGCTTGATGGGGACAATTGTTAAGATTAAAAGCTCGTACTAATGAACCACCAATTCGTACGTGGAGGGAGATGAAAAGAGAGTTATGAGCTCATTTATTACCTGATGATTACGAGCAAATCCTCTACACCAAACTCCTTAATTTTAAACAGGGCAGTCGTACGGTGGAGGAATGTGCTCATGATTTCATGGCCATTACTGCAAGAGTAGATTTGTACGAGACGGAAGCGCAACAGGTTTCAAGGTTTATTGGAGGTCTTCATCTTGGTATCAGAAATCAAGTTGAATTATTTTCTTCGTTCGTGATGACCGAGGCTATTACTAGAGCAAAAAAGGTGGAAAATCAATTGGCCTCTTCTTTTCGTTCCCCTAGAACTTTTAAAAGGATTGGTGGCGCCTCTTCTTCTAGCACTAAAGAAAAAAAATCGGTTTCTCATAATGATGGGGATTCGGAGAAAACACCGGCTGCGGGTTCTAAGAATGATGGTAGCAAGCAACCAATTGCAACGAGGACTCAACCGATTCGTTGTAATAATAATGTTCTCAATAATTCTAATACATATGCAAAGTTTCATGGGAATAAATGCTTTAAGTGTGGTCAACCGGGTCATATCTCTAGTAATTGTACTAGTGGTAAGGATAAGGAGGTTTATATGGTGGAGCGTGATGGGTATATTGATGAGGATAAAGACAAAGAGAGCGAAGAAGTTTGTTATGACCCTAATCTTGAAGAAGATGATGATGGTGATGATCATGCATCCTATGTGGTTCGTAAGCTTATGTTGACTACTCTAATCGAACAAGATGATCCTCAACGGCACAATATTTTTTGCACCAAAGGAAAGGTACATAATTTTGCTTCTACAATTATTGTTGATAGTGGTAGTAGTGAAAATTTGGTGTCACGTGGGTTGGTCGATAAGTTGAAGCTCGAGGTACGCAAACATCCTACTCCTTATTCTGTGGGGTGGATTAGTAATGTCGGCAATATCAAGGTACATGAGCAATGTTCTATTCCTATTTCCATTGGTAGTTATAAGGATGAGATATTATGTGATATTGTTGATATGAATGCATGCCATGTTTTGTTGGGTCGACCATGGCAATATGATCTTGGTGTTATTTATGATGGGAAGGAAAATTGTATTCGTTTTAAGAAAGATGGGGTCCGTTTTCGTTTTACTGCATTAAAAGATGTTATTTCTACAAACAAAAGGGACGGGGAAGCCTATTGTTTCTTTATGCACTGCGAATGATTTTGCTAAAGACCTCTTGGAGGCTCCTTTTATTCTTGCCGTGGTTAGTCAAGGTATTGGTGGTAAGGTTGATTTGGTTTCTAAATCCCTATATGATTTGTTGGATGAATTTCGTGATATTATGCCTGATGACTTGCCGCTCGGGTTACCTCGTTTGAGGGATATCCAACATCATATTGATTTAGTGCCGGGTACTTCTTTACCTAATCTTCTGCATTATAGAATGAGTCCTGCAGAACATGATATTTTACGTGCACAAGTGGAGGATTTGTTAGCAAAAGGTTATGTTCGGGAAAGTATGAGTCCGTGTGCTGTTCCGGCCCTTCTTGTTCTTAAGAAGGATGGTACTTGGCGTATGTGCGTGGATAGTAGGGCCATCAACAAAATTACCGTGAAGTATTGCTTTCCTATTCCTCGTTTAGATGACATGTTGGATATGCTTCGTAGTTCCAAGGTGTTTTCTAAAATTGATTTGGAGAGTGGTTATCATCAAGTTTGTGTTCACCCTAGAGATGAATGGAAGACCGCCTTCAAAACAAAGGAAGGATTGTCTGAATGGTTGGTGATGCCTTTTGGATTGTCGAATGCTCCTAGTACTTTTATGCGCTTGATGTATCAAGTCTTGAAGCCCCTTCATGGTCAATTTTTGGTGGTTTATTTTGATGATATATTGACATATAGTACTTTGGATGAGGAGCATCTTGCGCACCTTCACTTGGTGTTGAAAGCTTTGAAAGATAATCAGTTGTTTGTTAACCTCAAGAAGTGTTGTTTCATGTTGAAGAAATTATTATTCTTAGGTTATGTGGTTTCTGAAGATGGTATTCAAGTAGATGAAGACAAAGTTCGTGCTATTCGAGAGTGGCCTATTCCGAAGATTGTTAGTGAGGTACGGAGTTTTCATGGTCTTGCTACTTTTTATCGTCGTTTCATTCGTAATTTTAGTACTATCATGGCGCCTATTAATGAATGCTTGAATAAAGGGAAGTTTGATTGGGGAGATGAGGCAACTACTAGTTTTACCTTGATTAAGGAGAAATTGACTAGTGCTCCTTTGCTAGTGTTACCCGAGTTTTCCAAACCTTTTGAATTAGAGATGGATGCTTCTGTGGTTGGAATTGGGGCTGTTTTACTTCAAGGGAAGAAACCGGTGGCTTTTATGAGTCAAAAATTGGAGGAGTCAAAACAGAAGTGGACTACTTATGTGCTTGAATTTTATGCTATGGTACAAGCTATCAAGCATTGGGAGAAATATTTACTTCATAAGGAGTTTATTCTTCATACTGATCATGAAGATTTGAAGTATATGAATGGTAAGAAGCCTCTTAATAGGATGCATGATAGATGGGTTGCTTATTTGCAACAATTCACTTTTGTTATTCAACACAAGAGTGGCCAACATAATAAGGTGGCGGATGCTTTGAGTCGTAGGGCTAACATCTTGGTGCTTATGCGTAGTGAGGTTGTGGGTTTTGATTGCTTGAAAGACCTTTATGAGCATGATGATGATTTTGCTAGTGAATGGGCTAATTGTCGAGATGGCCATCCAGTGGGCTTATTTTTATTGCAGGATGCATTCTTATTTTATATGGATAGATTATGAATTCCACAGGGTTCGGTTCGTGAAAGTCTTATTTTGGAGGTGCATAAAGCTGGACATTATGGTCAAGACAAGACAGTTGAGTTGGTTGGGAAGAATTATTATTGGCCTCAACTTCATCGGGATATGCATAAGGTTGTTCAGAAGTGTATGGTTTGCCAAGAGTTTAAGGGGACATCACAAAACACGGGTTTGTATACTCCTCTTCCTATTCCTGATTGTCCTTGGGAGGATATTTCTATGGATTTTGTGCTTGGCTTGCCTCGGACTCAAAGGTCCCATGATTCGGTGTTTGTAATGGTGGATCGTTTTTCAAAGATGGCTCACTTCATTCCTTGTAGAAAAACCCATGATGCTGCTCACATTGCCGGTTTGTTCTTCAAGGAAGTTGTTCGCTTACATGGAATCCCCAAGTCTATTACATCGGATCGTGATACTAAGTTTCTCAGTCATTTTTGGCTTACTCTTTGGCGTCTTTTTGATACTGAGTTAAACTTTAGTAGTTCTTTTCACCCATAGTCGGATGGCCAAACGAGGTGGTTAATCGGACGATGGGTTCTATGATTCGTTGTTTATGTGGCAAAATTCCAAAGAAGTGGGACTTGCTTTGTCTACTGCTGAGTTTGCCTTTAACAACATGGTAAATCGAACAACGAATAAGTCTCCGTTTGAAATCATGTATCAACGACCTCCTAAGCATACTCTTGATTTGGTTCCTTTGCCAAAGATTTCGGGTTATAGTATAGCAACAGAACACATGGCATATTTGATTGATGCGGTTCAATAAGAGGTCAAGGATAATATCGAGGCGTTGAATGCTAGGTACAAGTTGTTGGTTGACAAGAAGCGTCGTTTGAATGTGTTTTATGTGGGCGATTTGGTTATGGTTCATTTGTGAAAGGAGAGGGTTCCTCAAGGTACATATCACGAGCTGCATTCCAAGAAAAATGTCCATGCGAAATTTTGAGGAAGATTAATGATAATGCGTATGTTGTGGACTTGCCGGATGGGTGGCATATTTCTCCTACTTTTAACGTGTCGTATTTGGTTAAATTTCACCCAGATATTCCTCTCTATATTGATGTGGATTCGGGGATGAATCCATTTAAAGTGGGGGAGCATGATGCAGCACGATTATCACCTTCTCAAGCAGCACCTAAGTTCCGACCGTGTAAAGAAGAAGCCGCGCCCGGATCAGCTGAAGGTCCGATCGGACACGAACCAAGACCCGCCCGCGCTAGGAAGGTCCGGCCACACCAGACTTATGACCCGCCTGGACCATCAACTTAATTTTACGTCAAAATTCCTACGTCGAGTTTCGTTACGTGTTTACATCAGCCCCCAAGTTGGCCGGACGGCCACATGTGTATTTTAATGGAATTCTCGCCATTTGTCATGTTTTGAGTGACGATCACTCACTCTAATTGGCCCCTGTCACCCATCAGCGTAACGTGGAAACGTGGGAACAATATCTTGCGAGATTAGCTCACATTAACATTAGTTTTACCCATTTTCACTATAAATAGACAATTTCAGTCCTTGGAGGACACACAATATCTCGGACGGAGGATATACCAAGCACACAGTATGTAGAGTAGACACAGTATATCCAGCATACTAGCAAACACTCTGCCCAAATAAATTTGTTTCTAGAGAGTTATTCCAACCATCATTCCCATACACCTTAGCCGTTAAATATCTTCCCCCTCAAAAGAGACAGCTTTATTTGAGAACTACCGTCCATCACTATAGAAGAAAACAAAGGAACTTGGAGCGAACCAATTTCCCGAGGTTACTCCTCAAGCAACGATCGGCAAAATGCAGGAGGTATATTAATTTCCTCTCCATTTTCTTATTGTATTACTTAATTATTGAATTAAATTTCAAGAACCTAACACACACAGCCACACTTAGAAAGACTGGTCCTATGGACCGGGGGAATTGGGTGCTTATCTCAACCTTTTCTCAATCCGTAACTAGACCTCTGAATCCATAATTTTTGTTAAAGAAGGTTTTCTATTGTTTTCTTCTTAAAAATAATGATGGTGACTCTTTAGAAAAGCAAAACGGGTTAAACCTCCATCCGGGACTCGATCGTCAAAACTAGAGATACCCACACGCGGATATTCAACTGCAAGACACACTGCCTGTTCACCATAATATCATAGCGATTTATGATGGTAAGACTCCATCAGGATGTCACAGAAGCTTTATGATGACACACACAGTACACACCATGCATGTCGAGCTCACCAGAACCATGCTCTGATACCATTTGTTAGAAATTAATATTGTAACACCCCAAAATTTCAGAGTATTATAACATCTTTCAATAATATAAATCCGTCCCCAAAATAAAGGAATAATGGTCATAAACTACAATTCAAATCTCCACGGCTAGTATCTCTAACCACAATTCAAAATAAATAAAGGAAGCGTAACAATTGTCTTTCAATACTAACGGCTAGTAAGCACCGTTCACTTAAACTCTAATCACCAAAGAACCTTCGTTCACTTAAACTCTAATCACCAAAGAACCTTCAGCGCTCCTTAATGACGTCCTTCACCTTCCTTAGAGCCATTCTCCTACTTATTACCTGGAGAACAATAATTATTGAAGGGATGAGCGAACAAAGCCCAATAAGTTCATATGGGATCTCTTAGGGTACTAAGAAGAGATGACCGGAAGAACGAAACAATAACAAAACTTTTCAAATATAGGCTTTTATAAAATCATCAAGTAACTTGTTAACTTCAAGACAGTTAATAAAATATATTTCCAAAGAATGTGGCACTTTTACCAAATCTGTCAATTCCAAGATAATGTCACCATTTCAGGTGCGATGCCTTTTCGAGGCATTTAAGTAAATAAGAAATCCTAACCTTTAGGATATTCCCTTATTAAGATTTATCATGATAATCCAACCGCTTCAACAAGCACCATAAGGTCTAAGTTCTTTTCATATTTAAACTAGACCAAGTCTTGCTAAGTCCTTTTCATATCAGACAAAGCTAACGTCTATACCTGAAAAACTTGATATAGCGAGGTTTCCACTTAGTGTTCATAGGTACGAGAACACCACAACAAGATCAATTCAATTTAGATACCCAATGAGCAAAACATATCGAGGGGTAAGAACATTCAAAAGACGTTCACAACTTTTAGAGTTCAAATACTACAGGCCACTTGGTAGCTATACTTGAAGAATTATGAGGAATCCTACACTAAAGGATTGAAACTTCAAGAACTAAAGAACGTAATCCCTTACCTTAGCTTGCGTTATTTCTCTTCGCAAAGTCACGTAAATAAGACTTTCTTAGGAACACGAATTTACTTTAATTCTCCATCCCCATTATACTTTATTTTACTTGGTTAACCACATGAGTTTATCCTCTTAAACCCCCTGTAAGGTGAATATCCATTCTAGGGTTGTATTTCCCATTTATACTCAAAATACCCTTTTTAGGTTTACCAAATTACCCTTAGGGTTTTATAGTTTCTATTCCCAATCATCGTGTTTTAGTATTCAATTACTCACACCAAAACACTATTCACAGCACTCTAAATCACTATTCACATCTCTAAAAATCACTATTCACAACACGCATAAATCACTATTCATAGCACGCACAAATCACTATTCACAACACACACAAACACACGCGCACACACACTGTTAACACACACACACACACACAAACACATACTGCACACGCACACAGACACCCACTGCCGCCATACACACACATGCGGCAGCCCACACATAGCAACACACGCACACACATACACGCATACACACTTATCCTTAATTCATCATAATCACTTTTAATCTCAATTTCATAAACCCTAGTTCATCTTTTAGGGTTAGGGTTCTAGTTCATATTCCCCAATTTACTAGATTAATATTAATACGAAGGATTCAAACTTAGGGAGCGAGATTTTACCTTGATCCGACCTCCTTTCTCTTTCTCTTCCTCCTTCTCTTTATTTCTCTCTTCCTGCGGCTCTCTCCCTCACTTCTGCGGCTATATCTCTCAGTGCCACTCTCTCTCTTTTCTCCAGTCTATTCTTTTGTGAGGTAGTAATAATTCTAGGGTAATTGAGAGAGTATATAGATTTTAGGGTTTCCAATTCCCTAATAAAAAGGGATTCACTACTCATATTAGGTTTTAATTTGCTTGAGCCCAAAGTTAAGTACGATACTTACTCCTTAATTAATTAAGTCTAAAATAAATAATAAAAGAGATTCACAATTAAAATAATTGGGCCATAAGGGTCGGATATTACATTCTTACCTCCTTAAAAGGGTTTGGTCCTCCAAACCACGTACGTCGTTCTGAAAATAAGTCGGGATACGTCTCTCGCATCTCGCTCTCGAGCTCCCACGTAGCTTCTCTTTCCGTATGGTTGCTCCATTGCACCTTCACATAAGGAATCACTCTTTTCCTCAAAATCTGGTCCTTACGATCAACTATCTTCATAGGCTTTTCATCGTAACTCAAATCAGCGCGAACTCTAAGCTGCTTATATTCGATCACATGACTTGGGTCGGGAATGTACTTTCTCAACATTGATACATGGAACACATTATGCACTCCCGCCAGCACAGGTGGTAAGGCTAATTTATAAGCCACTGCCCCAACTCTTTCCAAAATCTCGAATGGTCCCATGTATCTTGGGCTTAACTTCCCACGAATACCAAATCTCATAACTCCTTTAGTTGGCGAGATTTTTAAAAACACTCGATCCCCTATTTGAAATTCTAAATCGCGCCTCCTACAATCGGCATAGGATTTATGTCTACTTTGAGCGGTCACAAGCCAATTTCGTATCTGTTGCACTTTATCCATCGTCACTTGGATAATTTCCGGTCCAGTCAACTTCTTTTTACCTACTTCGTCCCAACAAGTCGGTGATCTAAACTTTCGTCCATATAATGCTTCGTACGGTGCCATTCCAATACTAGCATGGAAACTATTGTTATATGCGAGCTCCACTAATGGCAAATGTTCATCCCAAGTCCCTTGCCAATCCAACGATGTAGCTCTTAACATATCCTCTAATGTCGGAATAGTTCTTTCTGACTGCCCATCTGTCTGCGGGTGAAAAGCTGTACTCATTATCAACTCTGTCCCCAAGGCTTGTTGCAGACTTTG
This sequence comes from Campanula takesimana, assembly GCA_026119855.1. NCBI lineage: Eukaryota > Viridiplantae > Streptophyta > Magnoliopsida > Asterales > Campanulaceae > Campanula > Campanula takesimana. The sequence continues at coordinate 625,226 of JAOWBW010000671.1, forward strand.
CCAAAATTTCGATGTGAATCTTGCATCTCTATTCGACACTATCGAAACTGGTATCCCATTCAATCTAACAATTTCATCAATGTATAACTTAGCCATCTTTTCTAGCAAATCCGTCACCTTGATTGCCAGAAAATGAGCCGATTTTGTGAGTCTGCCCAATATGACCCAAATTACATTATATCCTTTCAACCTGTTTGGTAATCCAACCACTAGGTCCATTGCTATATGTTCCCACTTGAATTCGGGAATAGGTAACGACTGTAGTAGTCCAGCAGGTCGTTGATGCTCACTTTTCACTTGTTGACACACCAAACATCTTGACACAAATTCCGCCACATCCCCTTTCATGTGGTTCCACCAATATGATTCCCTCAAATCTCTATACATCTTTGTACTTCCTAGATGTACAGAAAATATCGAACAATGAGCTTCATTCAGAATTTCTCTTTTGATATCTTCATTGCTTGGCACCCAAATCCTTGATTGGTACCTCACAATCCAATCTTCTCCTACACGAAAGTCTTTCCCTTTGCCTTCCGCTATATTTGCACGGATCTTTCTCACTTCTTCATCATTTTCTTGTGCTATTTTGATCCTGCCCAAAAGTGTAGGCTGTATGCTTAAATGTCCCATATACCCTTGAACTCTTACTTTCATGCCCAACACTTCAATACGGTTCCATGCACTTACCTCCGTAGGTTTTAACGTTGCTAGGGTCCCATGATTCTTCCTACTTAGTGCGTCCGCCAACTTATTGGCCTTCCCAGGATGGTATAGGATTTCACAATCATAGTCGTTTAATAATTAGATCCATCTCCTTTGTATCATATTAAGATCCTTTTGGGTGAAGATATACTTAAGACTCTTATGGTCCGTGTAAATTTGGCACGTAGTCCCATATAAGTAATGTCTCCAAATCTTCAATGCAAAAACTACTGCAGCTAATTCCAAATCATGAGTCGGATAGGTCTTTTCATGGATTTTTAATCGTCTCGATGCGTAGGCTATAACCTTTTCATTTTGCATTAACACGTAGCCTAATCCTTTAATCGACGCGTCCCAATATATCACAAATCCGTCCAATCCAGCAGGTAATGTAAGAACTGGTGCAGACACCAATCGTCGCTTCAGCTCTTGGAAATTCTTCTCGCACTCCTCTGACCAAACGAATTTCGCCCCTTTTTGGGTTAGTCTTGTTAACGGTACAGATAACTTAGAGAACCCTTCAACAAATCTCCTATAATAACCAGCAAATCCTAAGAAACTCCTTATTTCACTAACAGTAGTGGGTCTTTCCCAATTCACGATAGCTTCTATTTTCATTGGGTCCACTGCTACTCCATCCTTTGATACCACATGTCCTAAGAACGCTACTTCCTCCAACCAAAATTCACACTTCTTGAACTTGGCATATAATTTTTGTATTCTTAAAATTTGCAGCCTCAAATGCTCTTCATGTTCTTCCTTAGTCTTTGAATATATTAGATGTCATCAATGAACACTATGACACACTTGTCCAAGAATTCTCGAAATATCCTATTCATCAGTTCCATAAATCCAGCAGGCGTATTAGTCAATCCGAATGGCATCACCAAAAACTCATAGTGACCATACCTTGTCCTAAAGGCTGTCTTCGCAATATCTTCCTTTCTCACCCTTAACTGATGATAACCAGACCTCAAATCTATTTTCGAAAAGTAACACGCTCCTCGAAGTTGATCAAACAAATTGTCTATTCTAGGTAACAGGTACTGATTTCTTACCGTCACACGATTCAACTCCTGATAATCGATACACATTCTTATCGATCCATCCTTCTTCTTCACAAACAACACTGGTGCACCCCATGGTGATACACTTGGCCTTATCAAACCCTTGTCCAACAACTCTTATAGTTGTTCCTTTAATTCTTTCAATTCTGTCGGAGCCATTCTGTACCGCGCCTTTGATATTGGTGCGGTTTCTGGTACTAAATCTATAGAGAACTCCACCTCTCTCTCTCCGTGGGTATACCAGACAAATCTTTTGGAAATACATCTTCAAAATCTCTGACCACTGATAGTGATTCTATACTGACTTTTCCCTTGTCAGTCTCACCAATGTAAGCCAAGAATCCTTCACATCCTTTCCTTAATAATCTGCGAGCCTTCATCACAGAAATGAAATCCAATCTCATTCTAGGATTCATGCCTTGGAAACAGAACTCTTCTCCAGATGGTAATCTGAAATGAATTTCCTTCTTGTAACAATCGATATGGGCATGGTATGTAGCTAACCAGTCCATCCCTAAGATCATATCAAATTCTCCAATCTCTAGTTCGATCAAATCGACTTCCAATTCTCTTCCATCCATATTTTAGGGACACTTCCTATATATAGATGTAATAGGAATCGAATCTCTAGTAGGCGTATCTATCACTAGAGACGTCTCTAACTTTTCAGGGTTCAAATTCATTTGCTTTGCTACACGAGTACTAATAACAGAATGGATAGCGCCAGTATCAATTAAAGTATACACATTATGAAGGTAAAGTCGGAGTATACCTGCCACGAGGTCATTTGTGTCCCTGGCATCCTTAGCCGTCATGGTAAACACACGCCTACAGCCTCCACCCTTATCCTTGTCGCCATCCTTTTCTCCTTATGCATTGGCGTTCCTTTTTAGTTCTGGGCACTTCCAGGACGAGTGTCATGTCTTCTCACAATTAAAGAAATTTTTTTTATTTAAACCAACATTCCTCGGTCTTGTGGTTTCTCTGGCACGTCTGGCACTTTTCGACCGTTCCTCCTCCACGAGCATCATTCTTGTCCCCATCTCTGCGGTTATTGTACTCTTTATTCTGGTACTTGTTCCCAGTACCCTCCTTTCCACGATAATCATCACTAGCTTTGCGCTTGTTATTTCCGTCTCGGTTCCACCCTCCGGAACATCCCTTTGATCCAGTTGATTCCTTATCAACAGATTTTTTCTTTTCCTCTTTCTTTCTACGGTAGTTGTCATACTCTTTCTCAACCACCCTTGCTCTATCCACCATGTCCCTATAAGTTGTTAACATCAATGGGGTGATCCTAAATCTTATTCGGTCACTTAACCCAGCTTCAAACTTTCGGGATTTCTGTCCCTCATTGTCAAAGAATGTCGGAGAAAATTCTAGCAACTCCGTAAACTTTGTGCAGTAATCATCCACTATCATGTTGCCTTGACTCAACCTCAAGATTTTAGCCACCTTAACATTGCGGACACTTGCTGGAAAATACTTTTCAGTGAAAGTCAATGTCTCGAAAATCTTTTCCATATCTTTAATCCAATATTCTGCCTTATCGCTTAGCTCTCCCGAGAATGAATCTGGGTTTCGCTTCTGAAACAATTCGAGAGGATCTCTCTAAGTTACTGGTTATGGTTATGGCTGATTCGCCAACCCTTGTACCACTTGGCCAATTCCAGCCATCGTCTGAGCTAGTGTTTGTAGCAAGTTAGCCATGTCCGGATCTTGCCCGCCATTGTTTCCAGCATTGTTCCTCCTATTTCTCCATAACATCTGAGGATAACATGATACCTTATTAGTACCATGAATACGAAGCATTTTCTACGCACTCACACACTATAATACTTCTTACTTCTATAATGCATATAGAGGTCATCTCATTAGACTTGTCATCCAAATAAAGGTCAAACACTAGACCTATGGTCGTTCTACTTGTTGGGTTTCGTAGTAACATATGCAGCGGAATATAGCATTTAAAATTTTATGAAACCAAAATCCTATAGATCCATTCATATGATTATGACAAATACGTCTACAATGAATACAAGAATACAAACCCTTGAAGCGTTTATTCTTTTCTTGATCTTGAGTCTTGGATTCTTCGCGCTTTTCGAATCACGAACGTAGGAACATGAACACAAAGATGATAAAAGAATCACCCTCTATGGATATCCACACGCGAACAAATATTAAGAACTCTTTCTTAATCTTGACTGCTAGATCAAAAGGGGACTATATGATTTTATGAATTATTGATCTGGATTCTCAATCTCAATCAATAATAATGTTTCTCCAAACAAGTGAATCAATCATATACAATGGCTGGTGAAGAGATATTTATATGGGTATACGTCCTTAACCCTTAAGGACTTAGGAAACCCAAATCCCGTCACTTAATTACTGTGCAAGATTTTCTGGCCGACAGCTCTGGCACGGTCGTGCCCTAAAACTGGCACGGTCGTGCCAATAGTTGCGAGCCAGCCTTCCCAACCACCAATATTGGCACGGTCGTGCGTTCTATCTGGCACGGTCGTGCTTTATACTCGACACGGTCGTGCCAATCATACCGCCGGCACTTGCCCTTTAGTCGATTTATGGCACGGTCGTGCCCTATAAATGGCACGATCGTGCCAGACCAAAAATCTGCCATTTTTCCCTTTTAACAATTCGTTATCTTGTGTGTGACCCCATAGGATTATATCAAGTTGGTAATGAGCCCAAACACAGTTTGTCTCATAAATCATGAGCGGACCCTAGAAGGCCATCATGATTACCCAAACGATATAACTTGTCAAAGTTAGCTAATCCTTTATAGAACATATTTCAATCTCTTTGTTTCACGATGTCTATTGAACGTAAGCCATGGTCAATGGTCAACTTACATAGTTCAATGCTTTCTCGATCCCTAATGTATTGATAAGACAAATCTTATTTGAGCACGGCCATGCATTTCATCAATACCATTCATCGAGTGGCCAAAGCTTGACATCTCTCTTGACGAGTAACAAATCACATCTTGGCTTATTACTCTTCCCTACATGATTCCGATTACGCCAATCATATTCTTTATAGCTACCCGGTTAGGGGTAACGTTTGAATATGTCAAACGTAATGTTCATCAAGTGGAAGACTGTAATAACCTCAGGTCTAGAGATTCCAGTAATATAACTATATGAGACTTAATTTTGATATTGTGACCATGACATAAATCTCATACGGGTCAATCCAGTATTCGTTCTCCAACAAATACCCATAAGTTTAATTGTATCCCATACACCATAATCATCATATGATTATCTATTAAACTTACACTAACAATTAATCATAATTATCAGGGACGTGGATTATTATAATAAAAATTCAAAGGATATAATAATCAACATTCAATATATTTATTAAAAGATAATCAATAGATAACATTAATCGTTCACATAACGTGCCTAGAGCATACAACACCAACAATCTCCCACTTGCACTAGGCCTAATTAATGTATCGAATACCCATAGACCTAACATGACCATCATGATTTGATTATGGAAGACCCTTTGTCAATGGGTCAGCAATGTTATCATCAGTCGGTAATTTGCATATATTTACGTCTCCTCTATCAACGATCTCTCGAATGATATGAAAACGCCTAAGTATGTGTTTGGATTTCTGATGTGATCTTGGTTCCTTTGCTTGAGCAATAACACCATTATTATCACAATAAAGGTCTATTGGATTAGCAATGCTAGGAACCACCTCTAGTTCACCAATGAAATTTTGATCCAAACAGCTTCCTTTGCAGCATCGGATGCAGCAATATACTCAGCTTCAGCTGTAGAATCTGCTACGGTACATTGCTTATAACTCTTCCAGCTAACCACATCTCCATTAAGCACAAATACAAATCCAGATTGCGATCTTGAATCATCCTTTTCGGTTTGGAAGCTTCCATCTGTGTAACCACTTAAAACAAGATCATCTTCCATTCTTTCATAGATCAAGAACGAATCTTTAGTCTTTCACAAGTACTTAAGAATCGTCTTGACTGCAATCCAGTGACTCTCACCAGTATCTGATTGGTATCTGCTCGTCATGCTCAGAGCATACGAGACATCGGGTCTAGTACATATCATGGCATACATGATTGATCCAATAGCAGAAGCATATGGGATTCCAATCATTCTCTTACGCTCATCAGTCGTCTTAGGACACTGATTCTTACTTATAGTTATGCCATGGCATACTGGCAAATTTCCTCTCTTAGAGTTTTCTATGCGGAATCTCTTAAGAACTTTTTCAATATATGTATCTTGACTTAAACCAATCAGTTTCTTAGATCAATCACGATAAATCCTAATGCCAACGATATAAGCGGCTTCTCCCATATCTTTCATTGAGAAACACTTTCATAACCAAGTCTTTACAGACTGTAGTGCAGGAATGTCGTTTCCCATGAGCAATATGTCATCAATATATAGTACTAGAAATAGTACTATGCTCCCACTAATCTTCTTGTATATGCAAGGTTCATCTTCGTTCTTGATGAAGCCAAACTCTTTGACCGATTCATCAAATCGAAGATTCCAACTCCTAGAGGCTTGCTTCAATCCATAGATGGATCTTTGCAACTTGCATACTTTGTTAGAATTTTCTGGAATTACAAAACCTTCAGGTTGTGTCATATAAACAACCTCAAGTAAGTTCCCGTTAAGGAACGTTGTTTTGACATCCATTTGCCATATCTCATAGTCAAAATATGCGGCTATGGCAAGTAAAATTCTTATACACCTAATCATTGCTACGGGCGAAAAGGTTTCATCATAGTCAATACCATGAATCTGCCTATAGCCTTTCGCTACAAGTCTAGCTTTATAAGTATGCACCTTTCCATCCATGTCAGTTTTCTTTTTGAAAACCCACTCGCATCCTATGGTTTTTACACCTTCGGGCGCATCAATCAAGTTCCAAAATTGATTATCATACATGGACTTAATTTCAGATTCCATGGCTCCAAGCCATTTATCTGAATCAGGAGCGGACATCGCTTCTTGATAGGAAGTAGGTTCGTAATCAATTATGACTTCCACTTCATTGCTATCCGTCATGAGAAATCCATATCTCTCAGGTTCGGATCGCACCCTACCAGTTATGCGTGGAACTTGAGTATTCTGAATAGGTTCCATAACTCCTTGTGAAACTTGTTCAGATCCAACAATCTGTTCCATATTATTTTCGGGTTCTCGAACCTCTTCAAGATTAATTTTACTCCCACTAATTCCTTTGGAGAGAAACTCTTTCTCTAGAAAGGTACCATCTCGTGCAACAAACACTTTGTTGTTCGTGCGGTTGTAAAAGTAATATCCCTTAGTTTCTTTAGGGTAACCCACAAAATTACATTTGTCAGATTTTGGTGCAAGTTTGTCAGAGATCATTCTCTTAACATATGCCTCACAACCTCAAATCTTTATGAAAGACAAATTAGGTTTTCTTCCAGTCCACATCTCATATGGAGTCTTTGGAACAGATTTAGTTGGAACTCTATTTAGTCTAAGAGCAGTAGTTTCTAGTGCATGTCCCCAAAAGGATAAAGGAAAATCAACTTGACTCATCATGGAGCGGACCATATCCAATAAAGTCCTATTTCTCCGCTCAGACTAGGGATGGCCAAACCGAACCAGAACCGGACCGGAACTGGAAAACCGGACTGGAAAAGTACAGAACCGGAGCAAACCGGTGAATAAATCGGAACCGGAGTAACCGGAACCGCCATTCATCCAGGCCAGTTACGGTTCACATAAATGAAGAACCGGACCGGAACCAGAACCAGACCAAAAATCCCTTATTTTTCAATAATTTTAAAGGGGGGGGCAGAACCGGATTGTGGTAACCGGAACCGGTGTAACCACGGGCCGGTTAAGGGTCACCTATATGCCGAACCGGAACCGAACGGTTCTGAATCGGAACCGGGCCCGGAACCGGTTTTGGCCATCCCTAGCTCAGACACATCATTCCATTGTGGTGTTCCAGGTGGAGTTAATTGTGAAAAAAAATCCACTATCTTTAAGATGATTGTCAAATTCTTGGCTTAAATATTCTCCACCACGATCAGATCGAAGTGCTTTAATAGTTTTTCCAAGTTGATTCTGTACCTCATTTTGAAATATTGTAAATATCTCAAAAGATTCACTTTTGTGTTTCATTAAGTTGACATAGCCATATCTACTAAAATCATCAGTGAATGTTATGAAGTATTGATATCCTCCCCTAGCACTGCTGCCCATTGGTCCACACACATCAGTATGTATGAGTCCCAATAAGTCACTAGCCCTTTCACTACTCTTAGTAAAAGGTGTCTTTGTCATCTTTCCAAGTAAACAAGACTCACAAGTTTCATATGATTCAAAATCATATGAATCTAAGAGTCCGTCCCCATGGAGTTTTGAGATACGTTTCTCGTTAATATGACCAAGACGGTAATGCCACAAATAATTATGATTTACTTCATTAGGTTTGGATTTTTAATTTACATTATAGACATCCTCATTATTCACATTCTCAACGTCAAGAATATTAAGGCCATTAAATGAACATGCAGTACAATAAAGCATATCATTTAAATAAATAGAAAACTTCTTATTTTCAATAAGAAACTTAAATCCTTCATTATCCAAACAAGAAATTGAAATAATATTTCTACTCAAATCCGGAACGTAATAACAATTGTTCAAAACAAGAATTTATCCACTAGGTAAAATGACATCATATGTTCCTACGGCTAATGCAGCAACTCTTGCTCCATTCCCCATACGTAGGTCCACTTCACCATCATTGAGTAGCCTTCTAATCCTTAGTCCCTGCACATTTAAACAAATGTGAGATCTACATCCGGTATCTAATACCCAGGAGCTAGAAGTAGAAATAAGAATATCTATAACATAGATACCTGAAGTAGAGGCAGTCCCACTGCCCTTCTTCTTCTTCGTCTCTTCCTTGTAAACCATGCAATTACGTTTCCAATGACCAATCTCATTGCAGTGGAAACAAATTGCATCCTTTTGGGAAGTAGGTTTAGCCACAGTAGCATTGGCAACAGTTGCCTTACCAATCTTGGGTTTGACAACTTTTGTCTTACCCCCTTTTCCTTTGCCTTTAGAGCCTTTTCCTTCTCTTGACACTACGAGCACATGAGCGAATTCTTTACCGATTTTCTTTTCAGCTGTCTTTAGCATCCTATGCAACTCAGACAGTGACTTATCCATGCCATGCATATTAAAGTTCATGACGAACTGATTATAGCTTTTGGGCAATGAATTAAGAATAAAATCAGTGGCCAACTCAACATCAATGGGATGGCCAAGTCTCTCTAAATGCTCAAAGTGAGCCTTCATCTTCAAAACATGAGGTCCCGCAGCCTGCCCATCACTCATCTTGCATGAAACAATAGCAGCTATAGTGTCGAACCTTTCTTGCCTTGCCTGTTCTTGAAACATATCTTTCAACTCAACAGCAAGGTCATATGCCTCCAAGTGTTGAAGAGTATTCTGAAGCTCAGAACACATGGCTGCAAGCATGAGACAACCCACCTCACGAGAATCACTCTTGTGCTTCTTGTAGGCGTTTCTCTCATCCTTGGGGGCAGATGATTCAGGTTCCTCAGGAACGGGTTCATCAAGAATATAGATCTTGTTTTCATGCCTTAGAACAATTCTAAGGCTTCGGATCCAATCTGTGAAGTTAGCTCCATTTTCATCAAGCTTTTCCTTCTCAAGGATAGATTGCAATGATAAATAACTTGAATTTTGAGCCATTATCTACAATTATGAAAACATGTAATCACATTTAAGTACCAACTTAATTAAAGATATTATAAATATTAGTATTTCACAAATACTCCTATTAAATTATATAACCTTCATATACATCCAATGTATAATACAATTTAAATGGGCTAAGATCCAACTTTAATTTAATTTCAAGTCCGCTTTGGCGATACTACTCAAAATTAAATTAATTAGGTAGACAACACTTTGTTAATTATATCATATATGACTCTTAGATCATTTATGAGATTTTAGACATCATATGTCTAACATGTTTTAATCTCATATGTGCCTTAGGGCCAAAACTTTGTCTTTTGATAGCCTAATTAAGTCAAACCATTTTAAACTTATAGGAATCACTCTTTCCTCATCTTGCTCATAGATGGATATAATTAATGCACGAGTTTATTGCCATTTCAACCTGCGTACTATTGCAAGATTGATGCTTTGCCCTCGTACTCACGAAACTCACACTATGACCTGCATACTATGGCTTTAATAAAATAGTGCCCAGGGATAACGCTAAGCCGTTAGAAATCTAACGGCCTGTCAACATATATTAAAAATTTAACTGATTTACATTTTAAAAAATTCAAATATGACCCTGATATTGATATTAATATCGTAAAGGCCCAAAAAATATTTTATATTCACATTTGTTTATATACTCCCTCCGTCCCAGCATAAGTGGCACTTATTTCCTTTTCGGTTTGTCCCAACACAAGTGACATTGCCCAAATTGGAAATGTTTTAATATATTTATATTCAATCAACCCTACTATTTAACCCACTCATTCTCTCTCTTCATTTTCTACCACACATCTACCACCTTTCCTTAATCTTCGTGTCCCAAAAGTTGGTGCCACTTCTACTGTGACGGAGGGAGTATTTGTTATTAAGAGAGATCAAATAGAAAAAGTAAATAAATTATTCAATTAATATTAATTTTAAAATGAATTTATAGTAATTTATATCTCAAAAAATATTTATATTTTAATTAAAATAGTTATCATTTACTTTCTCCACCAACTCCCACCATCTCAAAACCACCACCACCAACCAGTTCATAGCCACCACCATCCACCATCTCAAAACTACCACCATCCACCATCTCAAAACCACCGACACCCATCATCTACAAACACCACAAAAAAACCAATTAAACATAATGATCAACTCGGAATCACAATAGTGTCTTCAGAGATCTGAAATCAACAAATCTCATAATTAACAAGAACAACAAAACTGACTAGCAAACAAAATCAAATCCAACATAATCTTCAAATCTGGAAATCGGTCACACACACACAACAACAAAATATCAAGACAAATTTGATTTTGAAATCAGATCTGGGAGGAAGGAGGAGGGATCGATAATGTCGAAGGGATTTATAGCAAAAAATAAAGACAAATCTGAACAACTCTTCCAAATATTTTGAAACCAAATCCCATATTTAGGAGATCAATATCATGAACGATTTGAATGGTGGAGATAGACAGCGTGAGAGGAGCAGGAAGGATTGGTGTTGAGTGTTCGATTAGGGGAAATGGAGGGGGACGTTAAAGAAAGGGAGGTTGCCGGTGTTAGAGGATTAAGAGGAGGGTGAAGTGAGGAGTGAAGGAGAGAGAAACTATGGATCAACAAGGATGACGATGGTGATGGGGAGAGGGAGATGATGACGGTGACGGTGACGGTGATGGGGAGAGGGAGATGATGACGGTGACGGTGACGGGGAGAGGGAGATGCCGATGGTGACTGCCAGAGTGGAGGGAGCTGGGCAGTGGTTGCGGTGGTGGAGGAGGGCGGTGGTGGATGGCCGTGGATGTGGAGGAAAGAGCGAGAAGAAAGGAGAAGGAAAACATATCTGAAAAATGGGAAGGGTGGGGTACTTATGGAATTTAGTGGGGGGGGGGGGTGATGAGAGAGATTGTTGGAATTGGTTAGGATTATTTTAATTAACTTAAATGGATCTTTTCCTTTTATTTATTTTTTTGATATTATTTACTAAAATTTTATTTACCTTTTCTATTTTACTCCCTTGATAACAAATATATAGAGAAATATAAAAATAAAATATTTTTGGGACCTTTATGGCATCTATAGCATTATCAAGGTCACATTTGAATTTTTTTACTGTAAATTCGTTAAATTTTTAACACATGTTGACAGGCCGTTAGATTTTTAACAGCTTAGCATTATCCCTGGGCATTTTTTTATTAGAACCATAATACGCAGGTCATAGTGTGAGTTTCGTGAGTACGAGGGCAAAGCATCAATCTTGCAATAGTACGCAAGTTGAAATGGCAATAAACTCATTAATGCACCGCTTTGGCAGAGCCCACATAAAACTACCCATGTACTCACAAGTGTTTTAATCATGGATTGACAAGAAACTTAAATTTTAATTGAAGATTCACAACGTATAGCATATAACACATTTATTGTCACATAAGATAAACATGTTATACATCAAGTTTAGTCATTAAATTAATCTCTATTAATTTAAGCATGCTATTATGTGTCATTAGTTTCTCTATAATTATGAGGATGAGACTATTTGAACTTTGGTTATTATCTCCAAATCAAGCCAACAAGAAGTGCGGCCGAACTAAGCCATAAGGCAACCACAATTCCGCACTAATTCAAGAAACTAAGAAAGTAGTCCATGTGACCAAAACTAAGCAATAGATGGTCTCGATGAACATAGGCCAATTGCATTCACAATTCCACATGGATCTCCAATCTTTGAATCAAGAACTTTGTTTCTCAATTTTAGCAATTATGAACTCTTCATAATTCTAACTTCGTTTTATCTTTGAATCTTTGATTACGATCAAGTTTGGGAAACAAAGTCTCGTAAACATAGGCTAGCCATCCAAACCTTGAACCAATCTCAGAATTCAATAGACTAAAACAAATAGGAAATTCAAACCCCGAGATCCACACCCAATACCCAAAGGCCGCACACGCACAAGACCCGGAGGTCCGGCCGGGTCGCCTACTAGGTCCGGTCGGACCCTTCGAAAATTCCAAATTTTAAAGTTCCAAAATTTGTCCCAAATTGTTTTTCCCGATTCAATTAGGATTTGGTGTTCTTGGTGATCCAATCACCATGATCATCAAAACCTTTAATAAACAATTTATTCATGAATCTCTAGATTATTAAAACTTTGATCCAATCAAAAATTGATAACCCAACAATTTTGAATCCAACATAATTTTTATTGCGATTGAATAGTACGATTAAAGTTTATAAAACATTAAACCACATAAAACGCATATAACACATAAATATCTTAATCCCAATATTCAAATCATGCTAGGCACATATATAATTTATATACATACAACATGATTATGTATTGAAATAATCATCATGAACGAGGCTCTGATACCACTGTTGGGTTTCGTAGTAACATGCGCAGCGGAATATAGCATTTAAAATTTTATGAAACCTAAAGCATATAGATCCATTCATATGATTATGACAAATACATCTACAATGAATACAAGAATACTAACCCTTGAAACTTTTATTCTTTTCTTGATCTTGAGTCTTGGACTCTTCACGCTTTTCGAATCACGAACACAGGAACACGAACACAAAGATGATAAAGGAATCACCCTCTATGGATATCCACACGCGAACGAATATTAAGAACTCTTTCTTAATCTTGACTGGTAGATCAAAAGGGGACTATATGATTTTATGAATTATTGATCTTGATTCTCAATCTCAATCAATAATAATGTTTCTCCAAACAAGTGAATCAATCATATACAATGGCTGGTGAAGAGATATTTATATGGGTATAAGTCCTTAACCCTTAAGGACATAGAAACCTAAATCCCGTCACTTAATTATTGTGCAAGATTTTCTGGCTGACAGCTCTGGCACGGTCGTGCCCTAAAACTGGCACGTTCGTGCCAATAGGTGCGAGCCTGCCTTCCCAACCGCCAATATTGGCACGGTCGTGCGTTGTATCTGGCACGGTCGTGCTTAGAACGGTTGTGATTAGCACGGTCATGCTTTATACTCGGCACGGTCGTGCCAATTATACCGCCAGCACTTGCTCTTTAGTCGCTTTATGGCATGGTTAGACCAAAAATCTGGCATTTTTTCCTTTAAACAATTCGTTCTCTTGTGTGTAACCCCATATGATAATATCAAGTTGGCAATGAGCCAAAACACACTTTGTCTCATAAATCATGAGCGGACCCTAGCAGGCCATCATGATTATCCAAATGATATAACTTATCAAAGTTTGCTAATCCTTTATAGAACATATTACAATCTCTTTGTTTCACGATGTCTATTGAACGTAATCCATGGTCAATGGTCAACTTACACAGTTCAATACTTTCTCGATCCCGAATGTATTGATAAGACAAATCTTATTTGTCGTGCCCCAACCCGTGGTCCTACTTGGCCCCACGTCTGGGTCACGCACGGAAGACGTCCTATTACACTTTTAGAAAAATTTTCGAAATATACTTTCATAAAGTTTTAAAAAATCCACACTCGAAGTTCAAAGACTTCCATTTAACTTTCAAACAAACTTTACAAACAACTTTCACAAATGAAAGTACTTATCCTGAAGGCTTACAAACTCTTATACAAATGTACAATTACCACACTTTAACAAAATAGGTGATACACGAATACAGTCTCGGTTACACTACCCCAAAGGTAATACATTTATATAATGTAACCTTTAAACCACACTTACTTTCCAAAATGGATTATCAACCCGACGCCCTCCCTTGTGAAGTGACCTATACCCTTAGCTCGCCTTTATCTAAGGAAAACAACATTGAAAGGAACGAGGTGAGAATAAATCTCAGTAAGCTACTAAAATGCAACTACGTTACATGCTGAAATGATACTCATAATTGAACAATGTTAATAAACATTCATTTAGCACATAACATGAGAGGCAAAGCCAACTCATCATACCACACATAAGGCGAAAATAAACACTCATACGTGGATACTGAGCCAAGGTTCTCGAATCAAACATATAACCATCTGAGAGGTATCAACTGAGCAGCACCAAAGGGTTGAAGCCGGTTCCGGAACCAAACAATAACAACAACAACAAGGGGGAAAATGACACAAAGTCATAACCCAAACGGTAACTAAACTCACACAAAGGAGAGCTAGCCCAAACCCAATCCGTGGCCCAGGGAAGGGGGTTAAAAATGGGAAACCAATGGTAGAAGCTTTACAATGAACTTGGCTCGTGTGCCATTATAATCCCTACCACTGCCCGACTCCACAACAAGAAGTACCAGCTGGACTTTACACGAGAGCATAGTAATAAATACTTGCTTTAAACAACAACCGGGGCATGATTCCAAAGTAGGGAACCACACAAGCTCATCATAAAGATGCAAACACGTTACTCATAAAGAGTTCACAACACAATCCTTTACCATTGACACAAAGTCACAACCCAATCTTTTATAAATGACATTAAGTCACAACTCAATCTTTTATTAATGACATTAAGTCACAACTCAATCTTTTCAATCTTTTATTAATGACATTAAGTTACAACTCAATCTTTTATTAATGACATTAAGTCACATCACAAGCTTGCACCCATTCACAATTAATCCAAAACACATCAAAAGATGTTTCACAATTCTCTAATAATACTTAGTCACATTCCATAACACAATTGTTCACAAACGAACCATTTTCAATACACTAAGGTGTTCCACAACAACCCTCTAGGTACTCTAGGATATCACCTAAGACCTAGACCAAGCTTGAACTCTAAATCACTTGGATTGGAACAACTCAACTTTTTCAGCAATCATGGGCGGTCGCCCACACCAGACTGTGCGGCCGCCCAAAATACTCTGTTCCAAGACAAAAACCTTTCAGATAGTATGGGCGGTCGCCCACCCCATTCTGGGCGGTCGCCCAAAACACTCGACAGGCCAAAACTAGCTTATTTTTACTCCCTTCGTTTCACCGTCCCAAAAGTACTAACACATACAACCTATATCACGCCTTCTACCTCAACTGAGTACAAAGAAACAACCCAGACATATACTTATACCTCCTTTAATATTTCAAGACCAACTTTCACACTACTCCCTTTGTCCCAAAATCACAAGTATCACAAATAAATTCTTTTCACAACAATTTCACCACATATAACATATACAACATATATATGACCATTTTAAAATTTAAGGGGAATTAGTAACTTACCTATTTCGGGGAAAAGTATCGAGAAAATAATATTTGATCGGGTAGAAATGACCTATTCAACGCCCTGATCATTTTTATATAATTAGTTTTTAAAACGGAGAAGTAACTAAAAAGATAGAAATTAAAATGAGATGAACTTACCTTTCTTCGCTGACACAGAGAGAGAAGTGTGTTGTGTAAAATGAAAACACAGAGAGAGAGAGAAGTGATAAGCATATAGAGATTTTTTACCCATTTTTACACTTTGGTCATTCTAGTTTCATTTTCAACACTTAAACCCCTGAACTTATATTTTCAATAAGGACCCTAAGGTTTCAACTTAATCATTTAACTCCCTTTACCATTATTACTACTAACTAAGTAAATAACACAATTAATCAAGTAAGATGTGTAAATCATAAAATATGATGCAACACATAAAATACACACATAAGTTCATATTAAAATCCCCAAAAATATAAAATATATAGGGACGGGTTTTGGGGTTGTTACATTATTTGAGCACGGCCATGCATTTCATCAATACCATTCATCGAGTGGCCAAAGCTTGACATCTCTCTTGACGAGGAACAAATCCCATCTTGGCTTATTACTCTTCCCTACATGATTCCGATTACGCCAATCATATTCTTTATAGCTACCCGGTTAGGGGTAACATTTGAATATGTCAAACGTAATGTTCATCAAGTGGAAGACTGTAATAACCTCAGGTCTAGAGATTCCAGTAATATAACTATATGAGACTTAATTATGACATTGTGACCATGACATAAATCTCATAAGGGTCAGTCCAGTATTCGCTCTCCAACAAATACCCATAAGTTTAATTGTATCCCATACACCATAATCATCATATGATTATCTATTAAACTTACACTAACAATTAATCATAATTATTAGGGATGGGGATTATTATAATAAACATGCAAAGGATATAATAATCAACATTCAATATCTTTATTAAAACATAATCAATAGATAACATTAATCGTTCACATAACGTGCCTAGAGCATACAACACCAACACTGCTATACCGACACTTACTTCATTTAGTCAATTTTACTAGACTCTTTGGGTTTCACTATACCCTTATTCTTTTCTTTAGTCATTTCTATAGACCACAATTTACTTTCAAAAGTCATTCAATGACCCTTATTACTTTCACTTGGTCATTTTTCTAGACCAAGTTCACTTTTCGTGAGTATTCTCATTAGACCACGCTTGCTTTCTTTGGTCGTTTTACTAGACCATACTTTCATTCATTAGTCGGTTCAACAGACTATACTTGCTTGTTCTTGGTTAACACACGCTTTTAACACTACAGAACATACATGAAATCACAAAACTTTAAGAAATCATATAGAAGGAAAAATCACTTTTATTAATAAATGGAAAAGGTTCACTTCCACAACTAAAACGAATTCAAAATAAGGAAAAGATACTCCAATAAGTTTCAAAACTACTACTACTAGTTACTTTTACTTAGCAAAAGAATTTTAAAAGTACTTGTTGTCCCTCTTTCCATCCTTCTTCCTAGGCCTTCCTCTAGGCCGCCTACTAAATACCTTTGGAGTCTTCTTTACTTTATTTTTGGATCCCTTGGGTCTTCATCGGGTCTGCTTTGGCATCATTAGTGGCTCATCATCTTCTATCATGATTGGAGTAGTTTTACTCCCTTCTATCGCAACATCTTCCTCTTCAATGTCGACCTCTTCTTCTTCTATTTCCTCAATTTCATTATTAGCTCCCATTTCTCCCACATTGGGTGCTTCATTGCCTACAGCGTTTGCCTCTTCAAGCTCTCTAGCTCTAGCTTCCTTAAGTCCTTGCAATTCGTAGTAATTTCGATAATAATCTTCTCTTATTGTGGCTTCATACTCGTCCTTTTGGTTCGTACTTTCTTTTAGTTTCTCTACTTTAATTCGAGCATCGTGCCACATCTTCCTAGTCTGCATTCATTTGTCAAATGCAACATCTGTGCTTTCCTTTTCACGCTTAAGAAGCTTCTTGAGCTCTCTGACCATCCATGCACACTTCAGAGTTTCCCTTTCCTTGGGTGTCTTATGCCTCAAGTTCACCTTCATAATATTCATAAGTCTGTCCATTCCCTATAATTTAGACATAATCGTCGTTAGTGCCACATACTTAAAATTATATAACCATTATCTTAAGTACATGAAAGAATGACATTTCAAAAGAAATCCTATCCTAGGTTCTTTCCCAAAATAGCAAGTTTCCTTATTTGCAAAGTCTCCAACTTAGAAAGTTTCATAAATTAGAAGGTTTCCTCAAAAGGTAGGTTTCCTAAAATAGTAACTTCCCCAAAAGCACTATCCTCCTTATCAGGGTTCTAAAGCCCAATCAAGGTTAAGTACTATTTCTCCTAATAGTCTTAACTTCCTTCTAAAGTCTCCCATGTAAACCTAAACCGTTGCTCTGATACCAACTGTAACACCCCGAAATTTCAAAGTATTATAACATCTTTCAATAATATAAATCCGTCCCCAAAATAAAGGAATAACGGTCATAAACTACAATTCAAATCTCCACGGCTAGTATCTCTAACCACAATTCAAAATAAATAACGGAAGAGTAACAATTGTCTTTCAATACTAACGGCTAGTAAATACCGTTCACTTAAACTCTAATCTCTAAAGAACCTTCAGCGTTCCTTAATGACGTCCTTCACCTTCCTTAGAGCCCTTCTCCTACTTATTACCTGGAGAACAATAATTATGGAAGAGATGAGCGAACAAAGCCCAGTAAGTTCATACGGGATCTCTTCGGGTGCTAAGAAGAGATGACCGGAAGAACGAAACAATGAAAAAACTTTTCAAAGATAGGCTTTTATAAAATCATCAAGTAACTTGTTAACTTCAAGACAGTTAATAAAATATATTTCCAAAGAATGTGGCACTTTTACCAAATCCGTCAATTCCAAGATAAGGTCACCATTTCAGGTGCGATGCCTTTTCTGGGCATTTAAGTAAATAACAGATCCTAACCTTTAGGATATTCCCTTATTAAGATTTATCATGATAATCCATCCGCTTCAACAAGCAGCATAAGGTCTAAGTTCTTTTCATATTTAAACTAGACCAAGTCTTGCTAAGTCCTTTTCATATCAGACAAAGCTAACGTCTATACCTGAAAAACTTGATATAGCGAGGTTTCCACTTAGTGTTCATAGGTACGAGAACACCACAACAAGATAAATTCAATTTAGGTACCCATTGAGCAAAACATATCAAGGGGTAAGAACATTCAAAAGACGTTCACAACTTTTAAAGTTCAAATACTACCGGCCACTTGGTAGTTTAGATAGTACCCATTGAGGGGATGTATATGTTCAATATTTAAACATTTGACCATAAAACTAAGTTTTCCAAAGTATAATGGGGGTGAAAACAATTAATTCCCTAATTAATACCCATATCTAAATCTGGATATGCTACTTTCTTCCCCCACCCGTCTTGAGAGTTTCTTGCCCACCCTTTTGCTCCCAAGTCCCAACCGCACCCCCACCCCCACACCTACGCCACCCACCACTGGCCATACCAATTGATCATCTTCCCAACTCGCTTCCGCATCTCACTTCCATCTCAACTTTCTTCCTTGGCTCCACCTTAACAGTCAAACTCCTACCTAGTCCCCAGTCAGATTCAGAAACAAGTTTAATCAAAATAAAATCTGGATATGCTTGTGCATCTATGCGTATCAGAGTTCGTATGTACGTATGCGTCTATGCGTCTGTGTGTGCGTGTGGGTGTGTGCGATTTCAAAATTGATTTCGATTTCCGAGGTTAGATTGACCAAGCATGAGGACATGAGCAAAAATTCTATGAAGAAGGGGCTTGATTTTGAGTTTCATGGTCCTGACTTTGAATTTCATGGGTAGGACTTTCGAATCTGGATTCGGTCCCAGGTTATAGTTTTGGATATGTGTTCTTGATTTGTGGCTAGGTTTGAAGGGAATTGAGTGGTTGATGGCGGTGGCTTAGTGGTGGCAGGGATGATGGTAGGTGGTAATTGTGATAGGGAGATGGCGGGAGGTGGTGGGGCTGGTGGTTGTTGGTGGGGAAGATGGTAAAAAACACATTTTAGTACTCAGTTAAACAAGTTAGAAATCTGATGGGTTAATTTGAAACATTTAAATGTACTATCCGTTAAATTACTAACGCCCATTAACCTCCATTAACCTCCATTAATGATTCAGGTTGATTTGGTTAATTTATACATAGTACGGAGGTTAGTTTGGTAGTTTAGATAGTACGCGGGTCAAATTGGTTGAACTCAAATAGTACGCGGGTCAATTTGGTTGTTTACTCAATTATAAACACTGTTCAAGCATTAGTATATGTAATTAATTTTGCTTACAAACGTCACTATTAATGTAACTTATGCATATTACTTACCTAAAAAAAATAGCAACTTGTATACAATGTCAATGAAATAAATAAAAGAACATATAAAATAGGGTTAATTGCAATTTGGTTCCTGACTTTGTCCAAAATTTGCAATGTTGATGCTGTCTTTTTAATTTCGCCAATTGGTATACTCACTTTGTCATTTTGTTGCAATCCAATTACAAAAGTAACTAAGTGTTAGTTTTCTAACAGATTTTATGTCATGTGACTAGCACATGACGTTTTAAGGGACGTTTTAATATATTTTTGGAGCTACACATAACCGACTGATATGATTTTTTTTTAAAATTGAAACTAATATTTAATTTTACAACATATATTTTTTTGGAAATTTCGGGTGATTGGATTATTTTATATTAAATCTTAATTTTAAATATTAAAAAAAAGAGAAAACACGTGAAATAATAATCTAAAAAAATGTGTTAGCCCCAAATATGTTTCATATGAAGTAAATGTTATATGTAGATTATCAGTTCATAAAAATATTTGATAGAAAAAAAAAGAGATGATGAAAATGATGAATCGGGAGAAGAGTGTATATGGAAGGGGTGATGTGGGAACATGGCGGAGGGGGTAGAGGAAAGCACACATTAGGAAAGAAGGTATATCATGGTGGAAAGTAGTAATTTTTTCAGATTATTTTTCCCGTGTCCTCTACTTTTTAAATATTTTCATTTATTTAAATTACAAATTAATATAATATAATTAGTTCACAAAAAAAAAATTGTCAAAAAATATAAGCTGTAGGTATATTTTTTTTAAAAAAAGTATCATATCAATAGGATATGTGTATAGCTTCACAAACATCTTAAATCGTCATGTGCTAGTCATATGACAAAATATCTAGTAAAAAACTAACACCCAGTTACTTTTGTAGTCGGATTGCAACAAAATGACAAAGTGAGTACCAATTGGCGAAATCGAAAACACAACATCGACATTGCAAATTTTCAAAAAACCCAGGAACCAAATTGCAATTAACCCTATAAAATATACACATTGCACATGTAAGCTTGACCCGGAATGCAACAAGCAACTGCAAGTTAACCCTTCACCTCCATTATCATTCAACTGTTGATCACATCCGTGGCGGGGAGGTTGACCTAGATTGCTTGATCATTTAAATTGCGGCGACCCTCATGACCTAGTCATTAACTGGCTGCGGACTCTTCAGGCAACCTTAAAGTTGATCTAGGTGGATAATTCTGATCATTCGGCTTGTTTATTACCTCCGGAGTAGTAGTAGTAGTAGTATTCATATCTATGATAATATCATTCGTCATTTGAACTGAACCAGAAACTCCATTCCTAAGCAGGGAATTCGACTCAGCCAAATCACTACCCGGTTTAGGAACAAGGTTATCGCGACAGACAGGGCAGGTGTCATGAATAGCCAACCAAGCGTCAATGCATTTGAGATGAAAGACCTGGCTGCACTCGGGAAGCAAGCGTAGAATTTCATGATCTTCGAATTCCAATAAGCAGACCGTACATTCTAGCGTGGCCGGGCCTATTTTGTGTTCCTTGACCTCAGAATATAAAAAGGTAGGAAATGTTTTAACCAGGGCTGGGTCCAGCCCAAGGCGAGGTGGCATGCTCTGCGATCTGCGGAGCATGCCACCTGTACAGTTGAGAAAGGAAGCACAGTTGCGGATGAAGAGGAAAATGAGGCCGATTAGGAAGAGTACGGAAATCACGATTACAATTACAATGGTCAAACCACGGTTGGTTTGTCGCTTTGGGCCCTCGTCAGGATCGCGTTTATTTGTCTGTGCAATGACATGGCTGGTGAGTAGAAGGCAGGTGATGCTGCCATGGAGCATTAGCTTGAAGAACATTGTCCGATTCATGATATTTAATAAGTAGTACTGCAATTGCCTCTATGTTTTAGAGGAGGAAGGGGATGCTAAAAATGTGAAAGAGAAGACCTTGTATAAAAGGAGGGTTGAGACAGTGAGACAGTCATGAAAATGATTTGGGGAAAAATAACAAGGTATGTTCGGAGAGGTTTCCTATGTTGTTTTTTTTTTTTTTTTCATGGTTAGTAGACCCAAAATATACCTAAATAAAATAATTTATGGCTTTCCAGTTGTAGAGGACTGCATACAAATACGAATTTTATAATTCATGAGTTACATTTTAAAATAATACTCCCCCTGTTTCGATTTAAGGTTATTTGTTTTTTTTTTTTTAATTTTGTTTCATTTTTTTTTTAAATTGCGTTTTTTATTTAAGGTTCTTTGTTTGACTATGCACACTTATTAAGAAATTAAGGCAAAAACAATGGAAATGAGTCAACCAAAAGTAGAGAGTGAATGATATAAATGTCCAAAACACTATTCATAAAGCAAGTGGATGAAAAGTAAGTTATTTAAGTAATGTATGTTTTTAATTAAATGAACTTTTGAGGAGAAGATTGTCCAAAACACTGTTCATCCTTTGCCATTTATGAAATAAAACAACTAAGAACCTTAAACTGGGAAGGAGGGAGTACTACTTCCGTCACAGAGTATATGTGCACACTCCCATTTGCACGGATATTAAGAAATTGTGAAAGTGATGTAAGCATTATGAGTATAAAAGTAAAGTAAGAGAGAAAATGAGTGGGAGTGAATATTAAGTCAATTGGTGTCGTGATTATAAAAGTAAAAGTAGGAGAGAGAATGAGTGAGGAATATTAGAGATTCTTTGCCATTTTTGAAAGGTGACATATACTTTGGTAAAGACTAAAAAAGAAAGGTGGACGTATACTCTATACTCTGGGGGGGGGGTATGAATTATGTGTTATGCAATTTTGCCCCGTTTGTAAAATAATCATTGGTCTGCCACTGTATTGGCGTGATATTACAATAACACCGAGTTATATCTTACTCCCCCTGTTTCAAGTAAGTTCATCATTTTGACTTTTTATGGTCAACAAATATGAACTTTGACCAACCATTGGTGACGATCTAATTATTCAAGTAAAACTCTAAAATTTGTAACTGATAAATTATAGTGATTTTATCAATAACAATTTTTAGAATTTCATTGAAATCATTAAATTGATAAAAATGTTTGGTCAAAGTTTATTTTATTGACCATTAAAAGTCAACATGTTGCAACTTACTTGAAACAGAGGGAAAGGGAGTATATAACAAATGAAATAGAGCAATTTTTTGTACGTGAAACATTGACAAATCATATACAGTATAATATTTATTACTCCCTCCGTCTCATACTTATTGCTACTAAATGGGAATACACGGGGACTAAGAAAATATGTTGGAAAAGTAAGTATTGTGAGTGGGTAGGAGAGAGAAAATAAGTTAGTGGATAGTTGTTGTGAGGGCATAGAAGAGAGAAAAATAAACATTTTATGTAAGTAACAGTAAGTATGGGACGGAGGAGTATGTGAT
Organism: Campanula takesimana; assembly: GCA_026119855.1. NCBI lineage: Eukaryota > Viridiplantae > Streptophyta > Magnoliopsida > Asterales > Campanulaceae > Campanula > Campanula takesimana. Next base: position 648,854 of record JAOWBW010000671.1, read on the forward strand.
AAAAAGACAATTAACATTGGTTCAGAATAAATGTTTTTAAAAAAAAATCATTTTTAGGAAGAGAAGTTAAAAAAAAAAAAAAAAAAAAAAAAAAAAAAGCATAAATTTATTATGGGATGAAGTGAGGTTCCGGGCAGGATTCAGTTGAAAGGTTCCGGACATGGGGGTGGTCGTCACGAATAGATTTGAGACGAATTATGCACTCCAGGAAGCTCATATAAAATCCTCGTAATTTTTTTTTTTATTATTATTTTCCTTTTTTCGAATGATAGAGTAGAGTTGACAAATGGATTTATAATGGGGACATAATTGACCAATGCACACTAACCAAGTAATTTCCATATTTATTTTATTTACAGTATAACAAAGTCAATCTCTACTAGGTTTACTATATTTTCCAGCTTGTGAAAATAAACACAAAATCTTAGGAAAAACCTCTTATAAAAAACGTGTTTTAAAAAAACGCGGTGACATTTTTGTAAATATGTGGAACTTCTTTAAAAAACGTGCGGTGGCATTTTGATAATTAATCAGAACTTCTCAACGGTTCTGGATATCAATATAAAACCTTCTGGATATGAGATTGATAGCCAGAACATTTGAAAATGATAGGCAGAACCTTTGAAAGTGATAGCCAGAAGGGTTCTGCATATGAATATAAAGCCTTCTGGATATGAGATTGATAGCAAGAACCTTTGAAAGTGATAGCCAGAAGGGTTCAGTATAAAGCCTTCTGCCTATCAATATAAAGTCATCTGGATATGAGATTGATAGCCAGAACCTTTGAAAGTAATACCCAGAAGGTTTTGAAAAACACATTTTTCCTAACCATTAGGAAAAACGCGTTTTACAGTAGACCAACCCGAAAATAAATGACATAAAAAAGAAGTGAAGGTCAATTACAATGATAGGGAGTAGAGTTGACCAACAGATCTACAATGTAGATATATTTGACCAATGCACAATATCCAAGTAATTTCCACGTTTATTTATTTTGGAGTATATTACTAATAGAGTAAGCAAATCCTTTTAAAGTTGAGTAGAAAAAAAAAAAAAAAAAAGACACAAACAACTGAAACATGCAATGTACCATACCTTCTATTTCACAAAATATAATGTACTTTTTAGTGACAGCATAATGAAACGTACTTTTAAAATTTAGTACAAATAATGAAACAATGATGATTGACGTTAAATATGTTAAATATGGTTAACGAAATGATGTGGATGGCATTTGAGCAATAATGCAGAAATGACCAAGCCAACTGATTAAATAAGTTAGCTTCCCTTAATATTTAGGTTATTTTTGTTATAGATAGTTAAAGATAAAGCAAAAAGAAAAGTAAAAAAAAAAAACCCAACCCAGTCGTTCTTACCCTCTCCCCGTTTTGCAGCCTATTAGAATTGGATCCTCATCCCCTTAAAAGGCCTTGTTAAGGAGTGAGGTTAGCCAATCTATATAGTTAATCAATTTTACTCTCCAAGTTGATGTGGGATATATGAGGCTTCAACACGCCCCCTCACGTGTAGGCCGATTCTATGGGCTCTACACGTGGATCATCATTACGCCAGCATTATTATCAACTCAAAGCCACCACGGGTCAATTCAAACCCAATATGGGCACCCAACACGGGTTAACTCAAGCCCATCATCAACTTGGGCGGCTCTGATACCATATTAGAATTGGGTCCTCATCCCCTTAAAAGGCCTTGTTAAGGGGTAAGGTTAGCCAATCTATATAGTTAATCAATTTTACTCTCCAAGTTGATGTGGGATATATGAGGCTTCAACAGAGCAAGTCTTTTTAAGGGGATGAGGACCCAATTCTAATATAGTTAATCAAATTTACTCTCCAAGTTGATGTGGGATATATGAGGCTTCAACACAGCCCTTCCCGATTCCCGCCCTTCGCGTCCACCCCTCTCCCTTTCACCACCACTCCCATGCTTCTCTTTCCTCCACCTTCCTCTCATCCGCTCCATGAACACCCACCCTAACATCCATTGTAGACCGCAACAGCTACCATCCACCGGTCTTCTATCTCTCTATATTCATCTAATTCTTCATGTAAATTTTCCCTTTCTCTCTCTTTCTCCCTCTAGGGTTTGTTGGTATTCCTCTACTTTTTCTTCTCTCTTAAGTTTTCAATTCTCTTCCCAGTTATCTAGGGTTTCAAATTCAAGGGGCATTTACCATATAGTCCCTGTTGGACTTCGTGCAATCATGCGCAGCGGAAGACATCACATGAAAAACTCAAAAGCCTAGATCTGTTATGTTCAATAATTCATAATATGAAGATGAAAGCAAATAACCCTTGTAGATCGAAATATGAAGCCTTGGATTTAGATGCTAAGAAAAGCACCCTCTACCGGTGATCCACACTTCGAACGGATAAAAGAACGATTCTTGAACTTGACTGCTAGGTCCTTTAGGCTTAAAAATTTTGGCTTTGAAGAACCCTTCTTCAATCTCCCTTGAATGAATATTATGGTTTGATAATTTGAGAACAATCAAACCCTAATAACCCTTGAATAATGTGTATTTTATCTCAAGAAAAACCTCTTTTTGATTTCACAAATCAATGTAGAAGCATATGTTTTCGGCTGCTGAAAATCGTCCATTATATCCAAGGAAGAAACCTAGACTCATTAGAAAATAGGTTTTCTTGATCCGTAAGAAGTTACCTAAAACTGTTCCTACCGGACAAACCATCCGTACGGATTCTCCAGTAGGATCCAATTTTTTCGTTTTTCGTGCCTTATTCGATCAGTTTTGCGTGTGTGACCAAATAGGATTATACTAAGTTTGCAACGAGCACGAACCGTTCAGATCTCATAAATCATAAGCGGACTCTAGCAAGCCATTATGAGCTATTGTAACATCTATGACCTAAGCGTTGCATTAAGTAACTTGGCATTGCATTATATCATTCTAATGCAAAGGCTATATTACTAATGCAACGCCTTCAATAACGCCATTGCATTATGTTACTTGGCGTTGCATTATATCCTTCTAATGCAAAGGCTATGTTACTAATGCAACGCCTTCAGTAATGCACTTGCATTAAGTTTTTAGGCGTTGCATTATATTCTGAAAAGGCAAAGGCTATATTACTAATGCAACGCCTTCAATAACGCTTTAATCTACAATTCATTTTACTTGAAATCAATGACCCAAAATCAATTGAATTCATTTCACATGGATCACCATCTCAACCATCCATTTCTCTACCCATTAATTTTATTTTATTTTTCATTATTTTAATAGAAATAAATATTTTAGACTTTTTAGTACTGAATTTTCTTCAAAAAGTTATTAAAAAAAAAGTTACAAAAAACTGAAAAAATGAAAGTATATTAAAATTTGAAGGACGGACAATACCCTTTAATTTTTTTATATTTTATATTTTTTAAATAGAATTAAATGTTTTATACCTTTTTTAGTAGTGGAGTTTTTTTTTTTTTTTTTTCAAAAGTTATATAAAAAAATTTAGAAAAAGAACTAAACAAATGGAATTATAATAAAGAAATGAGAGACGAATAATACTCTTTAATATTATATATATATATATATATATATACATATATATATATATACATATATATATATATATATATACATATATATATATATATATACATATATATATATATATATATATATATATATATTCTTGAATATAAATATATGTGTTAGACTTTTTTTATTACTGAAATTTTTCTTTCAAAAAGTTATATCCCTCTGTCTCATTTGAAATTGCAAAACTTGCAATTTGCGTGTTCCATAAAAATTGCAATATTGTGAATTTTATATTTTATTTTAAATTTAATTACTATTCAAAATTAAATATTAATAATATTTATAATGTGAAAGAAAATTAATAAAATAAAAATAATAATTTGAGTTATTAATTTGGTACCTACTATTAGAGGTAGAGATATTAGTACCTTGAATATATGTATCAAAATTTCGTTTTTAATACCTACATTAAAAATTATAATTTAATACTCTATAAATTGTAATCATAAATTTCAAAATTTAATTGAGATACCCATGCCTTAGAGCATCTACAATGGGAGCATTTTGAGAGTTCTTTATTTTTATGAAAAAGCTCATGAAAGCTTTTTGCCATTGTGGAGTCCTTAAAGAGCTCCTTAGTAAAAAGCAACTCCTTCTACAAGGAGCTCTCTCTAAGAGCTCTTTCCATTAAATTTAACCAAAACCCATGTTGGCCATTAAATATTAAACAAAAATTATTTATTTATTCCTTTTATTTTTTATTTTATTTCAATAACTCCCTTATGTGAAATTGTTACTATTTCCAAATAAAACTTTAATGTTGGATGTGGGTGCCATAAAAAAGTTGGTGAAAAAGCTTTACCATTGTAGAAAAAGCTTGGAGTTTTTATTTGTTGACTAGAAGATAATGTGGCATATTGAAAATACAAAAAAACTATTTGAAAGAGCTCTACCATTGTGGATGCTCTTACCATTCATTCCATACTCCTCTCTCATGTTTTCTTTCCCTTCTCTCTCCTAATAGAATTTATTAAAAATATCCACTATTGTGGAAAATCTAAAGAATTGAGATAGTTTTGTTACCCTATCTGTTTCAAAATACATAATATTTGACGTTTTACTATTTTCAAGACATCTTTGCTTTTATTTTCCAATCCTACCCTCATTCATTAATTGCGAACGATCTTTTGTTTAAGCATTTAATTATCAAAGTAGTTGGATTATTTAGGGGTAAATAAGTCTTTTTCATATGTATTAATTGAATTTTTAATATGCGTGAAGAAGTTTAAAACGACATGTATTTTAAAAATTAGGAAGTATTTGATGATTTGGCATTGAAGTGTTATAAGATAAAGAGAAAACCCATAATGACTTCTACCATTTTTATTTTTATTTTGGTTAATGGAAAAAGGGTGTTGTTATACACACCCGTAAAACTTATGAATACACCTGTAACAGTGCATTACAGTATTGTACTATCTAGAAATTCAACCATATTACGGGTGTATTCATAAATTTTACGGGTGTGTATAATAACACCCATCGAAAAATAATGACTTCTATGGTCTATAGAGGGCGGCGGGTCTTTAAAATTCTCAAAATTTAAAACCCAAATAAATCCCTCCACAAACCCCTCCCTGATTTCAACCCCGTCTTCGTCTCTGTCCCCCCACCTCCTCCTAGGTTTTCAATTCGGCAAAATTTGTATGAGTTCGAATTGGGTTGTTCATGGATTTCTCGTCTCTGCTATCTCTTCTTCCACAGCTCCTCCAAACTGATCCAGTGGTAATATCACCGATGAGTTCACTAGTGCCGACGCGGTCGATTTTTAATTGTGTATTTGTGCAAAAAAAAGCTCTAAGTCCGCCCCTGCTGTCGGGTGATTGTTTCTGACCTCAATGTGGGGTTCAACGTAGGACTTCCCCCAATATTTATGGCCCTGGAGGTTCTGGATACTTTGATTAGGTTGGTGTCGGAAGTGGCACATCATTTGGGGGAGAATATGGTTAGAACAATTGATATGGATGGAATTAAGGGTTTTGTGTATGGTCAACGTTTTCTCAACACTTGTTCTCCCATCACTATAAGTTTTGAGTTTTTGTATCTTATTCTGTCTTGAATTTTTATTTTAGGGGTTTAAGATATGTTTTTGGCAAATAAAATTGAGGCATTTACCATTAGGTCCTTAGTTATAAATGAAACTACCAAAAAAGACGCATATTATGCATATTTACCATTAGGTCTTTAAAAAACAAAAAGACACTCTTGCCCTTGGTTACTATTCGTATTTACGACTCGTGCCATCTTTTAAAACAAAACACGCCACGCGGTACAAATTGGAAAGGCGGTGAACGAAAAGTCATTTTCAATTGCCGCTTTCTCTCTCTAACCGCCCTTTCTCTCTCTAACCGCCATTGACGAATTGTACTGATCATCGTCGGAGCTTTTCTTCAAATTTCAGAAACTTCAAGGTAAAATATCTAACTTGAAACCTTACATTCTCTATTATGAACTGTATTGTTAGTGTTTTTGCTTCTTCTCTAGATTTATTCGGAAAAAAATTGATCATATGAACAGTTTTTCAAAAAATTTCAAAACTTCTGATTAGTTTTTGGCTTTTTATAGTTAATAACTAAGAATTTGTAACGGATTTTTGTTATGTCGTCTCATTTGCGAAAAAAAATCTAGTTCTGCGAACAACATTGCACATAATTTAGTTTTTTAAAAAATCTGATGTTTGCCTTGTATTATTTATGTTAATAATTGAGAATTTGCAAATTATTTAACATAAATCTAGTTCATAATTTTTTTTGTTGATTATTGTCTAGTTTTTTATGTTTATAAATGAGATTTTATTGGTTTAAATTCATTTTAAAACCTCATTTTTCCAAATTAATTTTATCATCAATATATATTGGAGTTCTCTGCTGTTAATACTTCTATTTTAATAAGTTCTCATATTTATAAGTATTTATAAATAGATTTTTATTATTTGTTTTGAGTGTCTATTGTAAGTTGATTCTTACTGACAACTGAGAATATGGTACAGATTTTGTTAGAGTCCAATTTAAAATTAAGATATCAGTTGTTGTTATTGACTTAAAACTAAGTTATCATATACTAAAAATATAAACAAGTTCTCATATACTAACACATAAACAATGAATTTAAACTAATAAAATTACCTTAAGACTAAGTTATCATTTGAATAAGTTCTCATAATTTATAGTTCTTTATGAATAGTTTTGTAAATTCAGTCTGAATAAACAACTGAGAATGTAATACTTGTACATTCATAGTTGAATTTAGAAACTAAGTTATCATTTGTTTTCCTTGTCTATATGTTTAGTAATTTTTAAAATAGTATTTATAATCTTAAGCATAATGTTTTCATATTTATATATAGTTAAGTTCTCAGTATTTATCATTAATTCTTTTTTTTCAGATGAAGAAAAAGGCAGTTGCAAAGAACAAACCGGTATTAACAGAGAAATGGCGTAAAAAAATAGTAGAAAAGGGAAAAGAAAAGGCAAAAGAAAAGGAGGTTAGTGATGACATAAAAAAAAATATACTTGTAGATCAAACCTTGAAGCATCATTGAAGTTACTTGAATCATTTAAAGTGACTAAGAAACAAATGAAAATGTTTGAAAAATCACCATTTTTCAACATGTTTGATGCCATAAACAAAAATCAAAATATAAAACAGAGGAAGTCAGATATGTGTTCTAGGGATATAATCAGATGTTACAATCCAGGTACTAATAGTTTTAAGCTTGGGGAAGAACATGTTGAATTCACTCCAACTGATGTGAAGGCTATCTTTGGAATAGTGTGTGGATCTGAAAGGATAGAATTGAATTCAAGATGTAATTTGCTTACATCTAACTTTAGCAAGAAGAAGATTCTCAGGGGTGAAATCAAAAGTAACAATTGCACAGATTAAAAAAGTAATAGTCCCAATTTCTGGGAGTGACAGTGATGATGATGTTCAGGATCTTGTTAGGTTGATGACTTTGTATGCTATTGCGACTCTGTTCTTTACTACAAGTGGTAATGTTGTGCCGTCAGCATTTTTTTACTATGTTGAGGATATAGAAAAAATGAGAACATATGACTGGCCATCAGCAATACATGAAAGGTTAATGTAATCCATCAAGAGTTACCATTTGAGGCCACTACAAGTTTCAGGATGCGTCACTGCTTTATCAGTAAGTAACATCTATCCCTTCAATTTCAATGTTTCCATTTTGTCTATATATAAGATGTTTTCCTATGTTTATATCTAAATTCTCATATATTATATAAGATGTTTTCCTTTGTTTATATTAAATGAGTTTTATAACTAAGCTCTCATACATTTTTATAACTATTTAATATCCTTTATATTACAGTATTGGTATTATGAGCACACTAAAAATGCTAAGCCAAAAAGGATGCTTCAACCGAGGTTCATGAAGTTGGAGTTGCCTAAGAAGGTTGAGATGTTTAAGGAGTTACAAATTGATTCATTGAAGAAAGAAGATGTAAGTTATATATTATATTCAATCTAGTTTCATAATGCTTTTTTATTGATTATTGTCTAGTTTTTTATGTTTATAAATGAGATTTTATTGGTTTAAATTCATTTTAAAACCTCATTTTTCAGTGTCTTTTGTAAGTTGATTCTTACTGACAACTTAGAATATGATACAAATTATGTTAGAGTTAAATTTTAAATTAAGATATCAGTTGTTGTTAACTTAAAACTAAGTTGTCATATACTAACACATAACAAGTTCTCATATACTAACACATAAACTCAGTTCTGTGTTAAGTTCTCAATTTTGTTATATATACATCTTGGTTTATTTTGGTTAAAATGTTGTCACTGAAACTTATTCAATAATTAAGTTCTCATATATTTGTTTACAAATTATTGCAGGGGAGTTGGTTTTAACTGATGAAGAGAAGAAGATGTTGACATATCATGATGAAGATGAGGATGATGAAAGCTTTGAAGAAGATGATGGTGAAGAAAATGAAGAAGCTATTGAAAGTGAAAAAAATGAAGAAGCTTATTATGTTACTCCATCATCTAGCGATGGAGTAAGTAAGGATAAAGAATCAGAAGAAAATGAAGGGGGTGAAAATAAACAAACTGAATATGATGGGATTGAGAGTGAAGAAGTTTATTATGTTACTCCCTCATCTAGTGATGATGAAAGGACTGTGAGTGATAAAATTGAAGTAGATATTGTGGGATTTGATCAATTTCAGATGGGAGATGATGGCAATAAGATCTCAACCCCATCTAGAACTGGAAATCAAAAAGCTGAGAATGTTGAGCCAGAATGGAATGAAGAAAATGTGAATGTGAACAGTGGGACTAAAGAGAATGAAGAAGATATTGGCGGAAATGATCAGTTTCAGACAAGAGATAAAGAGAATGAAGAGAGAGGTACAGAAAAGAGATAAATGATCTGAGGGAACAAAATGAAAGGTTAAATTCTGAACAAGAAAGTCTTGAGCTGAAAAACAATGAACTGATTGATAAATTTGATGATCTATATGCTACAAAGATTGAATCTGTAAATATTTTAGAAACAAAGTTGAATGAAGCTAATGCAAAGATTGAAGGTTTAGAGAAGGATATGAAAGAAATTGATGTAGCGAAGGCGAAAAGTTTTGATGATCTGCAAGTGGCTCATGAGAAGGAGATTGATGAGTTTCAGAATAAATTTGCTCTTCTATAAAACGATGAGAAATTGGAAATGGCATATAAAAAAATTGAAGATTTGAAGAAGATGTTGTGTGACGGAGAAATGAAAAAAATAGAAGAGATTGAAAAGTTGAAGGAGTTGCATGCTGCTCAAATGAAGAAATTGCTAGATGAGTTTGATGAAGTGAAAAAGAAGACTGAAGAAGAGATGAGATCAATGATAAAATTGGTGAAGGGAAGGAAGAGGACAATGAATGAGGATGATGACTTCGACTACCCTTTGAATAAAAAGAAAACAAGAAATAATACATATGACAAAAAGAATGGAGATAAAATGAAGGTCAAAAAACAGGTTGACAAGAATGTTGATCCTATTAAACCAATACCCAAACCTCTGCCCCCTTTCAACAAGGATCACAGTCTGACAACGCAAAGCATCTTCAAGAAAGAACTTGAACTTTATGAAGCATTGTTCCTGATTCAAGGAAAAACGTAAGTAACTTGAATAATTTGTTTTTATATTAATAAAGCTATAATTTTAATATAAACTTATCAAACTTATATATATGATTGTGGATAATGTTGGGTATGCCCACTTATATCTCAGTTTCAATGTAATATGATTGATTAGATTTGATTGATCCATCACCTAAGTTTTATTTCATGGACTTTAGACCCACATGTAAGAAGTATTTATACTTCATTTTTTTAGGTTGTCCATTGTAATAGAATAGGCTTAGGATAGGGCAAGAAGATCAAGATTCAAGAAAATCACACTTTGAGTTTGAGTCACGCGCCATGCGCCTCACCCCATGCGCCATGCGCCTCCTTAAGCGCGCGCATGAGTATACGCCTAGCATAGCTCATGCGCCTCAGATGACTCAGAACGCGCATACGCTACGCGCCTCTCTAGCTCAACGCGCATCATGAATGTTTTTAACACTCAGTGATTTATTCAAGATTCAATTCAAAGACTTGAAGAAGATTCAAACTACGCCAATGATCCAACGGTGGTATGTACCCGCATCTAAGGACACCTGTCCATAACGGTCATATTTGTGTTATGTGTCTAACGACTATAAAAGGACACGTGCACCACTCAATGAGCGACAGCACATCCGTCCTTTCTCTGACTCACCAAGGATTTCCAACGGCTAGTTTTTGGGGCTCTACTATAAATACCCCATAACTTCAACCATTTGAAGTTGCTAAGAATTTCAAGAATTTCTCTCTCAAGCATTTGTTGAAGATTTGAAGATTGCCTTTGTTATTTCCAGAATTCTCAAGAACATCTTCATAACTTCATCCTTATCCCTGATCCTCAAGCGATAACACTTTAGTTTTCTTGTGCTCTCAATCTCAAAGATCTAAAGAGCCTTGAATCTAAAATCACACACGCACCTCTTTAAGTTTGATCACTTAGATCTTTCTTTTAGAGATACACCGGTTATTGTCTAGGATTTGTTCTTTTATAGAATATTAGATCTTGAGTTAGTGTATAAGCTCAAACGATTGTAATTTGTATCACTCTCTCATTATATAAGATCTCCATTAGAAATCCAAGACTAACCATCTTGGTAGAGGACGTAGATCACTTTCCCGATCGAACCTCTCCAAATAGCGCGTACTTACTATCTTGCTATTTCCTTTCAAGTCATATCATATCTAACTATTTGATTGTTTATTCATTGTAGATTGATTGATTGAACTGTGTTGTGTTTGTTATATCATTTGCCTTAGTTTCTTATTTCACCCACTTTGAGCCAAAATACTTAAAGTGTGTGTGCGCCCCCTTTATCATACTTTGCGCCTATTTACATTACTAAATTCCGCTGTGCATTTCACTCACTCACATAGGCGCATATCATAATGCTTATTTGATAAAGTGCGCATTTGTAATTGAGTTTATTAAGGGTACGAAAAGAATTTTAAAACAACTATTCACCCCCCTCTAGCTATTTTTCATACCCTTGTTGCCCTTTGGGACCAACAAGTGGTATCAGAGCGAACACCTTTATAAAACACTTTTGTTTTTCAAGCTTAACAGCTTGGGTGCCGATTCTAAATGGCAAACTCAAAACCTATGGCAACTGCAAACTACACTCACGTTCCGGTCTTTGATGAAGATCATTTTGACGTGTGGAAATTCAGCATATTGACTCATCTCAACTCAATCGATGAAAGACTTCATGACACCGTGGTTTATGGACCTTACATCCCTATGAAAGCGAATCCAAATCCGCGCACCAATGTTGTTCAACCAACCGTCAAGAAACCAAAGGAAGAATGGACTGAGGAAGAAACAAGAAGAGTTGCAAATGATGGGAAAGAAAGAAATATTCTCCTAAGAACTCTAAGCACGGCTATGAAACAACAAGTCATGCATTGTGCTACTGCTAATGAGCTATGGGACGCTATTGAAGAGCATATAGAAGGAGATACTGTTTGTAAGGAGAACAAGAAATATGAAGTGCAAAAGAGATTCAACAATTTCTCTCAACCCCCCCTGTGAAACCTTAAGACAAACTTATGAACGCTACTGTGAAATTATAAATCTATGTATTTCACTTGGCATGAAGTTTTCTAACAAGGATTTGAATGTCAATTTTCTCCAAACTTTTGGATCAAGATACCTACATAAATCCAGCGCTCTTGAAGACGCCAGAACTTTAGATGTATGGACTTTAAGGAACCTTTATGCAAATCTCAAAGTTTATGAGCTCAAACTCCAACGAATCAGTGAAACTGAAGGAAAGTCAAAATCAATAGCAATGGTGGCGCATAGAGAAGAAGTGCATGCGCCTACGCCGGTTCAAGAAGAGAAAAGTTCCGATCCCAAAATTTCTACCTCTGAGCTACTAGACATGGATGATGAAGACTTTGCTTTATTTGTGAAGAAATTTCAAAAGTTCAGAAAATTCTCAAGACCCGGCTCAACCAGCAAATTTCAAGGATCTACCAGCAGAGCTCCTCCAAAGTTCACAAGGAGCAGTGACTCAAAAAGAAAAGAAGACTTTGTTTGTTTTAATTGCAGGAAACCAGGACACTTTACTTCAAGCTGCCCAACTCCAAAATTTGAATATATGCAGAAGAAGAGCAGCCATACTCCCAAGTTCACTCCCAAATTCACTCATCACAAGGGAATAGTTGTTGAAGAAGAAGCACTAGCAAATGATGATGAAGTTGATACTTATGATTCTGATGATGACTTCTCCAAGGATGTTCCTGATATGAATGTCTTGAATAAACCTATCAAGAAATCTGCAGGTTTTCAAGAAGTGAAAAGGAAGAAAAGACCAACCATCAGCGAGCTCGTTGAACAAGGATTTCTCACTACGGCTCAAAGCGATGGTGGATTGTTATTCTCACGATGTGATCTAAGTGCAAGGAACAAGTTGAGAAAAGGAGCTTACATCAGACCTCAAGTTGAACCAACTGCTCCAATCTCCAAAATCAATGATGATGAAGTGATTGCTGAACAAGAAAAATTGTTCAAAAAGGCTGAAAAGGTAATCTCTAGATTTGATAGTATGAAGGAAGCTTTAGCACTATCATGTGATGAAATTTCCCAGCTTAAGACCGAGAAATCTCTACTTAAATCTAAATTCACCCTCCTTAAGGAGCAGATAAAGAGCATGACTCCTCTTACTGTTAAAAACACTTTTCTAACAGAACAGAACTCAGTTCTTAAAGTTCAAAACGATGAAATTAGTCGCTCAAATTACTGATCTTAAAAAGATTACAAATTAGTGGTCCAATTCTCGTGTCACTATGGAGAATATATTTGAGTCCCAAAAAGTCAGTGGTGATAAAAGTGGCTTGGGATTCTCATCAACTAGTGACAACTTTAAATGTGATGTCTGTGCTGAAAGAGATAGTGAATTTACAAACCAGCAAACTTTTGAAATTCCCAAGGAAAAACATTCTAATTCAATGGGTAAAGGACAGGAAAAAGTCAAGAGACAAACATTCCATTATGTCTACCCAATGAAGCAATTTGGGAAAGCTAATGGGAAAGATATAGCTACAGATGAATCATCCTCTAGCAAAATCCCTCTTGAAACAAAGCGCGCTCCTTCTCCGAGTGCTCATTATGCGCCTAGGAGCCACGCGCCTCATCGCCGTGCGCCTCCTAGCCCTATGCGCCCTCCTAGATCAAGCGCTCCAAAATTTCAAAAGAAGGATTTTGTTAAGGCTAGTTCATCTGACCCAAAGAAGAATACTATCCCAAAGAAAAGTAAAGAGTTTGTTAAAACTCATGTGATTGGTGGCTTTCATCATTGTTCCATTTGTGATTGTTCTGGACACAAGGCCGTGGAATGCCTTTTGCGATTCACTCCCAATGCCAAAGGACGTAAAAACCCTAAGGTCAAGCAAGAGTGGGTTGTCAAAAGTTGCTAACCCTAGGACCCAAAAGGAATAAAGAGGACCTGCTTAAATGTCTATATTTCAGGTTCTTTGTTTCATGGCTGGATCTTCAAAAGCTAGAAATTATGAATGGATTCTCGATAGTGGGTGTTCAAGACACATGACTGGAGATGAATCCTTATTAGAAGATGTCCATGAAGAAAGAGGTCCCTCAGTAACGTTTGGTGATAATAACAAAGGTCAAGTTGTTGCATATGGAAAGCTCAAGAAAGACAAAGTGTGCATTGAAAGAGTCTCTCTTATCGAAGGACTCAAGCACAATTTATTATTCATATCTCAATTCTGCGACAGAGGATTAGAATGCCATTTCACCTCAACTCAATGTCTTATCAAGAATGGCAAAACTGGAGCTACATTACTCACGGGATATCGTAAGACAAATATTTACATTATTGATTTCCATAGTATGAACTCTAGTACTAATATTTGTTTTGTAGCTAAAAGTGTGAGCGAAAATAGTTGGCTGTGGCACAAGCGCTTAAGTCACTTGAACTTCAAATATCTATCCAAACTCAGCAGGAATAACCTTGTTAAAGGACTTCCCAAGGTTGCTGATCATAATGACAAGAAGTGCGCCGCATGTCAACTTGGCAAACAACCGAAGAAATCTTTCTCCAGCAAGACCAATCCTTCAACTTCTAGATGTTTGCAACTGCTTCACATTGATCTATTTAGACCAGTCACCACTGTAAGTATTCGAAAGAACAAGTATACTCTAGTTGTGGTGGATGATTATTCAAGATATACATGGGTGGAAATGATGATTTCAAAAGACGATTGTTACGACATTTTGACCACCTTATTCAGACTGCTTCAAACCCAAAAAGAAGATGACATCGTTAGTGTTCGATCCGACAATGGAACAGAATTCAAGAACAACGGTATTGCTCGATATTGCAACGATCATGGGATAGATCACAACTTCTCAACCGCTGGAGTTCCTCAACAAAATGGGGTTATGGAAAGAAAGAATAGAAAGTTGATTGAAGCGGGAAAGACGATGATAGCTGAAGCGAAATTGCCTAAGTACTTTTGGGAAGAAGCTATCAACACAGCATGTTTTATTCAAAATCGTTCCCTCATCAACAAACTTCATAACAAGACTCCGTATGAACTCTGGCGTGGTAGAACTCCCAACATTGAATTCTTCAAGATCGTTGGTTGCAAATGTTATATCCTCTACAACGGAAACGAACATAGAGGTAAATTCGATGCCAAAGCCGACGAAGGTATTTTTGTTTGGTATGCCAAACATTCTAAAGCTTTTTCACATTTTTAATAGAACTACATTAGTAATAGTTGAATCTGTACATGTTACATTTGATGAACATTCTCTCCTTGAGCCACATTTGGCTCCAAATGTTGCTGATGATTCTATTGAGCTTAATGATACAGGTGCTCCTATTTATGTTGCGCCTACTCAAAATCAGAATCTATCAACTCAAGGAAATCCATCCACATCAGTTGCGCCTAACTCCTCATATGGCGCGCCAAATGGATCATCAACTGCGCCTCACTCACATGTTGCGCCTCTTGATTCCTCTCATACGCCTATATCTACTGCTGCATCTGGTGTAAACCCAAGTTTCAACTCTACACCAATTTAACCCCCAAATTTTAATGATTTAGAATCTGGTAAAGATGTACCAATTGAAGACCTTCAAGTTACTACGACTCAACCTAACTTACCTCCTGAAATTCGTGAAGTTAGAGGTCACCCAATCAATAATATCATTGGTGATCTAAACATTGGTGTTCGTACATGGAGAGCTACAAACTTTGATGCTTACACTTCTTTTATCTCTCAAATTGAACCGAAGAAGGCTGATGAAGCGCTCCAAGATCCTAATTGGGTTGTTGCAATGCAAGAAGAACTCAATCAATTTGAACGATGTAAGGTTTGGACTCTTGTTCCAAGACCAAATGATCAAGGAGTGATTGGTACGAAATGGGTGTTCAGAAACAAGATGGATGAGAATGGAACCATCACAAGAAACAAAGCAAGATTGGTTGCACAAGGCTATAGGCAAGAAGAACGAATTGATTACGATGAAAATTTCACGCCCGTAGCAAGACTTGAAGCTATCAGATTATTTCTAGCTTACGCTGCTCACAAGGACTTCAAGCTATATCAAATGGATGTGAAGAGCGCGTTTCTAAATGGTGAACTCCAAGAACAAGTCTACGTTGCTCAACCACCTGGGTTTGAAGATTCTCAATTCCAAATCATGTGTACAAACTCCAAAAAGCTTTGTATGGACTCAAGCAAGCACCAAGAGCATGGTACGATACACTATCCAAGTTTCTCATTGAAAAAGGCTTCACTCGCGGTAAAATCGATACAAATCTTTTCATTGCCAAACATAATGGTCATAAATTACTTGTTCAAATTTATGTTGATGATATTATATTTGGTTCTACTAATGAATTGTTGTGCAAGCGCTTTGAGAAACTAATGAAGAGCAAGTTTGAAATAAGCATGATGGGAGAACTCACATTCTTCCTCGGGCTTCAAATCAAGCAAATGAATGAAGGCATATTTATCAATCAAGCCAAATATACAAAGGACTTAATCAAGAAATTTGGACTTGAGAACGCCAAAGCATATGATACTCCAATGGCCACCGGCAACAAACTAGACAAAGATGTAAAAGGTAAACATGTTGATCAAACGCTCTATCGAGGTATGATTGGCTCACTCCTTTATCTTATTGCTAGTAGGCTTGATATTATGTTTAGTGTTTGTTTTTGTGCTCGTTATCAATCTGACCCTAGAGAAGCGCACTTAATTGATGTGAAACGTATTATAAGATATCTTTCCGGTACTGTTAACCTTGGACTTTGGTACACCAAAGATTCGAACTTTAAACTTGTAGGTTATTCAGATGCGGATTATGCAGCGTGCACTATTGATAGGAAAAGCACAAGTGGCACATGTCATTTCCTCGGATATCGACTTGTGTCATGGGCGAGTAAGAAACAAGGTTCAGTATCTGTCTCAACAACCAAAGCCGAATATATCGCTGCGGGAAGTTGTTGCTGTCAAATACTATGGATGAAGCAGTAATTGGTGGACTATGATATAATCAAAGGAAATTGTCCCATCTACTGCGACAATACATCAACCATTGTAGTTTCTGAAAATCCTGTCATGCACTCAAAGACCAAACACATCGACATCAAATATCACTTCCTCAAAGACCACGTGGAGAAAGGAAATATACATTTGGAACACGTGGGAACCGACTATCAAATCGCCGATATTTTAACGAAAGCACTCGACGCGAAACGGTTCATATTTTTTAGAGGTGAAATGGGTATGCTTAAACTCAACTAAAATTCAATACAATTTTGTCAATACTAATAATTGTATGTTTTGTTGAGTTATATGAGTATACTAGGTATTAAAAATGATAGATCAATTTCAAAGTTTCAAGGAAACTCTATGCGCGCCCAACTCACATTCTCATGTGCGCCTGACATTCTATGCGCCCCAAAATCTGTGCGCACCTCACAACCCTGCGCACCCCTCATTCTGCGCGCCCAACATCAATGCGAGCCTCTCTCTCATTGCGCGCCTAGATGATTACTGCGCCTATCATACTCTGCGCGCCCCCAAGCAATCTAGCGCACCATAAATGCAAATTCACGTGCACATTTATTGCAAACGGGTATTCAATGCTTCAAATTTATTATTTCAATGATTGAGCGCATTAAAGTTTCACAAGTATCAGGTACGTTTATTCTATTCATTTATTATAGGAATTTTTATCTTTTGACATTTTATTAATTGTTCAAGGGTACTTGTGCAATTAAATTTTTCCCTCGTTTACGTTTTTCGAAAAATCTTATTTTCTGGGGATATATTTCTTGCACCCCAAACTTACACCAAAACCGATGTTTTTGGGGTTTGTGCAAAAATTAGTCAAAATTGCTCATACACTTATAGGGAAAGTGGAACAGTTTTTCTCTTACCCAAAATGTCACATCGATGTACTTTGTGTCATTCCACCATTAATGCCCATCCCCTCCTTCATATCCCTCATAAATGCCCATCTCTTCACCTCTCATCCTAGAAACCTTAAACCCCATTTATAATCATTACTTACCTATATATATATATTCACTCACGCCTACACTCTCACTCACCAACTCTTCAAATCCCTCTCTCTATCCCGACTCACTCTCTCTCTCTCTCTCTCTCTCCATTATTCATCATTTCTTCATCCTTTTTCTCTCTATATATTCTGTTAATGGATCCTAAACGATCTACAAAGACAAATCAAGACGAAATGGTATGATTCCTCAAAACTCTAACTCGCTTAATTACTGTAAAATTCATATTTTTTGTCATTTCTGTGTTATCGGCAATTTCAAAACCGAGAAATCCCATTTTCCTTGATAAAAATTGCTTCGATTCTCCGTTTTCAAAATCGTTTGTTAGGTTATGTTCGATTTGTGTTTTAGAGTCTTTCAAAACTAACTTTTCAACGATCAATTCGCTATTTTTTGCGAATCTGAAGATTTTTGATTTTTGACTTTTCAAATTTTCGGATCTTTGAATCCATTTTCTGGATTCGTTGTTGATTTGTTCTAGTTTTGGTTTACATATTTGTGATCCTTGTCTTATTGCGGTCATTTTGATATATTGTGTGCTTGATTTAGTGAAGTTTCACGTTTTATGTGTTCTTGGTGTTCTTCGAGCACTCAAGACATGTTCTTCGTGTTCTTCGTTATTTTCGCATGACTTGGGTTTCAAATTTTCAAAAACGTGTTTTTCAAAAATTTTCATGTTTGATCTTGTTTGCTTGCATGATTATGTACTTTACTTGTTTGTGTGTTTTTGTGTGCTTTTTACTAAGTAAAAATTTCACATATGTTATGTGCCTAAATACAATCTTATAGGCCTAATTTCTTTATGCGCCTGAATGTCTTTTGAGCCTCATCACATGTATGCGCCTAAGTCATTCTGCGCCTAAAACTTTTATGTGCCTAACTTTATACTTAGTCAAATTTCTATGTTTAATTTTTCCTTAGTTTCTACATAGAACCATTCTTAATGCGCCTTGTTATCTTATGCGCTAATTTGCTTATGCGCCTCTCACTTTTATGCGCCCTTTGTGTTTATCAATGATCTGCGCCTAATCAACCCATGCGCCTAATATTTCCTTGCGCATTATTATGTTTCTATGCACCTAATACACTCCTAACTTCACTCAAATGTTTACTTTTCAGGATCCTGCAAATTTCAGACCCGGTGAAACCATTGATCTTGCTGAGCTCTCACTTGATCCAATGGGGCTTGAAATCCTTTCAACCCTTCACATCGCTGGACTCAGTCCTTTATTCACGCTAGATCAACCATTCTATTCTCCGCTCCTCGTTGATGAATTCTTCTCAACCGCTGCTCTAGTTGAGACTCCAGCTGATGGATACGTGCGCTACAGGATATGCGCCACCATTCAGAATACTCCTATAACTATCTCTACGGGCACAATCAAGAACATAGTGAGTTTCAGCACTACTGGCCCTCAGGGTGTTTCTGGTCAACCGAACTCTTACTCAGTTGCAGATCAGAATACAGTGGCGCGTACTTATCTCAAAGTCCCTACTCTTCTGAACAACATAAAAAATGTTGAGATTAAAGATGGTGGTGATCTGCTTTCTCATATAGCACATCTTGTTGATACTTCAATCGTGTTCAAGACCGGCAATGTGAATAGATTCACCGTTGAGCAGTGGGAGTATACTGCTGCCATCATGGGAAAAACCAGATTGAATTGGCCTCAGATTTTGTTCAAAACCTTGTCTGACCAGATTGATAAGTATAACAAAAACAAGTCTGATGGGAAGACGAAGTTCAAAACTCACTGCAGAATACTCACGAAGATATTTCTCACCTATCCTGCCCTTGCCAAATTCCTTAATGAGAACCCTGCTTATAAAACTGATGATGTTCCAGTTTTTGGGAAAGACAACCTTGTCTTGAAGAGGCGCAAGAAGCGCATGGCAAAGCGCGCGCCTAGGGTAAAGGTGCTCAGTTGGTTGATGAAGCCACTGAGTCAGATGAAGATGCAATTGGCACAGAAGATGGCGCAGAAGAAGGCGCAGACATTGAAGCAGCACCTCGCGCATAACCAACAGTTTTTCCAGGCGCAAAAAAGGGCAAAGGAAAAAGGGTTGCTGAAGGAACAAGCAGACCTCCTAAGCGCCCAAGAGCTGATATTGAAGAAGAGAAGGAACTGAAGCGCACTAAGGAAGCCAGTAGACTGGAAGCGCAGAAGAAAAGAGATAAAGACTTCAGATTGAAACAGGCTGCTAAGTTATCCAAATCTGAAAGGCGCAAAGGCGCAGGGTCTAGCGCTGATGTACGCGCGCCCACTCCTAATGCGCCTCAATCAAAGCCTTCAGCTCCTGCTCCAACTCAGAAACTAACTTCAGAGCCACTTTCTGCTGAGCGCCAAGCACTTAAAGATAGGCTATCTGATGAACTTTTTAGCGACTTGAGTGATGATCCAGTTCAGGGGGAGCCAGAGCCCTTGACCAGGCGCAAGAGTCCTTCTGCGCCCCCAACTATTTTAGTGGAGCCTACATCAAGTGATGAATATCTTCCTTCTCCTCGCGCTCCTACTCAATCAACTCATGCGCCCCGTACTTCTCATGCGCCTCCTCCTACCACTCCTGATATGAGTGTTGTTATTTCACTACTACAGCAACTCCAGCAAGGCCAAGCTCAGATGAATTCACAGTTAGAGCTTCACACTTCCATGCTTACTCAGCAAGCTGATGAGATTGCTGCCATTAAGGGGGAGATGGCGCGTATAGATGCGAATATCAAGGACAAACATTTCCTTACTCCTCAACAATGGAATGACGCTATTGATCAAATGAATGCTCTTTTCAAAGGTACTCTTGCTTCCCTTCATGAGCGCATAGATGGTGGCATCAAACTCACTGATGGCCAAGATTTCATTAACGCTATAAGGGAGGTAGAGTTGAATATAGCGGGTAATATAAGGAAGTTGTTTGAGATGGTGGCTGGAGATAGCTAAAAATTGCTGAGTGTTGTTGATAAACTTAAAGAAGTTAAGGATGAGCTAGAAATCCTGGGCTTAACTGTGTATGGTGCTGATCCTGGCGCAGAACCTAAAGCTTCTGAAACTCATGCGCCTCCAGCTCCTGAAACTCCTGCGCCCTCTTCCAGCTCTGCTCCTAGCGCGTACATAGACATTAATTCCCTGCTCTCAAAGATTGAAGTTTTGAAGGAATTAGTTGTCACTCACTTCAATGCCGCGCATTCCAGTGCAGACAGGCGCGCAGATAGAGTTTCCGCTGATATACTTACTGCCCAAGCTGCTGTTGAAGCTAACTTCCAAGCCTTCACTGAAAACTTTTCACAACAGCAATCTATCACTCAGCGCACCATTGATGAGTATCAAAACATCAATGTGGATCATTTGCGCTATATCAGAGATGGTGTCACTGATACTCACGGTGTTGTAAACCGTTGTCACCAACTTTCCAAACAAATCCAGCGCTCCGTTTCTAAAATAGAAGAAGGATTGAAGGATGAAGATGCGCCTACTCCCAACCCTTAGTTTTTTGGTTTGTTTGTAAGTTGTTAGAATTTTTTTTGATTAAGAAACTTTTACTAGTGATTTAGTGCTTACATGTTTTAGCACCTTTTGTTTTTGTTCTGTTCAATACTTGTAATCTGTAACTCCTACACCCCAAGTATTAATGAGAACAAAGCATCACGTTTATCTCAAAACTTGTTCACTCAAACTTCTTGTTTGTAGAACATTGAATGTTGTTTAAAATCATATGCATCATATTTGAACTGCTTCATATTTCCTGCATTGAGTTTAAACTTTGTTTAAACACATTTCAAAACTGAAACTCATATCATTCTGAATGTGTTATAAACTGTTGTTTCTATCTTTCCATTTGTAATGTTTTATCCTTATTGGAATAGATTAGAAATCTATATCTTGGACTAGTATGTGCATTAACTTGAGACATGATTTACCAATATCATTTATTTGGACATGTTTTTATCAAGTATAATGTTTGTCCCTGATATAGTAGGTAATGGCATCAATCAAATAGGGGGAGATTGTTGGGTATGCCCACTTATATCTCAGTTTCAATGTAATAGGATTCATTAGATTTGATTGATCCATCACCTAAGTTTTATTTCATGGACTTTAGACCCACATGTAAGAAGTATTTATACTTCATTTTTTTAGGTTGTCCATTGTAATAGAATAGGCTTAGGAATAGGGCAAGAAGATCAAGATTCAAGAAAATCAGACTTTGAGTTTGAGTCACGTGCCATGCGCCTCACCCCATGCGCCATGCGCCTCCTTAAGCGCGCGCATGAGTATGCGCCTAGCATAGTTCATGCGCCTCAGATGACTCAGAACGTGCATCCGCTACGCGCCTCTCTAGCTCAACGCGCATCATGAATGTTTTTAACACTCAGTGATTTATTGAAGATTCAAAGACTTGAAGAAGATTTTCAAACTACGCCAATGATCCAACGGTGGTTAAATAACATGTATGCACCCGCATCTAAGGACACCTGTCCATAACGGTCATATTTGTGTTATGTGTCTAACGACTATAAAAGGACACGTGCACCACTCAATGAGCGACAACACATCCGTCCTTTCTCTGACTCACCAAGGATTTCCAACGGCTAGTTTTTGGGGCTCTACTATAAATACCCCATAACTTCAACCATTTGAAGTTGCTAAGAATTTCAAGAATTTATCTCTCAAGCATTTGTTGAATATTTGAAGACTGCCTTTGTTATTTCCAGAATTCTCAAGAACATCTTCATAACTTCTGTTGGTAGTGGTGCCCTAGGCACGTTTGATAAACGTTGTAATTGTTATCATTTATTTCATATCAATAAAGAGATGTTTTGATTATTATTGTTGTTCATGTTTACTTATAATAATCTCCGTCCCTAGTACTTGTTAAGCACTAGTATAAAGGCTAAATGATCATGGGATGATCATGATAGATTTATGGGTACTTGTTTGGAACAAGGTACTGGACATGACCCACTGTATGAGATTTATGTCATGGTCTATATCATACATATATCTCATATTAGTTATGTCATTTGAATCCTTAGACATGAAGTTATTATAGTCTTCCACTTGATGAACATTGTGTTTGACAAATTCAAACGGTACCTTAACACGGTAGTTATAAAGGGTATGATTGGCATAATCGGATTCCCGTAGAGAAGAATAATAAGCTAAATGGATTTGTCCCTCCACGGAGAGATGTCAAGCTTGGGCCCCTCGAAGGAATGATGTTGATGAAATGTTCGGCCGGACTCAAATGGATTGATTGGATCAATAGCATTTGAATTATCAACATATTCGGAATCGAGAAAGTATTGAACAAAACAAGTTGACTGTTTGACCATGACTTGTGTTCAATGACATCGTGGACAAAGGGATTGTGACATATTCTAAAGGAATGCGAACTTGTATCTAGTTATACTATTTGGGTAGGTATGACGGTTTGCTAGAACCTAATTATATCTTATGGGATCATGTTTGAGCCCATTGCCAACTTAGTATAATCCTAGAGGGTCACACACAATAGAACGAATCTTAAATAAAAGGACTATATTGGCATTTAGGGTCGGAGGACTTCCAAGGAATTTCTGGAAAGATCTGGGCCTCCTGGTCAACCAAGCGGGCGCTTGGGTTGCACCAGGCGGGTGCCTATTCAAACCGGAAAAGGACTGGAGTTTCTGCCCAAACAGGCGGGCTCCTGGGTGGTACAGGCGGGCGCCTGGTGCTCCCGATTGGAAATTTCCTAATTCGATTAGGAATGGTTTTTGGCACAAGTTACCTATTTGGAATAGGTCTTAATTGTGTATAAAAACCCCAATTCGGCCAGACCATATTTACTAGTGCTTTTGTGAGTCTCAAAGAGTTTGAGAGAGATTTTATTTTGTTCTAAGATATCATTGATTGAGGAACAAAATAATTCACAAATAAATTCCATATAGTTCTTTATTATATTGTGAAAGTGTGTTTCATAATATTGGTCTAGCAACCAAGATCAAAGAAGCTCCTTTGATATTCGTTCGAAGTGTGGATACCGCTAGAGGGTGAATTTTATCATCTTGCAAAGTTCGTGATTTGTTCGTGATAAAGCTTCAAGGTTTCTCCACCAAAGATCAAGAGAAAATTCATAGCCATCAAGGGTTAGTTATTCCTCTATTCATCTTGTCGTATTTGATTTAATCATATGAACGGATTCATGGTTTTGGGTTTCTTAAAAAATTTTAAATGCTATATTCCGCTGCGCATGTTACTACGAAACCCAACAGTGGTATCAGAGCCCCATTCATGTTGATTAATTCAATACTTGGATCATGTTGTGTGTATATAAATTGTTTATGTGCCAAGCATGATATGAATATTGGATTATATGATGCTTATGTGTTTTGTGATTTTATGTGGTTTATTGTTTTTCCAACTTTAATCGCAATAAAAATTATGGTGGATTCTGAATTATTTCGATTATTGATTTTTGATTGGATCAAAGTTTTAATAATCGAGGAAAAATAATTTTGAGACAAAATTTTCAAACTTTAAAATTCTATACTATTCTGGCCATTCAAGCGGGCGCCTGGTCCTTTGCAGGCGGGCGCTCGGTGGCCAAAAATTTGTTCTGATTTTGGTTAAAATCTGAATATGGAATTTTCGTTAAATCCAACAAAACCAGTGACAAGACCACTTCAGACTTGCTGATCTGGAATGGGTTTTGGGTAGTTGGTTTGTGTGTGGATTTTGGGGTTTGATTTTCCTATTTGTTTTAGTCTTGTGATTCCTAGATTGGTTCAAGTTTTGGATGGCTAATCTGCGTTCATCGAGATTGTGTTTCCCAAAATTGATCGCAATCAAAGTTTCAAAGATAAAACGAAGTTAGAATTATGAAGAGTTCATAATTGCTAAAATTGAGAAACAAAGTTCTTGATTCAATGATTGGCGATCCATGTGGAATTGTGAATGCAATTGGCCTACGTTCATCGAGACCATCTATTGCTTAGTTTCGGCCACATGGACTACTTTCTTGGTTTCTTGAATTAGTGCGGGATTGTGGTTGCCAAATGCCTTAGTTCGACCGCACTTCTTGTTGTCTTGATTTGGAGATAATAACCGAAGTTGAAATAGTCTCATCCTCATAATTATAGAGAAACTAATGACACATAAATATCATGCTTAAATTAATGGGATTAATATAGTGGCTAAACTTGATGTGTAACATGTTTATATTATGTGCTCATAAATGTGTTATATGCTATATGTAATGAACCTTCAAAGAAAGTTTTAAGTCCTTTTTCCCATGCCATGATTAAAACACTTGTTTATACATGAGTAATTTTGTGTGGGCTCGCCAAAGCGAGGTGCATTGATTTTATTCATGTTTGAGAAAGATGAGTGAATAAGAGTTTCTTATGCGTTTAAAATGGTTGGACTTAATTAAGCGTCAAAACAGTTTTGGGCTTAAGGCAAAGATGAGATTTAACATGCTTTTTGAAATTGGATTTCTTAAAGAATCTCATGAAAAGAACTGAGAGTCATATGAGATATGATTGACAAGAGTTGTCTACCTGATTGATTTAATTTTGAGCGGTGCGCCAAAGCGTACTCAAAATTAGATTAAAGCGGGATCTCAACCCAATTAAATTATATTATACATTAGATGTATAAGAAGGTTATATAATTTAGTGGGAGTATTTTGTTTAAAATACATTATTTATCTCTTTAATGAAAAATCGGTACTTATTAAATTTTGGAAATTTTTTGCATATTTGTAGATAATGACTAATAACACTCAATCAATGTCGTTGCGATCGATCCTTGAGAAGGATAAGCTCGAAGAGAATGGTACAAACTTTATGGATTGGATCCGAAGCATAAGAATTGTTCTTAGGCAAGAAGATAAGTTGTACATTCTCGATGGGCCTCTCCCTGCTGAACCACCGCCTACTGACCCTAGGGTAGAAAGAGACAATCAACAAACCTTGCTATCCAACAAAGTTTGGAACATTTGGAAGCCTATGAGATAGGCGTGGAGTTAAGAACCATGTTTCAAGAGCAAGCTAGGCAAGAGAGGTACAAGACCATTGTTGCATTCACTACTAGTAAAATGAATGAAGGGCAACAAGTGAGTCCTCACTTTCTTAAAATGAAAGGTTATGTAGAGCACCTTGAGAAACTTGGCTATCCAATCCCATTGGAGCTAGCCACGGATCTCATTCTTAATTCATTGCCTAAAAGTTATAATCAGTTTGTGATGAATTATAACATGCATGGAATGGATAAGAATCTCTCTGAGTTGCATGGGATGCTCAAAACTGCAGAGATGAAAATTGTGGAGAAAGGTTCTCCCGTGCTCTTGGTTCATGATGGGAAGAAGGCTAGTGCCAAAGGAAAGGGTAAGGAAAAAGTTGTCAAACCCAAGATAAGCAAGGCAAAGGTTGCCAAGGCTTCTGAGGCAAAACCTGATTCACAAAAGGATGCAATCTGTTTCCATTGTCAAGAAATTGGTCATTGGAAACGCAATTGCAAGGCTTTCTTGGAAGAGCAAAAGAAGAAGAAGAGCAGCAAGGCTGCGTCGACTTCAGGTATCTATATGATAGATATTCTCCTTTCTACCACTGATTCTTGGGTATTGGATACCGGATGTGGTTCTCACATTTGTCTAAATGTGCAGGGATTAAAGAATAGGAGACTGCTTAAAGAAGGTGAAGTAGATCTACGTGTGGGGAATGGAGCAAGAGTTGCTGCATTAGCCGTAGGGACTTATGAAGTCACTTTACCTTCCGGATTAATTCTTGTTTTGAACAATTGTTATTATGTTCCGGATTTAAGCAGAAATATTATTTCAATTTCTTGTTTGGATAATGAAGGTTTTAAGTTTCTTATTGAGAATAAAAAATTTTCTATTTATTTAAATGATGTGCTTTATGGTATTGCTAATTCATTTAATGGCCTTTATATCTTGGATGTCAAGAATGAAAATAATGTCTATCATGTAAATAAGAAATCTAAACCTAATGATGTAAATCATACTTATTTGTGGCATTGCGTCTTGGTCATATTAATGAGAAGCGTATCTCAAAACTCCATGGGGACGGACTTTTGGGTTCATGTGACTTAGAGTCATATGATACTTGTGAGTCGTGTCTTCTTGGAAAAATGACTAAGACACCTTTTACTAAGTTGGGTGAAAGGGCAAGCGACTTATTGGGGTTGATACATTCCGATGTATGCGGACCATTAAGTAGCAATGCTAGGGGAGGATTTCAATACTTCATAACCTTCACTGATGATTATAGTAGATTTGGGTATGTTTACCTAATGAAACATAAAAGTGAAGCATTTGAGATATTTAGAATATTTCAAAATGAAGTAGAAAAACAACTTGGCAAAAGTATAAAGGCACTTCGATCAGATCGAGGTGGTGAGTACTTAAGTCAAGAATTTGATGATCATCTAAAGAATTGTGGAATAGTTTCACAATTGACTCCACCCGGAACACCACAATGGAATGGTGTGTCCGAGAGGAGGAATCGGACTTTGTTAGACATGGTTCGATCAATGATGAGTCAAATTGATCTTCCAATATCCTTTTGGGGTTACGCTCTAGAAACCGCTGCTTTCACACTAAATCGTGTTCCAACTAAATCGGTTCAAAAGACTCCATATGAGATGTGGAGCGGAAAGAAGCCTTGTCTATCTTTCATGAAGATTTGGGGTTGTGAAGCTTTTGTCAAAAGACTTATCTCTGACAAACTAGCACACAAATCTGATAAATGTATTTTCGTGGGATATCCTAAGGAAACTAAAGGATATTACTTTTACAACCGAGAGGACAACAAAGTGTTTGTTGCCCGAACTGGTGTCTTTCTAGAGAAAGAGTTTCTCTCCAAAGAAATCAGTGGGAGTAAAATAAATCTACAAGAAATTCGAGACCCAGAAAATAACATTGAACCAATAGTGGAACAAGAACAAGAACCACAAGGAGTTGTGGAACCTGTTCAAAATACACAAGTAACTCGCAAATCTAGTAGGATACGATCCGAGCCCGAGAGATATGGATTTCTCGTAACGGATAGTAATGAGGTAGAAATCATTGAGAATGATGAACCGTCAACTACCAAGAGGCGATGTCTTCTCCTGATTCGGACAAGTGGCTTGGAGCCATGGAATCCGAATTACAATCCATGCAAGACAATCAAGTTTGGAATTTGATTGATCCACCCGAAGGTGTAAAAACCATAGGATGCAAATGGGTCTTCAAGAAGAAGACTGACATGGATGGGAAGGTGCATACTTACAAAGCTAGGCTTGTAGCGAAGGGGTATAGGCAAGTTCATGGTATTGACTATGATGAGACCTTTTCACCCGTAGCAATGATCAAGTCTATAAGAATTTTGCTTGCCATTGCCGCATATCATGACTATGAAATATGGCAGATGGACGTCAAAACCGCTTTCCTGAATGGAAAACTCCAAGAGGATGTGTATATGACACAACCAGAAGGTTTTGAACAAGATTCTAAGGTATGCAAATTGCAAAGATCCATCTATGGATTAAAGCAAGCTTCAAGGAGTTGGAATCTCCGTTTTGATGAATCGGTCAAAGAGTTTGGCTTCATCAAGAACGAAGATGAGCCTTGTGTATACAAGAAGATTAGTGGGAGCATAGTGCTATTCCTTATTTTATACGTGGATGACATATTGCTCATTGGAAACGACATTCCTACACTTCAATCTGTGAAGAATTGGTTAGGAAAGTGCTTCGCAATGAAAGATATGGGTGAAGCCGAATATATTCTTGGCATTAAGATCTATAGAGATAGATCAAGGAGGCTACTTGGTTTAAGCCAAAGTACATACATTGACAAGGTCATTAGAAGATTCCGTATGGAAAATTCTAAGACAGGAACCTTGCCCGTGTTACATGGAGTTTCTCTAAGCAAGACTCAATGTCCTAAGACAAAAGATGAGCGTGAGAAAATGAATGATGTTCCATATGCTTCGGCAATTGGGTCCATCATGTATGCCATGATTTGTACTAGGCCGGATGTATCTTATGCTTTGAGCATGACAAGTAGATACCAATCCGACCCTGGCGAAAATCACTGGATAGCCGTAAAAGCGATTCTTAAGTACTTGAGAAGGACTAAAGACTCGTTTTTGGTCTATGGAGGAATGGAAGATGATCTCGTTGTAAATGCTTACACGGATGCAAGCTTCCAAACCGACAAAGATGATAGCCGATCGCAATCGGGTTTTGTGTTTATGTTAAATGGTGGAGCTGTAAGCTGGAAGAGTTCCAAGCAAAGTACAACCGCTGATTCTACAACAGAAGCTGAGTATATTGCGGCATCGGATGCTGCAAAGGAAGCTGTTTGGATTAAGAAGTTCATAACTGAACTTGAAGTGGTTCCTAGTATTGCTAATCCAATAGACCTTTATTGCAATAATAACGGTGCTATTGCTCAAGCAAAGGAACCAAGAGCACATCAAAAATCCAAACACATACTTAGGCGTTTTCATATCATTCGAGAAATCGTTGATAGGGGAGACGTAAATATATGCAGAGTACCTACTGATGACAATGTTGCGGACCCGCTAACAAAGGGACTTCCACAAGCTAAACATGATGGTCATGTTAGGTCCATGGGTATTAGATACATGGGAGATTGGGCCTAGGGCACGTAGGAGATTGTTGGTAGTGGTGCCCAAGGCACGTTTGATAAACGTTGTAATTGTTATCATTTATTTCATATCAATAAAGAGATGTTTTGATTATTATTGTTGTTCATGTTTACTTATAATAATCTCCGTCCCTAGTACTTGTTAAGCACTAGTATAAAGGCTAAATGATCATGGGATGATCATGATAGATTTATGGGTACTTGTTTGGAACAAGGTACTGGACATGACCCGCTGTATGAGATTTATGTCATGGTCTATGTCATACATATATCTCATATTAGTTATGTCATTTGAATCCTTAGACATGAAGTTATTATAGTCTTCCACTTGATGAACATTGTGTTTGACATATTCAAACGCTACCTTAACACGGTAGTTATAAAGGGTATGATTGGCATAATCGGATTCCCGTAGGGAAGAATAATAAGCTAAATGGATTTGTCCCTCCACGGAGAGATGTCAAGCTTGGGCCCCTCGAAGGAATGATGTTGATGAAATGTTCGGCCGGACTCAAATGGATTGATTGGATCAATAGCATTTGAATTATCAACATATTCGGAATCGAGAAAGTATTGAACAAAACAAGTTGACTGTTTGACCATGACTTGTGTTCAATGACATCGTGGACAAAGGGATTGTGACATATTCTAAAGGAATGCGAACTTGTATCTAGTTATACTATTTGGGTAGGTATGACGGTTTGCTAGAACCTAATCATATCTTATGGGATCATGTTTGAGCCCATTGCCAACTTAGTATAATCCTAGAGGGTCACACACAATAGAACGAATCTTAAATAAAAGGACTGTATTGGCATTTAGGGTCGGAGGACTTCCAAGGAATTTCTGGAAAGATCTGGGCCTCCTGGTCAACCAAGCGGGCGCTTGGGTTGCACCAGGCGGGCGCCTATTCAAACCGGAAAAGGACTGGAGTTTCTGCCCAAACAGGCGGGCGCCTGGATGGTACCAGGCGGGCGCCTGGTGCTCCCGATTGGAAATTTCCTAATTCGATTAGGAATGGTTTTTGGCACAAGTTACCTATTTGGAATAGGTCTTAATTGTGTATAAAAACCCCAATTCGGCCAGACCATATTTACTAGTGCTTTTGTGAGTCTCAAAGAGTTTGAGAGAGATTTTATTTTGTTCTAAGATATCATTGATTGAGGAACAAAATAATTCACAAATAAATTCCATATAGTTCTTTATTATATTGTGAAAGTGTGTTTCATAATATTGGTCTAGCAACCAAGATCAAAGAAGCTCCGTTGATATTCGTTCGAAGTGTGGATACCGCTAGAGGGTGAATTTTATCATCTTGCAAAGTTCGTGATTTGTTCGTGATAAAGCTTCAAGGTTTCTCCACCAAAGATCAAGAGAAAATTCATAGCCATCAAGGGTTAGTTATTCCTCTATTCATCTTGTCGTATTTGATTTAATCATATGAACGGATCCATGGTTTTGGGTTTCTTAAAAAATTTTAAATGCTATATTCCGCTGCGCATGTTACTACGAAACCCAACAACTTCATCCTTAGCCCTGATCCTCAAGCGATAACACTTTAGTTTTCTTGTGCTCTCAATATCAAAGATCTAAAGAGCCTTGAATCTAAAATCACACACGCACCTCTTTAAGTTTGATCACTTAGATCTTTCTTTTAGAGATACACCGGTTATTGTCTAGGATTTGTTCTTTCATAGAATATTAGATCTTGAGTTAGTGTATAAGCTCAAACGATTGTAATTTGTATCACTCTCTCATTATATAAGATCTCTTTTAGAAATCCAAGATAAACCATCTTGGTAGAGGACGTAGATCATTTTCCCGATCGAACCTCTCCAAATAGCGCGTACTTACTATCTTGCTATTTCCTTTCAAGTCATATCATATCTAACTATTTGATTGTTTATTCATTGTAGATTGATTGATTGAACTGTGTTGTGTTTGTTATATCATTTGCCTTAGTTTCTTATTTCACCCACTTTTAGCCAAAATACTTAGAGTGTGTGTGCGCCCCCTTTATCATACTTTGCGCCTATTTACATTACTAAATTCCGCTGTGCATTTCACTCACTCACATAGGCGCATATCATAACGCTTATTTGATAAAGTGCGCATTTACAATTGAGTTTATCAAGGGTACGAAAAGAATTTTAAAACAGCTATTCACCCCCCCCTCTAGCTATTTTTCATACCCTTGTTGCCCTTTGGGACCAACAGATAATATTTCTTTTGTAGGGGTGATGCATGGTCAAAGGACAGCATATTTGTCAGTATTGAAGAATTGTATAAGTTAGCTCATGATATGGAAACAAAAGCAACGGTATATCCATATTATTGCTTAATATATATACAGTTAAATAAATGAGAACTTAATATATTTTTTCTAATGGTAAATTTATGTACAGGTGATGAATGGATATCTGGAAATTTTGAAAGAGAGATACAAGGAAAAGGATGTTTTGGAAGTATCAACAGAAAACAAAACAGTTGGAGTGATAAACGCGAATGCAATGGTATAACAGATAACTTGCCCTCACGATACATAATTATAAACTTTATGACTATTTAACAAATTAATATCTTTTTGCAGTGCTATTTTACTAACAAATATGACGACTGCATCAAGATGTTTATTGATGAGCCTTTTAGTCAGTTTTTAAAAGAAGAGGTGAGGTACATAGTTATTCCAATTCACACACCATCTAAACAAGGCATTGCTCGGCACTGGACGTTACTTATTTTTGACACGGAGGACGAAGAATACAAGTTCTACAATTCCTTGCGTCCATTCAAAAAAGGAGCAAGAGATAAATATGCCATTCATGCAAGGAAAATGGTTACTAAATTTCATTTATGTAGTCACCTCTAATGGTAAATCAATATTATTTTATACTAACAATTATGTTATTTTTATTTTTATTTTTATTTTACTTGCAGTTTTGTCATACCAAAGAGTTGATCAAAAAGGGCGATACACCTACTGTAGAGACTTTTGAAGAGGTTAAACATCATTCCAGCAACAAAGAGGGAGTGCTAACTGTGGAATAATTGTTCTAATGCAAGTGGAAGCAATATTACAGTCAGGAGTTATCCCAGAGAAATATGAAGTTGACTCACCCAAACTCTACAGAGCAAAAATGTTCACTGACTTTATGAGTGATGCTAATACAACTCAGATATGATATGTAGTAGATATCATGATTGTCTACTTTTTTGGTAAATCTGCAGGTGGTTAAACATACAAATGGCACATATTCTAGTTTATATGGTTTAGTACAATTTTTTGATGATTTCTTTTGTGGTGGAAATCATAGCAGTTTGTTACAGATAGAATGACACATTATGGTCTGTGGTTTTGGTTCAACATTTTGATGATTTCTGTTGTTCTGGAAATCATAAGCATGTAATTAGTAGGAAATCTTTGTTATGGATGACAAAAACATCAATGCTAATTGTTGACATAAAAAGTATTTGAAGTAATGCTTTTGCTGAGTTTGATGCTGTATTATATGTTGTCTTTGCTGAGTTATGGATGACAAAAAGTATTTTTGGTTTTTAGCCTAAAAAAGGATGTTTGTCTTTAACAACAATTGAGAACTTAATGTTATATTTTCGAGTTATTTTTTGTTTTTAGCCTAAAAGGATGTTTGTCTTTAACCACAATTGAGAACTTAATGTTATATTTTTTAAATACAATAAACATCACTACAGGGAAAGCATAGAAGGCTAATAAAGTGAAGTGCTTTACTAAAATAGAGAATTTTAGGTTTAGTTTTTTATACAATTGACATCAATACTATAGAAAAATTAGATGACTAAAAAAAGAATACTTTTAACATAATTGGGAACTTAATGTTGAACAAAAATAACAGCTTCCAAAAGACAGAAGTATAACTCTTTCACCATAATTGAGAACTTAAGGTTCAACCTCTTCCATTCTGCATTCAAATCAAGTCTGACATTAATCAAATATCCGAATATATTTTCAAAGTAATTAAAAAAAAAAGATTATTCCAGAGCCTCTTTACATGACTTTCTGTTATGATTTCCAACTCTTCCACACCGACCACATTTCATTTTTCTTTTAAAAACCTCTCCTCTTGAATTTATGCGATTCTTCCTTTGCCTTCCTGGTAGACGCTTGGATATTGGAGGAAGGATGATACATTCTTCATCAATTGCTAATTCCCTTCCAAATGAAACATTTGGCTGAATGGCAAGATCATAACAATTCCTATAACTGGTAGTATGAAAGTGTGTGTCTATATACTTGAATGGATCTACTTTAGTACCAGATAAAACTGCAACTACATGAATGCATGGAAATCCATCGTGCTGCCACTTCCCGCATGAACATGTGAATTCTTCTAAGTTGACAGCCATAGATGGTATTGAATGAACTTCAAATATATTTTCCGTAGACGAGTGGATTAACCAAGAACGATCTTTTTTCAAGATTATCCCTATACCTTTTCTCCATAACTGGTCAAATAAAAGATGTCCACTTTAAAGATTGTACTCTACGCCTAGACATCTGACCCATCAACTTCAAACGTATTTGATCTATTAATTCACAAACGGTAAGTGCACGAGCCTCTTTAAACTGAGCATTAAAAGATTCTGCTGCATTTGAAGACATCTCACCATAACGCTTTCCTTTAAAATAAGAATTTGCATAGTTTTCATGAGGCAAACTTTCTAGAAATTCACAAACCTTTTTACCACCTTCATTCCTCATTTCCTCCAAAATAGTATGGAAAAGTTATTTTGTTGGAGCTGCTATAGCCTGACAGAGTTTGTAAACCATTTTCTGCCTAATAACTGGAAAATATCCCCTCATTTTGTCTCTCAAGTTATTCCTCAGATGACAAATGCAGAAAGAATGAAAACAATGAGGCATAATAGATCTCATAGCTGAAATTATTCCTTGATGACGATCTGATATAAACGTAATTCTTCGTCCTCTTATAAGAGGTTCCAGTTGTTCGAGGAACCAAGTCCAATTCGAAATATCCTCTGAAGAAACAACAGCATGAGAAATGTTAAAAAGATCTAAACAGAAATAAAAAGTAATATTAAACCAAAGATCAGCAGTATTATAAAAAACAGACGTTGAGAAACAAAAGATATATTCACAATTGAGAACTATGAGTTATAAAATTACATACCATAATTCCTATCTTTCGATGTTGCTGCACATAAAACGCCTTTATACTTGCCACGCAAGTGACTTCCATCAAGAAACAATATAGGACGGCAATAACCAAAACCATGTAGACAAGCACCAAACGATACAAAACATCATTCAAAGTGATGAGTTTCAGAATCAAAATCGAGCACAAAGTGACTACTAGGATCTAACTGTTTCATTCTCTCAAAGTATGGTCTTAGTTTATCATAAGATAAATCGGCTTCACCGAAAACAACATCCCTAGATTTTTCAAGCGCTTTCCAAGAAACTCTATAACTAACATTAACACCATATTCAGATTTAAGTAAACTAACAACATCAGCAGCACCTGTGGATGGCTTGGCACGAACTTCATCAAGAATAATGCTGGACGTGACATTAGAACCCATCTTTTTACTACTTCCAGTCATATAAACATCACCACAAGTATGATCTCGAATGTATTCTTGTATATAAGCAAAACCATTAGCCCTTTCAACTGATGTATGAATCCTCCAAGGACAACCTCTAGACTCTTTGTGTACACATTCTGCAGTAATACGCACTTTATCATTTTTCACGTACACAAAATCAAACCCAGTAACTGTTGCATATTTACACAAGCTATTTCGAAACTCATTTATTCCACCTTCAAATACCTGTCCAACATCTTTGATACCAGCAGCCTACTTACTACTTTTCAACTCCTTATCTTTATGTTGGAAAAAATTGATGGACACTTCATAACTACCAAATGAACTAGCTTCAATATCAGAACTTAAACCACCCACAACAGTTGATGAACACGATTCATAAACATCCAAAGTAGAACCTTGTTTCAACAGAATTTTAATCATTTGAATAGAACTATGAACTACCATTATAGACATATTCATAAAGTCATCTTCATTCTCCAATAAGCAAACATGATTCCCAGGCAAAGAATATGACATGGAAACACAGTCCTTCTTCAAGCACATCCACCTTCTACAAGCAAACTCAACCAAAGTATCGAAGGACTAAAACTTACTAAATCTTTCAATTGCAGTAAGATTCCCAAACTTTATCAAAACCATAACAGATGAATCCATATCAATCTACAAATTGAAAAATGCAAAAATAGTCAGTGTATATAACAAAATGATCAATTAAGGAATAAGTTCTCATTTACATATTTGAATACCAGATTAACAACTTATACTTATCTATTTTCTATTAACAAAACATAAGTAGTGCAGCAACACAAACAAAATTCTCATATACTAACACATAAACAATGCAAGCACAAAATCCATATCCACAAAAAACAAAAATACTACACAAATCAAAAGCAACAAATATCTTTTAAACCATAACTGATTTTAAAAACATAAAACTACGATTTATATTGATTATAACATAAAGTAAATCAAAATTTAATTATGCGCAACAAATAAGGTACAAACTCAAGTTTGCGAACACAAATCAGAGATCGAAAAAGTAATAAAAACTTACAGAATCAAAACCGATGAGCTTAGCTTGATCACAAAAAGGAATTGATGCAGATCTAGGTTGATCACAAGAAGGAACTGATGCAGATCTAGGTTGATCTCTTTCTCTCTCCTCTCTCTCTATCTCCGTAAAGGTTTAGGATCACCGATTTTAGAAAAAGATACGCTAAGGGAACCGTATATATATGAGGGCAGTTTTGGAATTTATAAAATTAATAAACGGGATGGTGGATCCTACGGTTAAATACCTTCTGACGTAGGATTAGACGGTAATTTATAAAAATAGGAGTCTTAAACGGTCGTTTTAGTTAGGATAGTGGATCAGGAGGTAATAATCTCAATAAAATTTTGTGTTGATGACCTATTAATTTCTAATCTAGTTGCTTAGAATTGTTTTATAGCTAGAATACTCTTATACTTGATTGATTGTTTTGCATTCGTTTATCTTGTAATGTGGATATCAGAGTCATGTAATTTTTAAATGTGGTTAAATAAGTTCATTGACTGGAATCATTACTTTTATATAAAATCCTTATTAAAATTGTTGTTTATATAATCAGCAAATAATGTGAGTTGGTTTGATAGTGAGCCGTGGGTTTTGTTTGGTACTCATTCCGTCCCGTTTCGTTCCGTTCCGTCCCACGATTAGTTTTGTGTTTATTTTTTGGTTCATCCCAAATAAGTGTTATTACTTGTGTCCCAAAATGAATGTCTGAAATTGCCCTTGATCAAGAGGGATTTTTGACATTCATTTTGGGACGAAGAGAGTACCATTCTTGAAAGTAGAAATATTTTGGTGTTAATTTATTAAGATACAAGGAAAGTACAAACAAAAAAAAAAATCAAAATTCTTGATAAGATTGACAAATAAGTTACTCCCTCCGTCCCATAGTAAATGTTCTACTTTCCTTTTTGGTGCGTCCCAGAGTAAGAGTCTCATTCTCAAAGTGACAAAGAATGGTGTTTTGAACAAGTTTGTCCTTACAATGAAAATGATGAAGACTCCTTGCATGTTTTCATTGTGTTTAGGTTCTGGCACTTGGTTGCTAGTTTGTAAATTTCTCATTTGCTGCACATAATGGTACTTACCTGTTTGTAGATTACGTGTGGTCTCAACCAAAACAGATCAGAAAGTGAGTTCCTGCGAGTAGGCTTTTTCATTCAGAGCTGCCTGGTGATGCCTAGGTACGTTGCAGCACGTTCGGTCGTTCACTCCTCCCGCCGCTACCGACGTTTCTAGGACTGACGGATGCCTCACCTGCATTTGTCTTAAAGCTCATCCTAGAAATGCTATTGGGAGAATGCATTATGGATCCTAGTGATAACCCCAATCTCTTCCCGAAAGTAAGAACCATCTTTCTTATTTCTTGCCTGCCTAGTTGCATTATCTGTCGAATTGCTGCATCGTGCTTAAAGTAAGGACTATTCTCTTGAAGAGCAAAGTGAGCTGCGCTAGCCTTATACGTTATTCAGCAGCAAGCTACAAGATTCACAGCATGTCAAGCCATGGTAAGGTTCTTTGTTTTGCATCGAATTAAACCGGCCGCTGGATTTTAATAGTTATAACATTCATTCAGTTACTTAGACTCCTATTTTTTTCATGGGTGGAAATGCTGAAATATGTTTTTCAAAAAGTGTTTTCTCTTTTCTGGATTGGGAATTATTACGGAATTCAGCTATTGTATTATTTCTTAAGGAACCGGTATTTTAATTTTTTAAAATAGGAAAACTGGATACTGCTGCTTTTTGCTGCATAGTGACCGTAAGATAAATCCCATTTTCGTAATTTGTACCATACTGAGATTAGTTGTGTGACTGGCCCAAAACTTGGTACATTCTCTTCTTGGACATTGTTTGGCTGCCCATGGGAACTGTTTGTTTAAGGGCACTCCAAGTGATTGTCTTTTTGTCTGTCCCAAGTTCATAGATATGTTGTTGTGGCCACGTCTATTTATTTGTTGTTATTTATATACAACATCCCGGTTTTACTAAAGTTACCTCTAGTATTTGTGAACGTGGATTGACTCTTCACCATTTTTAGTTGAGATAAGAGTATAAATGATACTAGTTATAATTTAGATGTCTTCTCTTTTAATTATGCTATTTTTGATGATTTCTTGATGATTATTATCTGATTGTAGGTACGTGGTAAAATGGATTAGACGTATAACAATCCAACAAATGAGAAGGTAGAGGCTCTTTTTTTGGTTTTTGCATCATTTTGTGGGTTGTAGTTATGTTAGATTTGTTATTGAAAGTTGGAACATTAGTTTAGTGAATACTTATTTCATATGTGTCCTTTGGGCGCGAAACTTGTAATGCTACTTTTTATGTCAATTGAAATGTTTTCTTATTATCAATATTTTGCTTTTATTATTTATTGATTTATTTATGTATCATTATTATTATCAATAAATTATTATTATTATGAAATTATATGTGTGCGTCGCATTAGGTATATATACAGTGTTTTTTTTATAGTGGCGTTGCATTAGGTTCCTATATAGTACTTTTGACAATGGTGTTGCATTAGTTGTGAACCGTTGCATTATATCACCAACCCGTTGCAAAAGGGACCGTCACATTAGTAAACAAGTGTTGCATTAGTAGTCAGCCGTTGCATTTTGGTAACGTTGCATTAGATATCATTCTAATGCAACACTCGGGCACAAGCGTTGCATTAGAACACTCTCTCGTTGCGTTAAACCTAATGCAAGGCAAGCGAATGCAATGATCTATTGTCGTTGCATTAGAGCTAATGCAACATGTATTGGCCACTATGGCAATGAATTTATGTGTTGCATTAGACTTGAAATGTAGTAGTGTATAGATAGTTAAAGATAAAGAAAAAAGAAAAGAAAAGTAAAAAAAAAAAAAACCCAACCCAGTCGTTCTTACCCTCTCCCCATTTTGCAGCCCTTCCTGATTCCCGCCCTTCGCGTCCACCCCTCTCCCTTTCACCACCACTCCCATTCTTCTCTTTCCTCCACCTTCCTCTCATCCGCTCCATGAACACCCACCCTAACATCCATTGTAGACCGCAACAGCCACCATCCACCGGTCTTCTATCTCTCTATATTCATCTAATTCCTCATGTAAATTTTCCCTTTCTCTCTCTTTCTCCCTCTATGGTTTGTTGGTATTCCTCTACTTTTTCTTCTCTCGTAAGTTTTCAATTCTCATCCCAGTTATCTAGGGTTTCAAATTCAAGGGGCACTTACCATATAGTCCCTGTTGGACTTCGTGCAATCATGCACAGGGGAAGACATCACATGAAAAACTCAAAAGCCTAGATCTGTTATGTTCAATAATTCATAATATGAAGATGAAAGAAACTAACCCTTGTAGATCGAAATATGAAGCCTTGGATTTAGATGCTAAGAAAAGCACCCTCTACCGGTGATCCACACTTCGAACGGATAAAAGAACGATTCTTGAACTTGACTGCTAGGTCCTTTAGGCTTAAAAAAAATTAGCTTTGAAGAACCCCTTTCCAATCTCCCTTGAATGAATATTATGGTTTGATAATTTTAGAATAATCAAACCCTAATAACCCTTAAATAATGTGTATTTTATCTCACCAAAAACCTCTCTTTGATTTCACAAATCAATGTAGAAGTATATGTTTTCGGCTGCTGAAAATCGTCCATTATATCCAAGGAAGAAACCTAGACTCATTAGAAAATAGGTTTTCTTGATCCGTAAGAAGTTACCTAAAACTGTTCCTGCCGGACAAACCATCCGTACGGATTCTCCAGTAGGATCCAATTTTTTCATTTTTCATGCCTTATTCGATCAGTTTTGCGTGTGTGACCAAATAGGATTATACTTCGCAACGAGCACGAACCGTTCAGATCTCATAAATCATAAGCAGACTCTAGCAAGCTATTATGATTACCCAATTAGTATAACTTTGAAGAACCAAAGTTTCCTAATAGAACATATCACAATCCCTTTGTCACGCGATATCTTATTGGACATAAGTCATGGTCCACGTCAACTTATGTCGTCCAATGCTTTCTCAATCTTGAGTAGATTGATATGAGCAAATGACATTGAACACATCAATTCATTTGGGCATAGCCATCAATTCATTTGGGCATGACCATGCACTATCATTAATCGCATTCATCGAGTGGCCAAGAAGATATCTTTCTTGAGAGAGGGACAAAGACTTATCATTCTTCCCTACAAGAATCCGATTATGCCAATCGTAGCCTTTATAACCACCTGTTTAAGGGTAGCGTTTGAGTACGTCAAACATAATGTACATCATGTGTAAGACCATGATAATCTCAGGTCTCATGATTCAAATGGTATGACTATTATGAGATTTAATTTTGACATTTGACCATGACATAAATCTCATAACGGGTCATGTCCCGTACTTGTTCACCAACAAGTACCTATAATTTTAATTTATATCAAATACACATGATCATCACATGATCATCGATTAAACATATACTAGTTCTTCATAAGTACTAGGGACCGGGATTATTATAAGAAACGTGCAAAACATAATAATAATCCAAGTTGTTATCTCCATAACAAATGAGAACATGATTTAATGTAAGCCTTTCTCAAGGGCCTAGGGCATAATCTCCCACTTGCACTAGGCCCAATCAACACGTATCCAATACCATTGAGCTTAGTTTATGACCATCATAACAGCATGTGGAGGAGCTTATGTTAGAATATTATCATTGTTATCATCATAAGGTATTTTGCATATTTTTTACATCTCCCATATCAACAATTTCTCGTAGAGATGGAAACGTCTGAGTGTGTGTTTGGATCATAGATGAGTCCTTGGCACCTTAGCTTGTGCAATAACCATTATTTCACAATAAAGGTCCATAGGATTAGTAGTACTAGAAACTATTTCTAGTTTTACTAATAACACCTATATTCAAACAACTTCCTTAGTTACAACTCATGTAATTAAATACTCAATTTTATTCGTAGAATTATGTTTGGAACTATTCCAACTAATAGCACTCACTTTAAACATATGTCCATACTGCGATCTTTATTTATCCTTGTCGATGTGGAAGGATGCATCTATGTAACCATTTACTAGTTCATCTTCCATTCCAACAACCATCAAGAATGCACCCTTAGTTCTTCTCAAGTAATTAAGGATATTCTTGATCACTATCTAGTGACTTTCACTTAGGATATGATTAGTTTGTTCTCATCATACTCCAAGTATACGAGTTATCCTGTCTAAGTAGTATGACATACATGATAGATCCAATTTCCGAAGAATATGGAATCCTAATCATGTATTCTTACTCATTAGTCTTCCAATATGACTACGTCTTGCCAAGAACATCGTCATTAGACAACTTTTCATGTTCTTCTCCAAGAGTCTTGTATACTGAACAATTCAATACTTTGTCTTTATAATTACTTTGACACAAACCAATCAAATTCCTAGATCTTTATCAATCGATATTAATTCCAAGGAAGTAAGAGGCTTCTTCCTAAGTCTTTCATTAAGAAACTCTTTCCAATGAACTATATGTCAACCACATATATATAAGACTAGGAATGAGACTGTGATCCCACTAATTTTCTAGCAAACACAAGTCTCATCTTTGATGAATTTCAAACTATTTGAACACTTCATCAAAATGATTGTTTCAACTCCAAGAAGCTTGCTTCAATCTATCTCATGGATTTCCGCAACTTACATACCTTATTAGAATTTATCAAAACCTTTAGGTTGTATCCAATACATCCTAAACTTAGTTCCCATTAAGGAATGCTGTTTTGATATCCATTTGCTATATTTCATATTCAAAATATGAAATTATGGCAATGAGAATTCTAATATCTTAAAGTAGGACTGCGAGTGAGAAAGTTTTATCATAGTCGAAATATGAGTCAACCTTCATATTCAGTCTTGCTTAAGAAGTATGTACCTTGCTACCCATGTTAGTTTTCTCCAAGAAAACTCAATTCCATCATTTGGTTTTTACACCTTAGGTTAGAATGATTAAGTTCCAAACTTGATTATTATACATGGATTTCCTTTTAGATTCTATGACTCCAAGACATTAATCTAAATATGGTGCGGACATTGCATTTTGATAGGTGGTAAATTTGTCATTCTCAATGAACTTTACCTCAATACTTTCTATTATGAGAAATCAAATATTTCTTGTTGTAGATTGTATTATATCATATATGCAAGTAACTTGTGTAACTTGAACGAATTTTCACAACTCCTTGTGAAAGTTTGTTCATCTTCTATCTAAGGTTCTATGTTATTTTTCTATGTCTCGAGCCATTCGAGATATATTTTACTCCCACTGATTCTTTTATAGATAAACAATTTATCTAGAAAAGTAGCATCATAAGCAACAAACAATTTGTTTCTTATCAGTAAAATAGTATCCTCAAGTTTCCTTAGGATATCCCATGAAAATACATCTATTAGATTTAAGTGTGAGCTTGTCCTAGACAGGTCCTTTCCAAAATGTCTCACTTTCTTAAATCTTCATGAAAGACAAACCAAGTTTTCTTTCATTCCATATCACATATGGTACCTTTTGAACCTATTTTGATGGAACTCAAATTAGTGTAATCATAACAGTTTCCAATAACCACAAAGTAAATTATGGAAGATCAATTTGACTCTATCATCTAATAAACCATATCCAATAACTATATTTAGACACATCATTCCAAAATGGTGTTCTTTATGGAGTTAATTGTGAAACAATTTCACAACCTTAAAGATGATTGTCAAATTCTTGGTTCAAGTACTCATCATCTCGATCAAATCAGAATCTTTGATTAGTTTTACCAAGTAGTACCAAAATCCTTATTTAGCATTGCCACTTAATGCACCATATACATCAATATGTATTAGGTTTAACAAGTTACTAGCCCTTTTACCACTCCTAGTAAAAGATGTCTTGGTCAAAGTAAATAAGATTTGCATATATCATATGATTCAAAATCGTATGATTTAAAAACTCCATCCCATGGAATTTTAGATATATGTTTCTCATTTATTTGATCTAAACAATAATGCCTTAAGAATTTAATTATTTATTTTATAGCCTTATTTATTAATTTGTTCTTCAAGATTTAGGATATTAGATTTATTTATATGATTTAATAGTACAATAAAGTAAATCATAATAAATAAATCATATTCTTCTTCTCAATAAGAAATAAATATCCTTCATTATCTTATAAACAAAATAATATTTTCTACTTAATGAATAAAGTCACTTCATAAGTGTTCTACGAACAATGTTGAAACTCTTGCATCTACCATTCATAGATTAACTTTACTTTTCATATGTAGTAGTTCTATTTATTAATTGTTGCACATTTATACAAATGTGGGATCTACATCCGGTATCCACTACACAATAATTAAAAGTAGAAAGATTAATCTTATAACATAAATGTCTGAAGTGGTAGTCTCACTACCATTCCTTTTCTTTGATCATCCAGAATTTTGATTGCAATTTTAAATGGTCAATCCAATTGCCATTTTACTAAATTGCATTATTTAGAGTTATAATTTTAGCCATAATTATTTCCTTTAGGTTTGAAAAAATTTGTCTTACATTTGTCTTTTAATCCTTTTTCCTTTTAGAAATTCATGAAGTCAAAAATAAAATTTTCGACTTAGATCATCATCTTTCCGTACTAATGTTTAGAAGTCTAGAGCACA
The DNA here is from genome assembly GCA_026119855.1 of Campanula takesimana. Taxonomy (NCBI): domain Eukaryota; kingdom Viridiplantae; phylum Streptophyta; class Magnoliopsida; order Asterales; family Campanulaceae; genus Campanula; species Campanula takesimana. The sequence continues at coordinate 692,632 of JAOWBW010000671.1, forward strand.
AACTGTACGGCCGAAACTAAGCCAAAAGGCATCCACATTTCCGTACATCATTCAGAAACTAGAGGACACTCCATACGGCCAAAACTAAGCCAAAAGGCATCCACATTTCCGTATGGATCTGTGGTCTATTTCTAAATTCCATGTCTCATAAATTTTACTGATTTCAGCAATCCAGAACAATTCAGGATTCTGATTTCAGTTTATCTGAATTCTGAATTGACATCATTTTTCAGGAAACACGGTTTCGAAAACCAGCCATCTTAAACTAGATTCAACTTCAGATTCAAATCTGAACATCACTCGCTTGGCCGAGTCTTAGGACCCGCTCGGCCGTGAAAGTAGATTTTAAATTTCCAAATTTTAATCCTAAAATTGCTTTCCTTGATTCAATTAGGATTTGGTGTTCATGATGATCGAATCATCATGATTATCAAAACCCAGAATAAACAATTTATTCATGAATCTAAGATCATCAACAAGTTAATCAAATTAAATTTTGATGATCCTACGGAACATATTAATCAAATTAATATTGCAATTTAGGTTACTTAGGATTAATAAGGATGTATAATTTCCGTTCTCGCTTTAGAACAATTCTTAAGCTCATGATCCAATCATAGAACTTAATTTCATTCTCTTTTAACTTTTTCCTTTTAAAGAAAAGACTGCAGCAGCAGACATAATTAAAGTTTAGTTTAACATTCTACACAAATATGCAAATAAATATACACCTATATTTCATTGCAATCATTTAAGAGATAAATTTTGTATTTCATAAGTAATCCCACTAAATCATATAACCTTCATATACATCTAATGTATAATATAATTTAAATGGACTAAGATCCATATTTCATTTAGTTTTACGTCCGCGAAGACAGGATGCATAAAATTAAACTATTTAGGTAGATAACTCTTTATCAATCATATTACATATGACTCTTAGATCTTTTATGAGATTCTTTCAAGACATCTTATGTCATGCATGTTTTAATCTCATTTGTGCCTTAGGCCCAAAACCTTTTTGATAGCCTAATTAAGTCAAACCACTTTAAACGCATAGTAACCACTCATTCACTCATCTTGTTCATACAAGGATAAAATCAATGCACCTCACGAGGGTTAGAGCGCGCATGAAAATACCCGTGTAATCCCAAGTGTTTTAATCATGGATCGGCACGTGACTTAAATTTTCAAGAAGGTTCGATTAACACATAAATTTAAGCAATTAGCCTGAGTTAATTTATGTGATTTAATTCCGCTAGTTATAGGATTAATTCTGAAAAACTTTGAGATTACGCCAACCTCAAACTTCTTTAAGATTATGATCTCAGTAACTGTCTGGACTTCTAAACTGAAATCTGTTTCAGGAAACACGGTTTCCAAAACCTACCGTTTGAAATAGATCAGAATCAGTACTGCCCAAACCATCCGTACGGATGTTTATGGCAGCTTCCAGATTCATACATATGGCTCTGTCAAGCAGGTCAAAGAAACTCTGAACTCTTCAGAATTCTGGAACTGTATATTTCTGGATTTCAAGATTGAGATCTTTTCAGGAAACACGGTTTCAGAAACCAGCCGTCTGAAACAAACTCAATCTCCAGATTCAAATTCTGTAACCAGTTTATAGAACAATCTGATTTACAAGAAAATATAGTCAAATATGGGATTTACCAAACCATCCGTACGGATCAGTTTGGTAGCTTCCAAACCATCCGTACGGATCCTTCAGTAGGATCCCAAATTTCCAGATTTTTCAGAAAACATCAAATTCGACTAATCCCAGATTCATGTTCAAGTATAATCAGTATTAAAAGACATGAATTTCAGATTACGAATTTTAATCCATCTAATTCATATAATCAATAACCAATTTATTCCACATACAAATTAGATCTAGATCATCAATAAATATAATCCAATTATAACATGATAATCTTAGCATGCGATCATACATATAAATCCAATTAATATTACAATCACATCATCCCATATCAACTAGCATGCATATTTTATATCTCATATAAAATCCCATCACATAAACTCATCTTATCATGATCATACCAATTAAATAATCAAATTAAATAATTATATCATGATAATATTAGAATTATTGATCATCAACGGGGCTCTGATACCACTTTTCGGTTTCAACAGATCATGCGCCGCGGAAGACTTTACATGAACAAAACCCAAAGCCAGGATCCGCTATAATCAAATAATTCATAATATGAAGATGAAAGAAACTAACCCTTGTAGATCAAAATATAAAGCCTTGTATTTAGATTCTAAGAAAAGAACCCTCTACCGGTGATCCACACTTCGAACGGATTCAAGAACGATTCTTGAACTTAACTGCTAGGTCCTTTAGGCTTAAAAATTTTGGATTTGAAGAACCCTTCTTTAATCTCCCCTGAATGAATATTATGATTTGATAATTTGATAATAATCAAACCCTAATAACCCTTTAATAATGTGTATTTTTCTCTCACCAAAAACCTCTCTTTGATTTCACAAATCAATGTAGAAGCATATGTTTTCGGTTGCTGAAAAATCATCCATTATATCTAGGGAAGAAACCTAATCTCATTAGGAAATAGGTTTTCTTGATCAGCAAGAAGTTACCTAAAACTGTTCATGCCGGACAAACCATCCGTACGGATTAGTTTGGTGGCTCCCAAACCATCTGTACGGATTCTCCAGTCAACAACTCTCGTGCAAACAGTTGAGAACTTAACAGTAAGTTCTCAGTTGTCAACTAAACTACTAAGAACACGAACAAATCTGGCGACCAAACAACTGAGAACTTATCAGTAAGTTCTCAGTTATCAATTAACCTAATAAGAACACGAACAACTCCGACGACCAAACAACTGAGAACTTATCACTAAGTTCTTAGTTATCGACTAAACTACTTAGAACACAATCAACTCCGGCGACCACCAACTCCGACGATCAAACAACTGAGAACTTATCAGTAAGTTCTCAGTTGTCAACGACGACCACCAACTCCGGCGATCAAACAACTGAGAAATTATCAGTAAGTTCTCAGTTGTCAACTAAACTACTAAGGACACGAAAAACTCCGGCGTGCACCAACTCCGATGAAAAACAACTGAAAACTTATCAGTAAGTTATTAGTTATCAACTAAACTACTAAGAACATTAACAACTCTGGTGACCACCAAATTCGGCGACCAAACAGTTGAGAACTTATCAGTAAGTTCCCAGTTGTCAACTAAACTAGTAAGAATAAGATCAAACTCTGGGGACTACCAACTCCGGCGACCAAACAACTGGGAACTTATCAGTAAGTTCTCGGTTGTCAACTAAATTAGTAAGAATAAGATCAAACTCTGGCGACCAAACAACTAGGAACTTATCAGTAAGTTTTCAGTTGTCAAATAAACTAGTAAGAATACGATCAAACTCTGGCGACGACCAACTCTGGCGACCAAATAACTGAGAAATTATTAGTAAGTTCTCAGTTGTCAAATAAACTAGTAAGAACACGATCAATTTCAGCAACCATGAAGTCAAGCGACAAAACAACTCAGAATTTATCAGTAAGTTATCAGTTGTCAACTACTAACAGCACGAGTAACATCAGTGACAAACAACTGAGAACTTATCTGTAAGTTTTTTGTTGTACCTACTAAAAACACAATCATTTTCAATGATCACCAACTCTGACGATCAAATCCGGCGACCTAAGAACTAAGAACTTATTAGTAAGTTCTCAGTTATTAACTTTTACTTGTAAATTAACCTATAAACATTGGAAAAGAAATCAAGTCCAGCTTCTTAATTTGTTTATGATAATAGAAGGGAACAATGATAAAAAAGAAGGTAATAGACACTTATACTAAATATATGTTTCATCTGTTTAAAATAATAATCTTATTCTTTATTTTTACTTGTCTCAGAAGTTAGTTTTATTTTTAAAATAATACTTTTAAGGTCACTAAATTCTCAAAATTGATAATGTGTTGTTAAAATCTTTGAAAACATTAAATAAAACTATTATATTAAAATGGATGGAGTAATTAAAATAAAGGGAAATGCTAGGGGCACAAAAGAAGTTTACAAAATAACGGATACAAAGTGAGGTGGCGATATTTTATTGGTTGAATCGATAGTGGACCCAGAACACTCTAATAAAAAAACACCAATACAATTTTAACACATTATTTTGTGTGGAACTTTTTTGTGACTCTATATTTACCCTAAAATAAAAAAAAAACAAATGAATGAGCAAGCATTCAGACCGAATGAATGAATAAAAAGTTGTCAAATAATTCACTTCATTACATCATACTGCCTATTATTATTTTACATGGACAACCCAGATCCCTTTAGAGAAAAATTAAACACACAAGACAAACAAAGCCATAAAGTTGCTTTAAAATAAAAAATAAAAAATCCATTACCTATCTGGCTTTTACCCCAAATGGATGACATGTGTCCTTGACTAGCTTGTCGTTCCTGTAGATCCGGCTCGCCTCGCAGCCTGAGCATTACGACAACCTTGACTTTTATTGACCTTATTAAGAGCGTCCACATTAATATCTTCCTTTTCTCCAAATTCTCTCTAATCTTCCTAAGATCCTTTTCAGTGAGCACTGCAAACAAGGACACATATCATCAATTCTGATCGACATAAAGCAAAAGAAATGGCAAGTATAAAATAAAGAATAAGGACGTCTTCGCCAAATGGATCCACATCTTTGCAATGGCATTTCCCATCAACCATATATGGACAATCCTTTATGAACACGAAATTAGGGTGATCAATCCCCAGTAGATAACAGATGTCACGAGCTATGGGGGCTAGACGTACGACCTTCCCTAAGAGACCCGTTAATATACCAACTCGAGCATAAGATATTGGGGACTCCTCTAGCTCGACCGGTTCAGTACGATGTCCTCACCAAAAACCTCCAGTCAATTAACCAAGTATCCCCTCTAGGAAGGGTTCTAAGAAAGTCGCTACTTTCGATTTGATATAAGGCGTGGGGAACTCCTAACATCACTTGCTTTCCACCAGAATCATGTTGTTTTCCCCCACTTACCTTGTTGGTTAGCTTCTCAATCAATTTGGGTGCAAAAGATCAGGATTTTATGGCGATCATAAGAATTTTCTTGTCTATCGACATCATATGAAATTTCCTAAAAAGGCATACGAACAGGGGCGGATTTGTGTTAGTGCTAGGTGGTGCACTTGCACCTGGTCAACCCAAAAAATTTAAGGTTTTTTTTTTTTTTTTTTTTTTTTTTTTTACTAAGTGCACCGCCAAAATAATAAAAGTAAGCTATTATATTCTTGGTGAGTGTGTGAACTTAGAAAAATTAAAATTTACCCACTTCATTTAAGTGACTTATTTCATTGTTTGGACAAATTGAGAGACAGAGAGATCAGAGAGAGCGCAGAAAAAAAAGAGAGGAGAAAACAGGAGTGCGACGACACCGACGCAATCGGCAACCTCCAATCGCAATCGGCAACCTCCAGGCTCCAACCGGCAAGGCGGCAACTAGCGACGCCGGCGACATCTTACCCATCTTCTTCCCTTTTTGTAAGTTTTCATCTCTCAAATCTCATTATTTCTCTTCAAATTGGATTTAACAGAAATTTAGGGTTTGAACTACAATTTGGGGCTTTGACATTGTTCTTCTAATTTCATGGGTGATTTCAATTTATGTGTTTATTAAATGTTTGATTTTAAATGTATATGTGTTTGAATGGTTATTTCATGGATATTTTTTAGCAAACTTACATGCTTGCAGCTAGTTGACTGTTGTTAACTTTATCTCGTCTTATTTAGTGCATTAGAATTCTCTGCATTTACTTCCTCTAATTGACTGGACCCAAAAAAAAAATTCGGGTAACCTCAAATCCTGGATACGCCGCTGGTGCACCTGGTGATCAAGATTCTCAGATCCGCCACTGCATACGAACAAAATTCATAGCCCACAATATAAAATCCTGATGCCATTAGCCCCTATTTTCATAGGAACAACGTTAATCTCCTCTAAGTTCGTTGATAAAGGGGTCAATAGATAATCTCAAACCAACCTCAAACTATTTACAGTAGAAAGCAACCCTAGATTTGTTGTAATGCCAAACAAATGGATTGATGATTTTCTTCTCGGCTAAAGATACATACTCCATTCAATAATCATCTCTTGAAATTCCAAAAAGATCGTAGAAAATATTAGGGCTTCGGGACCAGGAAATTTGAACCTATTTTGGGGCTTAGAAATAGCAGCATGACTTGACTAGACCCGACTAGAGGTAACTCCCTCTCCTTTCCTAGCCTAAACATCATCAGTAAAAGCAACAATGATACGAACTGAGGTAGACTACTAGGCTTGCTGATCTTATGGGTTAGCCATATCTACATCAAAAGAGGAAATATGGGAATCAGTCTTGGTGCCTCTCAACAACGAAAGGTGTTCTAATGTAAAATGTCCTTCTATTGGTACGAGAAATGTGCTAACAATTGTATGATAGAGAAAAAGGGGAAATAAAAGAGAATTGTTTTATTGATTAATGCATGCGAAAGATTACATTAAGAGAATAATAGTAAATTAAACTAGAGTTTAGAATGTAGGGAGATAACCCTTAACCAACTTTAATGTAATAAAGTGATTATTTGGTCATGTCCCATTTGATGGGGGTTGCGTACATTAAAAAGAATAAAATAAGAGAAGAAAAGAAAAGTGAAGTGAAGTTGCACCTTGAGAAGAGCACTCCAAACTTTGACTTGAAAATAGTAGAGTTTTGATGCTTGAGTTGTTTGTTAGGAGAATTCTTTAGAGAATTCTTGAGAGAAATGTGTGTAATGTACTTGTGAATAAATTTCAAGTCCTAGAACTTGTGTATAGTTTTTGTAAAGAAGGGATGTTGGGTCCTTTTCTAAGGTAAAAAAAGAGGGGTTTAAATTGGTAGAAAAGAGAGGAAAAGATGGCTTTTCAACCAATAAGAAAATAAATAAAAATAAATAATAAAGAGAAAATCAAATAATAATAAAAAAAAATATTTTGTTTTTAAGAAATGGCTAAGAATATGGGATTGAGAGTTATGAAATAAGGGGGGATGAACTTGGATGTAAAAAGAGGTTTTTGTGATCAAGAAAAGGGAGGGAAAAGACTGCAATCCGTAACTGCCATAATGGGAGGCGCGCGCTTCCTGCTTCGACTGTGAGAGGCGCGCGCATCCCATAAGAAATTCCGGAGGCGCCCGCGGGTGAAAATGACAGAATGACAGAAAAGACTCTAAAGTTAACTCTGTTATGCAGTTTAGTCCAAAACTAACGGAATCAATTAAGAACTTAACCGAAGTAACAGAAATCAACAAAAATAAGTTATATAAAAAAATACTATGTATGCAATCGGGGTGAGAGGTCCAAGGCGGGGTGTCTACATACATGAGTTTTTTTAAGGGTATAATTGTTATGGCAAGCGCAAGGGTGCAAGGCACGTGTATGTTATGTGTAAATAAGGGCTTGTCCATCGTCACCTTCTTCATTAAACGACAACAACCTCACCATTCATCCGTTAATGGTGGAATTAACTTACATACAATAAATACCAAATCCCATGCATTTTTCCTTTCAAAAGGAGCATTCCCTTCAACCCTTCAAGCCATTAGCACATACACTTGAGAAATAACAATTATACCCTGAAAAGGTCATGTTATATGCACATGACTATTTTTACTTTTAAAAATTAACAATTTTGTTAGTTTTTATATCAATTTTCAATAAAATGACAAACACAGGAACCAGGTTGCAAGAAATACAAGTACGGGAACTAAATTGCAAAAGTGATACAAACACAGGTTACCAAATCGCAATTTTCCCGTCCGAATTATAACATCCACTTTACGATGAGTACACAATACCTGTTAAAGCTTATGTCTCGAATCAATGATTAATGTTGTAATTATACGGAGTACCAGTCACTAAGCCCAATTTTTTTTTTTTTATTTTAATGATCAATTTGATTGAAGTTTAATTATTAAACATTTTTCAAATTTAGAATTTAATAGTAATTTTTTATAGAGTTGGTCTCCTGTAAAACGCGTTTTTCCTAGTAGTTAGGAAAAACGTGTTTTTCAAAATCGTCTGGCACTTATTAACACACTCGCTGAACATTTGTAACACAGAAACTAGTCATCCTAAACATTGTTACTGGCTATCTATTAGCACTTTTGCTACTCTAAAAAAAATCAGAAAAAACCTTTTGTCTATTACTTTCAATAGTTCTGGCTATCAATCTCATATCCAGAAGGCTTTATATTGATATCTAGTAGGCTTTATATTGATATCCAGAACCCTTCTGGCTATCACTTTCAAAGGTTCTGGCTATCAATCTCATATCCAGAAGGCTTTATATTAACATCCAGAACCGTTTGAGAAGTTCTGACTATTTACAAAAATGCCACCGCACGTTTTTTTAAAATACGCCTGGCTATCACTTTCACAGTTTCTGGATATCAATCTCATATCTAGAAGGCACTATATCGATATTCAAAACCGTTGAGAAGTTCCAACTATTTACAAAAAATGACACCGTGCGTTTTTTAAAAACACTTTTTTCCTAAGCGTTTCGTAAAACGTGTTTTACACAAGATTTTGGTTTTTTTATAAATAATTATTAAGAATAATGAACGCTATAAACAAGAAAAGACCCATTAAGATTAAATTGAGCCAATCTTCACCCTGATAGACCTATACCCATTAAGACTAGTCATGAGGCTCATCTACAACACGACCTACGCTAGTCGGCTCTAGGGAGTAGTCTGACCTACCCATTGGCGGACCTACCTTGTAGGTTAAGGGGGCCGCATTCCCCGTTCGTCATTTTTTTTACTAGTGCAATATTTGTAAATTTTAATTAGTGTTAGTATAATAAATTAAACTTTGCCCCCCTTTCAGTGAAGAAAAAAATACACTATATTTTTTTCTTGCCCCCTTACACTAAGAAAAATAAAATTTCCCCCTTCAAAAATTTTCTTGGGTCACTGGACCTACCCAAGCCGAATATACAGCTCACACTTGTACACATTTGCCTTCTACAAGGCCCAAACATACAGCTGACCTCGAGCGTCTTTAGATCGACCAACGCCTCATCAAACAAAAATTAACTGACTACAGGAGATGATCACGACCGATTATGGAAATCTCTCCTATATTTCGATTTAATCCAACACAATTCAACCAAACTATAAATACTGGATATCCACCACACATTTACGGGAACCGAACTTATGACTCTAAAACTTTGTCAATAAGGTTTCATACACTCCTTGGATGGTGTGAATACCCCCGAAAATCTGATGTCGTCCGCATTCGGATGTTTGATGGACTTGTAAGGATGATTTTGACGGAGATAACCAAAGCGACTCAATAATGAATAGAGTCGCCATGCCACTTTAATTTAGGCCCAAAGTTTTGAGAAAAAGCCGAAGAAAGATAATGAGTTCGGGAGTCATGTTTCGGGAAGGGAAGATCAATAAGTGATCACCCTTCCCAGCCAATTAATTTAGGGTTTCAACATAGCCTTTTAGGCTCGAATTTTGCAAGTGTGTGCTTAGTGTATTTTGGAAAACAGAATAGGAGATAGGAGTATGAAATTAATGAGGAAAACAAAGGGAAAGAGGGTCAGACCAATCCATTTATGACAGAAGAATCTTGAATGCACGGGCCATAAACTTGACCGCACGAGCCAAAGAACTTGACCGCACGGTCATTTTCTATATCCATCCAGGAGTCTTTACCCAGTTTCTTGTCAAATTGCAACCAAGTAATCAACATGAAAATTGAAGAACAGAACTAAAAACATAAATAAAACAGACTAATGTTTAACAATTGAACATGCTATTTAAGGAATTCAAGACAATCCTAGGTGTAGGGAAATGCTTAATGATGTTGATTCATGTCTCAAGCATCATTGGGGAAATAATGTCTCAACCCAAACAAGAACACTAAAATTAGCTAGGAATGAAAATTAAACTAAACATTAAAGTAAAGAACATCAATGTAGAGAAGATTTTATAAAGGGTTTGCACATTCGCATAGAAGGATCATCTTGAATGGATTCATCAAGATGAAACCCTTGGATGATCACTATGGGATCAACCAAACCCTAGCATAAGGACTAAGAAAGTTTGAGACCTTATAGTTGAAATTGTAACAATAGGACAATAAATGCTCAAAGATAGATATCCATAGAATGATAGGCAAGGTTCAAAGAACTAAGGGAGTTTAATGGATAGTGAACGGAATAAATTATCTCCTAATATTAAGGGATAAAATCCTATTACGATTTGTGTACAAAGGGACTCCTACCATGCGAAGGATCCTAAATTATACAAGGACTCAGTCTCCTAATACAAGTCAACTACAGATCTCCTATTATTGGTGGACACTCCACCCAAAATCTATAAATAAGGGTCCTAACACTCACACAAAGGTACACACAAAAACACCTCTCAATACTATAATACGCTTTTCCTTCCGGTTTACATCATCTCTATACACGATGCTTATTCTCACACCGGAGGGTTTTCACGGGGGTAACTCCCTCGCGCCCTAACGGTGTTTGTTTTGCAGATTGTCCGTCCGTTCGTTCAGGATTATCCATCACCGCGTTCCCGACTGATTAGGTACCCCGGTACCGCCCCTTTTTTTGCATCATCAAACCGAGCATCAGACTCCTCGTCTTTTACAAATCCTAGCTCCTCGCTAGCACCCTTAGACCAAGCATCAAACTGCTTGTCTTTTACAAAGCCTAGCTCCTTGCTAGCACTCTCAGACCGAGCATCAGACTGCTCGTCTTTTACAAAGCCTAGCTCCTTGCTAGCACTCTCAAACCGAGCATCAGATTGCTCGTATTTTACAAAGCCTAGCTCCTTGCTAGCACCCTCAGACCGAGCATCAGACTGCTCGTATTTTACAAAGCCTAGCTCCTTGCTAGCACTCTCAGACTGAGCATCAGACTGCTCGTCTTTTAAAAAGCCTAGCCCCTTTCTAGCACTCTCAGACTGAGCATCAGACTGCTTTTATAAAGCCTAGCTCCTTTTTAGCACCCTCAAACTGAGCATCAGAATGCTCGTCTTTTACAAAACCTAGCTCCTTGCTAGCACCCTCAGACCGAGCATCAGTGTTAGGCCCAATTGGTAGGATAATAGGCTAGGGTGGGGTGAATAGCCTTTTTATAACTTTTCAAGAAACACTTTAAATGCAAAGTCACTTATCAGTTTGCAAACTATTATCAGTAAGCGCAGCGGAGAAGATATGACTAAGTTTTAACTCACCTTTAAATCTGTAAGAAATAGTTTTCAGAGCTTAGTTTAAACACAAAGTTGTTTCCAAAAGTTCAATGCAGTTTCAAGAGATTCGTCAATGGAAATTACAATGAATCAGTACGAACATATGCAATCTGCCGGTGATAGAGTTCCAACCGGCAAAGATAAAGTAAGCAACAGAGACACAGGGATTTGGAGAGGTTCACAGTGTAAATACTGCTACGTCCTCTACCAAGTGTGGTCAGAACTTGGATTTGGGTTAAGAGTACTATTAGATATCTCTAGTCTATTACAAGCACGGCTTTGCCGGAAACAAAAACTAAATTCTAGAGATCACTAATGGATCGTAATACAAATCTGACCAAGTGTTTTTGAGCGGCAGGTTCAAGAGAACTTATCTCACTCAGGTGGGTGTGTGAATAACTTAAACAACGTATTCCTTAAATGATCTAGTTCGGGAATACTAACAATGTTATTTGAGTTGGTGCACAAGTGTATGTCCTATTAAATGATCTAATGATTATCTGGACACAGAATGTTTGAGTCTTTAATGAATACTCAAAAACATTCAACTCTTCTTCAATGCTCTATTTTCACCAACCTTCTTCAATGCTCTGAGTCCACTATTTATAAGAGGAGTGAATGTCTTGAGTCTTGTAGAAGAAGGCTTGCAATTTGAATATCCAGCTGGGTAGTTGAGGAGTATTAAATGCGGTATCTTTAGCATTAATAGCGAAGATATGGAGTACACGCATGCTTGTAAAAGTCTGATGGGTAAAGACCCCTTTGTCTCAATCGGTTACCTGCAAAAAGCAAGTAGGGACAAAGTATAGCTAAAACTAGCTATGTGTCAGACGGCGCAGTAATCATGACAGAGCAGTTAAACTACTTTTTGATAAAACAGTATGAAAGGACAGGGACAATCAGCAAGGTTGACTTTAAGATGGGATGATGTAACCTGACTGACAGTACAGACTGTCTTTCTTTATCGGCATGTTGAGAATGAAGTTGATCGGCAACTTTGTGTTGCAAGTTGATCGGCAACTTGTGTAGCAAGTTGATCGGCAACTTGTCGCGTGTTGAGAATAGAGTTGATCGGCAACTTGTTTACTGGTCTGCTGATTTGCTTCCTCGTGCTGCTTTGGTTTGTATGAAGAGATATAATACACCTGTGCTGGTCACCAAGAATCCTAAGGGTACCTTATAAGGTTCTATTAAAATTGGGGGATCCTAAGTGATAACTATGATTGGGATTAAGCAATTCTATGTCCTAAACATATATTTGAACAACAATCAGACTGCTCATATTTTACAAAGCCTAGTTCCTTGCTAGCACTCTCAGACCGAGCATCAGACTGCTCCTATTTTACAAATCCTAGCTCCTTGCTAGCACTCTCAGACCGAGGGTTAGACTGCTCGTATTTTACAAAGCCTAGCTCCTCGCTAGCACCGTCAGACTGAGCATCAGACTGCTCGTCTTTTACAAAGCCTAGCTCCTCGCTAGTAATCTCAGACTGAGCATCAGACTGCTCGTCTTTTACAAAGCCTAGCTCCTCACTAGCAATCTCAGACCGAGCATTAGACTGCTCGTCTTTTACAAAGCCTAGCTCATCGCTAGCACCCTAAGACCGCGCATCAGACTGCTCATCTTTTACAAAGCCTAGCTCCTCGCTAGCACTCTCAGACCGCGTATCAGACTAGCACCCTCAAACCGAGCATCAGATTACTCGACTTTTACAAAGCCTAGCTCCTTACCAGCACCCTCAGACCGATCATCAGACTGCTCGACTTTTACAAAGCCTAGCTCCTTACCAGCACCCTCAGACCGACCATCAGACTGCTCGTCTTTTACAAAGCCTAGCTCCTTGCTAGCACCCTCAGACCGAGCATCAGACTGCTCGTCTTTTACAAACCCTAGCTCCTCGCTAGCACCCTCAGACCGAGCATCAGACTGCTCGTCTTTTACAAAGCCTAGCTCCTCGCTAGCACCCTCAGACCGAGCATCAGACTGCTTGTCTTTTATAAAGCCTAGCTCCTTGATAGCACCCTCAGACCGAGCATCTGACTGCTCGTCTTTTACAAAGCCTAGCTCCTTGCTAGCACCCTCAGACCGAGCATCAAAATGCTCATCTTTTACAAAGCCTAGCTCCTCACTAGCACCCTCAGACCGAGCATTAGAATGCTTGTCTTTTACAAAGCCTAGCTCCTACGCTAGCACATGGCTAAAGCATACATGACATTCTTGGTCCCCAATCCAAGTTATTATACATCTAACGCCCCTTTAATCCAAGCCTTGTTATGACAACGGGTTTAAGATAACAAAGGGGAGTTATGATCAACATCTAACTCGGCTTACAAGTTGATCCCAGTTCTAACAACTGACTTAGAGTTAACGAAGTTATGATCAAGACATCTAAACTCTTTACCACTTGAGTTTAGTTTGACAATGGGTTCAGCACTTAGCTTGCAATGGCTAAGAACTCAAACGGAACAAACCGAGTTCATCAACTTGTCACGGCCTCTAACGGGTGTACAAACCCTGGCTTACCAACACTTAGCTCATTACGACTAAGTATATCATTTAAATAAATAGAAAATCTCTTATTCTCAATAAGAAACTTAAAACCTTCATTATCCAAACAAGAAATTGAAATAATATTTCTACTTAAATCCGATACACAATAGCAATTGTTCAAAACAAGTATTAAACCGGAAGGTAAAGTGACTTCATAAGTTCCTACGGCTAATGCAGCAACTCTTGCTCCATTCCCCACTCGTAGGTCTACTTCACCCTCTTTAAGTAGTCTCCTATTCTTTAGTTCCTGTACATTTAAACAAATGTGAGAACCACATCCGGTATCCAATACCCAAGAATCAGTGGTAGAAAGGAGAATATCTATCATATAGATACCTGAAGTCGAAGCAGTCCCACTGCCCTTCTTCTTCTTTTGCTCTTCCTTAAAAGCCTTGCAATTACGTTTCCAATGACCAATTTCTTAACAATGGAAACAGATTGCATCCTTTTGTGAATCGGGTTTTGCCTCAGAAGCCTTGGCAACCTTTGCCTTGCTTATCTTGGGTTTGACAACTTTCTTACCCTTTCCTTTGGCACTAGCCTTCTTCCCATCTTGAACCATGAGCACATGAGAACCTTTCTCCACAATCTTCATCTCCGCAGTTTTAATCATACCATGTAACTCGGAGAGATTCTTATCCATTCCATGCATGTTATAATTCATCACAAACTGATTATAACATTTAGGTAATGAATTAAGAATGAGATCCGTGGCTAGCTCCAATGGGATTGGATAGCCAAGTTTCTCAAGATGCTCTATATAGCCTTTCATTTTAAGCATGTGAGGACTCACTTGTTGCCGTTCACTCATTTTGCAAGAAAAGAATGCAACAATGGTCTTGTACCTCTCTTGCCTAGCTTGCTCTTGAAACATGGCTCTTAACTCCACGCCTATCTCATAGACTTCCAAATGTTCCAAACTTTGTTAGAGTTTTGAGCACATAGTATCAAGCATGAGACAACTTACATCTCTAGAATCATTACGATGTTTCTTGTTACTGTCTCTTTCTGCCCTAGGGGCAGTAGCTTCTGGTTCAACAGGAAGAGGCCCATCGAGAATGTATAACTTATCTTCTTGCCTAAGAACTATTCTTAGGCTATGGATCCAATCCATAAAGTTCGTACCATTCTCTGGGAGCTTATCCTTTTCAAGGATTGATCGCAATGAATTTGATTGAGTGTTGGTAGTCATTATCTACAATTATGCAAAATTTCCAAAATTTAATAAGTACCAATTTCATTAAAGAAATAAACTATGTATTTTTCCAAAAAATACTCCCACTAAATTATACAACCTTCTTATACATCTAATGTATAATATAATTTAAATGGGACAAGATCCAACTTTAATTTAGTTTCAAGTCCGCAGAGGCGGATTACACAAAATTAAATTAATTAGGTAGACGATCATGTCAATCATATCCCATATGACTCTTAGATCCTTTTCTGAGATTCTTTAAGAAATGTAATTTTAAAAAGCATGTTTAATCTCTTCTTTTCCTAGGCCCAAAACTGTTTTGACGCCTAATTAAGTTCAACTATTTTAAACGCATAGTTAATGTGCCTCGCGTGGGCGTGCCCACATTATCTATCTTGCGCATACATAAATAAAGTCAATGTAGCTCGCGGAGGCGAATCCACATTGAAATTACTCATATACTAACAAGTGTTTTAATCATGGCATGGCAAAATGAACTTAAAACTTTCTTTGAAGGTTTATTACATATAGCATATAACACATTTATGAGCACATAATATAAACATGTTACACATCAAGTTTAGTCACTAAATTAATAGTCATTAATTTAAGCATAATATTTATGTGTCATTAGTTTCTCTATAATTATGAGGATGAGACTCTTTGAACTTTGGTTATCATCTCCAAATCAAGGCAACAAGAAGTGCGGCCGAAACTAAGCATGAGGCAACCACAATTCCGCACTAATTCAAGAAACCAAGAAAGTAGTCCATGTTGCCAAAACTAAGCAATAGATGGTCTCGATAAACGTAGGCCAATTGCATCTACAATTCCACATGGATCTCCAATCTTTGAATCAAGAACTTTGTTTCTCAATTTTAGCAATTATGAACTCTTCATAATTCTAACTTCGTTTTATCTTTGAAACTTTGAATGCGATCAAGTTTGGGAAACACAATCTCGATGAACGTAGATTAGCCATCCAACCTCTGATCCATTCTCACAATCACAAGATCAAAACAAATAGGAAAAATCAAACCCCGAGATCCACACCCAAACTAACTGCCCAATTCCCGCTCCAGGCCAGAAGGTCCGGTCGGGTATTGTCATTGGTCCGGTCGGACCCGCCTCTGAAAAACCCAGATTTTTAAAAGTTCAGACCCAAAACCAGATGCCTAATCCCCGCTCCAGACCCGAGGGTCCGGCCGGGTGCCTGCTCTGGTCCGGTAGGACCTACGCATAAAAATCCAGAATTTTTAAAGTTTGAAAATTTATCTCAAAATTGTTTTTCCCCGATTATCAAAACTTTGATCCAATCAGAATTTGATAACCCAAATAATTTTAAATCCAACATAATTTTATTGCGATTGAATAGTGCGATTAAAGTTTATAAAACAATAAACCACATAACATCAAATAACACATAAACATCATAATCCAATATGCATATCATGCTAGGCATATAAACAAACAATTTACATACACACAACATGATCTAGTATTGAAATAATCAACATGAACGGGGCTCTGATACCACTGTTGGGTTTCGGAGTAACATGCGCAGCGGAAAATAGCATTTAAAATTTAATAGAAACCCAAATCCATAGATCCGTTCATATGATTATATCAAATACATACAACATGAATACTAGAATACTAACCCTTGATGCCTTTGATTTTAGCCTTTGATCTTGGTGGAGAAATCGAAGCTTGATCACGAACAAGTAAGAACACGAACTTTGAAGATGATGAGCTTCACCCTCTAGCGGTATCCACACCACGAACGAATATAAAGGAGCTTCTTGACCTTGGTTGCTAGACCAAATTGTGAAACATGTTTTCGCAATTATTTTGAACTATATGGAATATAAATTGTGTATAATTTTGTTCTTCAATCTAGGGATCTCTTAAAACAAAAAAATTCTCTCAAAAACTCTTTGGAGCCTTACACAAACTTAGGTACTGATTTTTGGCGAATTAGGGCTGTTTATATACTTGTTAGACCTATTCCAAATAGGTAACAATTGCCTAAACCCGCAAGAAAACGGATTAAGGAAAGTTCCTGCCGAAACCGACTGGTCCGGCCGGGTATAGCAAGTGGTCCGACCGGACCATGCCAGGTCCACCCGGGTCTTGCTCCTGGTCCGCCCGAACCTCCCTTGTTTCCACTTTTCTTCTTCTAATTCCTTAAATCCCTCAAAGGTCCTTCGACCCAATATTCCAATGTAGTCCTTTTAGGATTCGTTCTATTGTGTGTGACACTCTAGGATTATACTAAGTTGGCAATGGGTTCAAACATGAAACCATAAGATATGATTAGGTTCTAGCAAACCGTAATACCTACCCAAATAGTATAACTAGATACAAGTTCGCATTCCATTTAGAATATGTCACAATCCTTTTGTCCACGATGTCATTGAACATAAGTCATGGTCAACAAGTCAACTTGTCTTTGTTCAATACTTTCTCGATTCCGAATATGTTGATAATCCAAATGACATTGATCCAATCAATTCATTTGAGTCCGGCCGAACATTTTCATCAACATCATTCCTACGAGAGGCCCAAGCTTGACATCTTTCCGAAGAGGTACTAATCTATTAAGCTTATTATTCTTCCCTACGTGAATCCGATTATGCCAATCATACCCTTTATAACTACCCGGTTAAAGGTAGCGTTTGAATATGTCAAACATAATGTTCATCAAGTGGAAGACCACTGTTGGTCCCAAAGACACAACAAGGGTATGAAAAGAGGCTAGAGGGGGGGGGTGAATAGCCTATTAAAATGACACAAGTATTTGGAAAGGTTCGATCTGTTAAAAAGATCTACGTCCTTTACCAAGATGGTCAGTCTTGGATTTTGAATGGAGGTATATATTGATTCTTGAGTGTACAGATTACAGAGATGAAGTATTTAATCAACACCTACTTTCTATGAAGAACAAATCCTAGACTTAGACCAGTGTATCCCTTTTTATTCAATCTAAGTGATTGATCAATTGGGGTGAGTGTGTGTGTAAGAATCTGAAGCTCTTTGAAATCTATATGATTTAGAGCCTAAAGAATCTTATGTGTTACAAGGCTTGAGATGACTTGAATGTTGCTGGAGATCTTTGAAGGTTTGAAGGTGAGTTCTTTGAAGATTCAAAAGATTCTGGAAATCTTGAGTATGATCTTCAATCACCAAGTATTTCAACAGCAATTTCTCTCTTAGAATCTCAGCTTTTTTCAATGAAGAACTTAAGGGCTATTTATAGCCTTGAATGAGAAAATAGCTGTTGGATTTACTTGGGCTCCAAGTTGAAGGACAATGAGCTGTTGAATTCTGATTGGAGCTCAATCTGAGTTTGTCCTTTTTGCAGATAAGAGGTGGTCCCACTTAGATGAATTTCAAATTTGAATTACTTGGGATCCAAGTTCTGCAACGTTCTAAACTAACCATAGTTTGATACAAGTGACCATGGTTAAGTTTGAACATACTTGGGTTCTTGAACTTCTGCTCATCTGCGGTCAAGACTTGCGGTCAATATGCCTAAGGGCATCTGCGGTTGAGGGGTCAAATGTGAACTGTCAAGATATGCCACAAAGCTTCACGGTCACTGACTTCCGGTCAAGTGATTCACGGTCCAGTGGTCTTCCACAGTCAGGTGGTCTACCACGGTCAAGTGAATTCACGGTCGAGGTCTTAACCACTAAAATTCCAGACTTAGAAAATTTTCAGCCTATCATTCTAAAGCCTATACTATCAAAGTGGACTATTCTAAAAATGAAGTTTAACACTTTTTACAATATATCCTAAAGTCCACAAAAGATAAAATTAGGTTATGGGATCAATCAAATCTAGGTAATAGGAGTGGTTTATAATAAGCATACCCAACAATATCCCCCTATTTGATTGACACCATTACCTACTATAACAAAGGCTAATTCATTGTACTTGGTAATAACATGTTTTTAAGAAAATAATATTTTATTAATTTCATGCCCCAAGTCAATGCACACTCTAAGCCAGTGTCATAGATTTCTATCAGCCTAAAAAGATAACAAGATACTAATCCTAGCAAGATAGACATGTAAGGCTTGAATGCATTTTTAGAGAAAATAACAATAAGTATGCAAATGCATCAAACAAACATTCAAAAGGCACTCCACAAGAATATAATCATTAAGGTGAGGAGTGCAGACAAAAGAGATTAAAGTTTTACATACCCAAATAAAACAAACAGAAATAAAAATTGTTTAGACAAACATCAACAAATTGTTTCAAAGACCACACACGGTCAGTTCAAATGGTGGGATTAACCAAGATATGGATCTCCTTTAAAGTAGCAAAGATTAGTTGAGAGGCCAACTCCAGGTATGATGATGGGGTCTTTGAGATCATTGATTTCGAGGAAGTCCATGTTCACGGTTGGAAATTCAAAGCTGTCTTCACCTTCATCTTCATCAGCAGCAAGTCTGTTCTCATGTCCGGTCGCTTGATTTTGAGATGAAGAGCCTTGAGATCCAGCAATGCTATCCACGGTCAATTGAAGAGTTGAAATTTTGTTAATAACTTCCTGCACATTTGTGTTAGCAATTTCATAAACCCTATCAATCTTAGAAGTTTGACCTTCAAGCCGTTGGGTGTGGACTTGCATAGCTTGCTTCATAGCTTCTATCTTAGGCGTGAACTTTTCCGCGACCGATAATAAACCAACAAAAACACTTGCGTTGATTTCCGCTTTGAGAGAGGTCTTGACCTTATCCATTTTTTCAAAAAGAAAATTTTTGTTGCCCGTCATCACCTTTGACATTTCTTTACCAGCTACATCAATTGTTTTGACCAGTGAACGGTCAATGGAATTGGATTGAGCCTTGAGTTCCTCTTTAAGATCAGCACGTGTGATAGAAGTAGATGCGGTCAAGGCAATGTTCGGATTCACGGTAGCTAGGCTTTCAAGGATAGCCTTTGTTATGTTCTGACTCTCCCCCTTAATGGTCTCAACAACAGAAGTCTTGAGCTGATCAACCTCATTCTGCATTTTAATTTGGTTTGCAGCAAGCTTTGCAATCTCACCCTTAGTATCAAGGTTGATCTGAGTCAAGAACTCAATAGCAGTTAAAATGTGAGCCATTTGATCGACCGTACCAGAGGCGGTCGGTGGAGCTTGAGTAGACTGAGGGGGCGAGGGAGCAGGAGACTTGGTTAATACATCATCATGGTCACTGGGTACACGGTCGCCATCTTGACCGTGACCCTGAAGCTCAACATCAGTGGACTTGCCTTGTTCAGCGGTCGCTTCAACAGGTCGCACTTGATCATCATCACTAAAATCAGGACTGTCTATATTCACAATTTTCTCAACATGTTCAGCATCACCACTTTCAATATCTTGATTACCAGATTCACCAGTTGATTCTACCAACTCCACATCATCTGGTTCGTCAACTAAGTTAAGAGTGTGCTTTGCTCTTTGTCGTTGTGGTTGAGTAGGAGGGACATCAATCTCCTCATCACGGTCGCCTTGCATAGGTGAACCGGATGGAGTGAAGATAGGAGATGCGGTCGATGGAGGCGGTTGAGATACCTTGGTTTTCTTTGAGGTTTGGATGGGACTAAGAGAGAGATCCCTTTTCTTGGATTTCTCCCCCTGAGATGGAACGGGGAGTGTAGAAGACTTGGTTTTGAAGGATTTGGATGGTGCGGTTGGAGAGGGCACGGTAGGCTTGGAGACGGTTGATTTGGAGGGAGGAACGGTTGACTTTACTTTGATAGGAACGGTAGATGGAATACTAGAAGGGGGCTTGACTGATGAAGGTTCTTTAATAATCACTCCGGTCAGCGGTCTGGGTTTGGAAGGAGCGGTCGATGCACTAGCAATTCCTTTGCCTTTGACCCTTCTAGACACTTGTTCCTCAGCTTCTTCATCATCCTCTTCATCATCATGAACAGATGAGGACTTTCCAGGAGCATCAAGCCCTAATGCTAATCTAGCAGCCTTGGTGAAGTTAGGAGGGATGTATTTTTCCCTTTTATGCTCAGGTTCACGGTTTCTGTACTCTTGATACTGAACATCACCAAACCTGTTACGGTAGGTGGATCTCATAGTCTTGATGTCAAAGACCTTGGATAATGAGATAGTCACACTAGCATCTTTGTCCCTGTTGATTTCCCTTCGAACTTCAGGGATGAATTTGAATAGGAGGGAAAGGAACCTGGTGTTTTTCTTGTACTTGGTGATGGCCTGATCAGATAGTTGCTTCTTGTAATCATAAATGTGGTCCAACAATAGTCCATACAAGATCTTGGGCCAGTTCAATGTTCGACCGAGATAAATTGCGGTTGATAGCTTCCATTGGGTAGAGTTGAAGTTTCCATGATTGCCACTTTTGCAAAGAAGACCATGGCCAACCAGATGACCAATATAGTACATCACTTCAGGAAATGTCTTGCGGTAGGGCTTGCAGACATCAGTGGATCCAATCAATCTCATAGCTAGACCATCATACTCCTCATCAGTTAGGGAGATAGGGGCCTCAGTGTCGATGTCAAGGCCAAGTGTGGCAGCAATGTCGGTGTAATCAACCTCAACTTTGTGACCGTAAACTTCAGCTTCAATCCAATTGAGCGGTCTGTTTTGATCATCTCTCCCTTGATTTCTTTTGCTGTGGAGTAGAATTCCCCGACTATGGCAAGGTAGTGATCAGGTTGATTCATGGTGAAGTAGTGAAGTATGCCAGATTTCTTCATTCTTTTTATCAAATGCCTCCCAATAGCATCCTTTTGGAGGTCTTCATAATCAATAACGCAGCCAGGAATAAATGATTGCTCCTCCTAAAACAATTAGAAGTTAGTAACACTGGTGCGGTCAACCGGTATGCGGTCGAATGACCAAGAGGATGCGGTCATCATGCATACGGTAGACAGAAATGGCGGTAGGCGAAAACACTTAGAAATATTTCAATGACAATTCTAAAAACACGCACAAACACCATATTACTATGTGTAAATGAATTTAAGGATCAAAAAAGTGATGCACTCAAGAACATGAAGAAACCATAAGAACACGAAGAACACTGTTCATATCAGAAAACGAGTTAGGGCACGAAAATCCATAAAAGTTATACCAAAATGAACACAGAAACCGATTAAACACGAAAATATCATCAATTTCATTATCAAGAACACAATAATCATCAGAATATGAAAGGGCAAAATGAAGAACATTAACAAAAGCTTTGAAAAAAATTGACATGGCACAAGGAGATTTATCAACTGGAATTTGAATCTAAACATTATATTGAACTCGAAATCAACAAAGTAACAAGTTATAAGCATAAACAGAACCAATATAACCCAGGAATATAAAGAATTTAGACAAACATATCAAATGGGTTTAACCCGCCAAAACATAGAACTCAAAAATGTAAAGTTTTGGGTCAAGAAATCATACCATTGTGTCTTCAGAGATTTGTTCTTGAGATTTGTTAGATGATTTTGTTGGTTGGGACGATTTTGGTGCCATTTATAGACGAAAGTGAGAGTGAAAAAATGAAGGAATGGAAAGAGGATGAACTGGGTTTAGAGAGAGAAAGTAGAGAGAGACAGTGAGTAGAGATATAGTGAAGAAAAGGGGGTTTCTGATAAAAATGCAGAGGGGTGGAGTTGAGGGATAATGGAACGGTTTTATGCAGAAAGTAGTGGGAGGTTAACTCTGCAAAAACTCAGAGATTTGACCAGTAATGTCCTTTCACCATAAATGCATGGATAGTGACGGCGGACATAAATAAGGGAATAAAATTAATTGCAAATGATTTGAATTTAATGAAAACGAGGGAAAAGAGGAAATTACAAAATTACCCCTTTCGATGACTAGGAGGATCCTAAAAATTGCTAAGTTAGAAACACTTACCTGGTCACCAAACTTTTGCGGTCAGGTGCTTGACCGTGATATTTGCGGTCAAGTATACTCATACGGTCGGCCTATTTAAGGTCAACAAATTACATCTTTATATGCGGTTAATGGGGCGGTTGGCAAAGGAGCGGTCGACATTTATGCGGTCAGCATTGATGAGGTCAGTAGGCTTTGATAGATTTTGATGCTTCGACCGGAATTACTTGACCGGTGAGATGGTAATCGACTGTGATTGCTTTACCGGTAAGGGTGTTGACCGTGACCTACTTGTTTTTGAACTTGGATAAAACATAAGACATTAGCACAGTCAAAGTATATGGACAAGTAATTAAAGTTCTAGCATACCCATCTCTCCTCTAAGATACCTAAATCTCTTGGAATCCAGAGCCTTGGTGAGAATATCTGCAATTTGATTGTCAGTACTCACATACTCTAGATGGATATTACCTTTTTCCACATGATCCTTGAGAAAGTGGTACTTGATATCAGTGTGTTTGGTCTTTGAATGCATGACAGGGTTGTTGGAGACAGCAATGGTAGATGTATTGTCACAAAAGATTGGACAATTTTCTTCGTTGATTCCGTAGTCAACCAATTGTTGCTTCATCCAGAGCACTTGGCAGCAGCAGCTTCCAGCAGCTATATATTCAGCTTCTGTGGTAGATACAGAGACTGAGGCTTGTTTCTTGCTTGCCCATGAAACGAGTCGATTTCCAAGGAAATGACAAGTTCCACTTGTGCTTTTCCTGTCGATGGTACATGCTGCATAATCTGCATCTGAGTAACCTATAAGATCAAAATTTGAATCTTTGGAGTACCAAAGTCCAAGGTTAATAGTCCCAGATAGATATCGAATAATACGTTTAACAGCAATAAGATGTGCTTCTCTAGGATCAGCTTGATAACGTGCACAAACGCAAACACTAAACATGATATCTGGTCTACTAGCAGTTAAGTAGAGGAGAGAGCCAATCATACCTCGATACAAGGTTTGATCAACCTTTTTACCTTTTAAGTCTTTGTCAAGCTTATTGCCGGTAGCCATAGGAGTGTCGTATGCCTTTGCATTTTCAAGTCCAAATTTCTTGATAAGATCCTTTGTGTACTTTGCTTGGTTGAGGAAGATGCCTTCAGCACATTGTTTAATTTGAAGTCCAAGGAAGAATGTCAATTCTCCCATCATGCTCATCTCAAATTTACTTTTCATGAGTTTCTCAAAACGCTTATACAACAATTCATTAGTAGAACCAAAAATAATATCATCTACATATATTTGAACTAATAAAGTATGATCATGATATTTAGCAATGAATAGAGTTGTGTCGATCTTACCACGCTTGAAGCCTTTCTCTAGGAGAAATTTAGATAGAGTATCATACCATGCACGTGGAGCTTGTTTGAGTCCATATAAAGCTTTACGGAGTTTGTAGACATGATTTGGAAATTTGGGGTCTTCAAATCCGGGTGGTTGAGCAACAAAGACTGTTTCTTGAAGTTCTCCGTTGAGAAATGCACTCTTCACATCCATTTGATATAGCTTGAATCTTTTGTAAGAGGCATAAGCTAAGAATATCCTTATAGCTTCGAGTCTTGCAACGGGGGCAAATGTTTCATCATAATCAATGCCTTCTTCTTGTCTATATCCTTGTGCAACAAACCTAGTTTTGTTCCTTGTGATGCTTCCATTCTCATCCATCTTGTTTCGGAACACCCACTTTGTACCAATCAATCCTTGATCTTGTGGCCTTGGAACTAAGGTCCAAACTTTGCATCTTTCAAATTGGTTGAGCTCTTCTTGCATAGCAACAACCCAACTTGAGTCTTGGAGTGCTTCATCAACTTTCTTGGGTTCAACTTGAGATATAAATGCTGTAAGTGCATCGTAGTTTGATCTTCTTGTTCGAACACCAGAATGCAAGTCACCAATGATATTCTGAATTGGGTGATCTCTAACCTCACGAACTTCTTGAGGTATATCTGGTTGAGTTGATGGTGGTTGTAAGTCTTCTAGTGGTACATCATTTGTGCCATCCCAATCATAAGTAATTTGAGGGATAGGTTCTTCAACATTTATGGGTGTCTCAACTTCAACTCCATTTGAGGTAGCAGCAGATGAGGTAGCTTCTGGTGCTTCATATGAGGTAGATGGAGGTGCAGTTGAGGTAGATGGGTTTCCTTGAGTTGATTGATTTTGTGGTTGATTTGTACCTGTCTCATTAAGCTCAACAAAATCATCAGCAACATTTGGAGCCATATGTGGCTCAAGGAGAGAATGTTCATCAAAAGTAACATGAACAGATTCAACTATCTTAAGAGTGGTTTTATTAAATACACGAAAAGCTTTTGAGTGTTTAGCATACCTAATAAATATACCTTCACTGGCCTTAGGAGCAAATTTACCTCGATGTTCTTTACCGTTGTAGAGTATGAAGCATTTGCATCCAAATATCTTGAAGTATGCTATGTTGGGGGTTCTTCCTCTCCAAAGTTCATAAGGAGTTTTGTTGTAGGTCTTGTTGATGAGGGATCTATTTTGAGTGAAGCATGCTGTGTTGACGGCTTCAGCCCAAAAGTATTGAGGTAGCTTTGCTTCAGCAATCATTGTCTTTCCAGCCTCTATCAACATTCTGTTCTTACTTTCCACAACACCGTTTTGTTGTGGAACTCCAGCAGCAGAGAAGTTGTGGTCAATACCATGGTCATCACAGTACTGAGCTACACCGTTGTTCTTGAATTCTGTACCGTTGTCGGATCGAACACTAACGATGTCATCTTCCTTTTGTGTTTGGAGCTGTCTAAAGAGTGCGGTCAAAATGTCATAACAATCATCTTTTGAGCTTATCATCTCGACCCACGTATATCTTGAGTAGTCATCTACCACAACTAAGGAATATCTATTTCCTCCAATACTTGCGGTAGAAACAGGTCCAAACAGGTCCATGTGAAGTAATTGCAAACATCTTGAAGTTGAAGGGGTCGTCTTGCTGGAGAAAGACGATTTTGGTTGTTTGCCTAGTTGACACGCTGTGCACTTCTCATCGTGGTGATCAGCTACTTTGGGTAGACCACGAACTAGATTTTCTCTACCAATCTTGGAGAGATACTTGAAGTTTAAGTGACTTAGTCTTTTATGCCACAGCCAACTATTCTCACTAACATTCTTTGCTACAAAACAGAGATTAGAAGAAATGCAAGATGAATTAAAATCAACAACATAAACATTTTTCTTACGAATCCCTTTGAGCAAAGTGACGCCGGATATGCCATCTTTGATGAGACAGAAATTTGAAGTGAAGTGGCATGCAATCCTTTGTCGCAGAACTGAGATATTGAGAGTAAATTGTGTTGTAGTCCAATAACTAGAGAGACTTCTTGGATGGTGATTTTTCCTTTACGAATGACTCCATATCCTACAGTCTTTCCTTTGTTATTATCTCCGAAGGTTACTGATGGCCCTTTTTCTTCACGGACATCTTCCAATAAGTTGATATCTCCGGTCATGTGTCTTGAACAGCCACTATCGAGATACCATAAGCTTGATTTATCCTTGGAATGTCCGGCCATTAAGCAGAGGACCTACAAAATAGACATTTAAGAACAAGGTCCCCTTTTTATTCTTTTGGGTCCAAAGGGTTAGCAACTTTTGACAACCCACACTTGCCTCACAGAAGGAGGGTTACTCTTTCTGGGATTGGGTGTGAATCTCAAAAGACATTCAGCAGCCTTGTGACCATAACCATCACACACAGAACAATGGTGGAAGCCACCCAACTGAGGGTTAACAAACTTCGTTGAAGTCTTGAGCACAACATTGTTTATTGGTATGGATGAGGTCTCCTTAACAAAGTTCATCCTCTTGAACTTTGTTGCCTTGCCGCCACTTGCGGTCGCCGGCTTCTAGGATGCGGTCGCCAGCTTCCTAGGTGCGGTCGACTGACCTCGCGGTAAGTACATGCGGTCGGGAGACTTAGCAACCTTGCTGGTGCTTGCCGCAGCAGCAGGTTCATCCATGGGCAATACCTTTCAACTTTGCCTTGCCATTTGTTTTCTTAGGGTAGACATAATTAAACACTAGTTTCTTCTTTGGTTCTTGTCCTACACCCTTTGAAACATGATGTTTAGCCTTCGACTCTTCCAAAGTTTGCTGGGTAAATTTCTCATCTCTTTCACAACAAGATGCACATTTAAGGTTGTCACTAGTTTGGAATCCCAAGCCTTCTTTTCACCACTAGACTTTTGGGATTCTAAGATTTGTTCCATAGTGACACGAGAATTGGTCCACTCATTTGTGATCCTTTTCAGGTCATTTATCTCAGCAACCAATTCTTCGTTTTAACCTTAAATATAGCATTTTGTTCTTCTAAGAAACGGTTTCGATCAGTAAGAGGAGTCATACTCTTCTGCTCCTTAAGGAGGGTGAGTTCAGATCTTAATAGAGATTTCTCCGTCTTAAGCTGGGAAATTTCTTCAGTTGAAAGTGCTAAAGCTTCCTTCATGCCAGAGAATTTACTAATTACCTGTTCAGCTTTTGCAAACATCTTTTCTTGTTCATCGGGGGAAATGTCAAATTTGACTTGTGGTGTGGTAGACAGAACTTCCTTCACTTTGGGGTTTAGTAGAGCCTTCTTTGCTGCACTCACATCACATCTTGAAAATAGAAGATCACCATTCTTTTGAACCGGAGTTAGGAATCCCTTTTCTGCAAGTTCATCGGCCGTATAACTTATCCGTTTAGGTTTTGCATTTGGTGAGCGACGACTTTTTTTATCATCCTCATCATCGGACTGAACGACCAAACAGATGTGACCTTCTTCAGAATCCTCGTCGCTTTCATCAGAATCTGACTCTATCCAGGTAGCTAACTCTTTTGTGGTAGAGTCCTCTTCAGCAACCATCCCCTTTTGCTTTGAGTATCTTGGATTGAAGTTGCTTTTCTTCTTCATATACTCATACTTGGGAATTGGGCATTCTGATGCGAAATGACCGGGTTTCCTGCAATTAAAACAAACGAGATCCTCTTTCTTCTTGAGAAGTTGAAGTTCTCTTTCTTCTTTGAAGGACTGCTCCTTGAAAACCTTGTTGGAGCTTTGCTTGTTGATCCGGGTCTTGCTGTCTTTCTGAACTTTTGGAATCTTTTCACGAACATAGCAAAATCATCATCATCCATATCAAGTAAATCTGATGTGGAGATTTTTGGATCTTCTTCCTCGATCACTTCTTCCTTTTGAGCAACCAACGATAAGCTCTTTGTTTTTCCTTCCATTTCAGCAATGTTGTTAAGCTTGATATCAAAGACCTTGAGGTTGGCATAGAGGCTTCTGAGAGACATGTCATCTAGTAGCTTGGTATCTTCAAGAGTGTTTCCTTTGTGTAGATATTGCGAACCAAGAGCGGCAAGAAAATTAACATTGATTTCTTTCTTGGTAAGCTTCTTTCCGAGTGCTGTATAAGTACTCACGATCTCACAATAACGATCGTAAGTGGCTCTTAGTGATTCACCGGGGATCTTAGCAAAGTTGTTGAATCTTCTTTGAATTGCAAACTTTTTGCTTTCCTTGCAAGCTTGATCTCCTTCGATGTAATCTTCAATTGCATCCCAAAGTTCTTTTGCAGTAAGAGAGCATTCCATGATCTGTCGACGCTGTGACGTACTCAAGGTACTTAAAAGTATGCTTTTTGCTTTCACATCCATTCCAACCAGTCTTTTCTCTTCATCGGTCCATTCAGCTTTTGGTTTCTTGATAGTCGGATTTGCACCATTGGTTTCTGGATCCGGATTAGCTTTCATTGGGAAGTATGGTCCAATGGTAAGACAATCACCAAGTTGCTCGTCCATGGAGTAGAACTGAGTTAGAATGCTGTGCTTCCATACGTCAAAATTATCTTCGTCGAACGCTGGAACGTGAGTGAAGTTAACCGTTGCCATAGTTTTCTGACTTGCCATTTTGAATCGGCACCCAAGCTGTTAAGCTTGAAAAACAGAAGTTTTATAAAGGTGTTTTGCTCTGATACCACTTGTTGGTCCCAAAGACACAACAAGGGTATGAAAAGAGGCTAGAGGGGGGGGTGAATAGCCTATTAAAATTTCAACCCTTTTTCAAATTCAACCAAGTGCTTACTCTTGAATATGCGGTCAAGTTAAAACCACACGGTCAAGGGGTAATATGCACAGCGGAAGTTTTCGTTAGAAATGGGAAAGGTTGGTTTTGACTAAAATCTCAAGTAGGATACCAGCACTCACGGTCAACCAGGTTGCGGTCGAGTGAGTCCGGTCGAGGGTGAAGTGCGGTCAAGAGATTGCGGTCAAGAGGTTGAGATTGAAAGTTGTTGTCTTGGAAGTTTTGGCAAAAGATAAGTTAGTCAGATTTTAACTTAGGCAATGTGGAGAACAAACAAACACAATTCCCAGCAAGTATTAAATCTGAAAGATCAAAACACTAAACGACAAACAAAGTTAATATGAACAATGAAGAACAAGATGAACAATACTTGAAAGTAATTTGCAGAAAGGTAAAATGACACAAGTATTTGGAAAGGTTCGATCTGTTAAAAGATCTACGTCCTTTACCAAGATGGTCAGTCTTGGATTTTGAATGGAGGTATATATTGATTCTTGAGTGTACAGATTACAGAGATGAAGTATTTAATCAACACCTACTTTCTATGAAGAATAAATCCTAGACTTAGACCAGTGTATCCCTTTTGATTCAATCTAAGTGATTGATCATTGGGTGAGTGTGTGTGTAAGAATCTGAAGCTCTTGAAATCTATATGATTTAGAGCCTAAAGAATCTTATGTGTTACAAGGCTTGAGATGACTTGAATGTTGCTGAGATCTTTGAAGGTTTGAAGGTGAGTTCTTTGAAGATTCAAAGGATTCTGGAAATCTTGAGTATGATCTTCAATCACCAAGTATTTCAACAGCAATTTCTCTCTTAGAATCTCAGCTTTTTTCAATGAAGAACTTAAGGGCTATTTATAGCCTTGAATGAGAAAATAGCTGTTGGATTTTACTTGGGCTCCAGTTGAAGGACAATGAGCTGTTGAATTCTGATTGGAGCTCAATCTGAGTTTGTCCTTTTTGCAGATAAGAGGTGGTCCCACTTAGATGATTTCAAATTTGAATTACTTGGGATCCAAGTTCTGCAACGTTCTAAACTAACCATAGTTTGATACAAGTGACCATGGTTAAGTTTGAACATACTTGGGTTCTTGAACTTCTGCTCATCTGCGGTCAGACTTGCGGTCAATATGCCTAAGGGCATCTTGGCGGTTGGGGGTCAAATGTGACCTGTCAAGATATGCCACAAAGCTTCACGGTCACTGACTTCCGGTCAAGTGATTCACGGTCCAGTGGTCTTCCACAGTCAGGTGGTCTACCACGGTCAAGTAATTCACGGTCGAGGTCTAACCACTAAAATTCCAGACTTAGAAAATTTTCAGCCTATCATTCTAAAGCCTATACTATCAAAGTGGACTATTCTAAAAATGAAGTTTAACACTTTTACAATATATCCTAAAGTCCACAAAAGATAAAATTAGGTTATGGGATCAATCAAATCTAGGTAATAGGAGTGGTTTTATAATAAGCATACCCAACA